>JAPVCG010000067.1:740383-764063 GCA_029606305.1 Paecilomyces fulvus | reverse complement strand
GGGTTGAATAAAAGCAGGTTTATCTGGAGATGGCCATCTACTTTTGTTCCCGGTAGGGAACGAAGACAGTGTTTCTGCCGGTTGAATGAATGTCCTAAGGCAACCTTTTTTGCATGGTATTCAATTATTAATCTTAGCAGTAGCACGCTCTATAACCCGATAGGCGAGATGTAGCCTGCGCTCTCCTATCCCGTTGGTACATCGCTCCTACGCTACTTATGTGGCCCACCCCCCGCGTTTCGATCTACGTAAGATCCCCCATTTAACTAACAGACTATGTGGGTGACAGATGATATCATCATCCAGTACTAACTAACTATAACTATCTCGGAGAGAGCTCCACCCACAGAGAAATAGCCTGAGCTTGCTAGGGATCAAGCTTCAGCGAGCTTCAGCTCCGAGAACAAAGTGGTCACGGCCCATGAGTTACCAAGGATATGGAAACTATCCAGCCACCTCATATCTCGCGTAAGAGTGCTGGACGTCCGTGCTCAAACAGAGATGGTTCAGGTACCCAGTCATAGCTGCTGCTGAAGGAACACGAGGTAGGGACGATTCGGGAAGGTGACAGCTGCTCAGCCTTGTGAGATGCACGATAGTAGGTCTGCTGGACTCATCAAAAACGACAGCATCAGTTTGAGATGACGGACTGGATCACAGGAGACCCGAGCATTCGGATCCGCATTGACCTCATTGCGTTTACGAAGGCTGAATGGAGGCCTCTCCAGATCGACCGATGCTGACGGCCTGGTCGTACTCCTCATGCGGAGAGGTCTGTCGATTTGCAAGACTGGCTTATACTGATTGAGGGTGCTTGCTAAAGCTACCCCCCTGCTTATCACAGCTGAGTAGCTGAAGACTGAATCCCTCGCTCAGACGAAAATGGCCAGGAACCAAACGGTGACCCCGAACGACAACTGACAAGTCGATACATCACATCGACTGCTATGTTAGAGTTGGCTTCCCACCCGAAGATCAGAAGTTCTCATTGACAAGAACCGTATTAAGATCTGACCACCCGACTAATGGTGACGCTTGTGAACGCAACCAGAGCATCCCCGATTTGTCGTGGCATACACTAACATAAGCAGTTTCCAGAGTTTCGGAAACTGGTAATTATCCCAGCTGAGCAACTGGGTCATTCTCAAGTCATGGTGGTCGATCCCTCGCTTACTCGAACGGCCATATCCTCAGCCCCCCGCTAGAATCTTTGCAGCAATAATGCTTACTCGGGCGATAGCATTTCGATTCGCAGGCCGGTATACCGACTCGTACGATAGTTCGACATATCGGTGTGCAGACAATCCACGGTCGGCTCATGACGCGTCTTTCCAGGCGATATTCTTGCAACACTGAAAAGGACAGAAGTGACCCTGAAGTTTAACGAAAATCCGGAGATAAGATCACGTTATTCCTGATAACTTAGGGATCTGGTCTCGGGGAATCGGCGGACGACGCGACGCTTTCTCCCTTGTCGCAAGCATCCACAGACAATTGTTGAAGGTCGCAATGTAGAGCTGCCGCACAACCCTGGCATCTCAGTTAGTACCTGAACGAGAATCGCTTAGTTTAAATCAGTCTCACATGTCATCGGAATACCCTTTCCGTGGGGTTTGACTATAATCGTCAGGGGTCTTTTGATAGTCATTCAGAGCACACCTGGAGAAGTACCGAAGGTCGATACCATCTTCATTGTTGCCTGACAGAAGATATTCACAGTTTGAATCGAGGAAAAGTCCGTATGTGCCAGAGGTTACCTATCAAGTCTGACGAGCGTCTTTGACATTTCTGTCTTTATCTAGTGGATATGGATCTCAAGTACTAGCTGGCCTTCCACAAAGTACGAGTATTTCCCCAGGAAGAATCATCTCCGTTATCCAGGTACTGCAGGAGTTCACTTAAAGAGCGATGATCCGCGGGTATATCAAGAACCTATGCGAAACATACGGGCGAGGCGGGGCTTTGGCAGCAGGGTATATCACCTAGCGCTCAATCACCGAGACCCCGATCCTAGCTGCCAATGCTGGGGATGGGGTCGCGACCGGACAAGGCAACAGTGTAGTCCATGGAATGGAAAGTCTTCAGTGGTATCTTCTGGTACTTTGATTGAGGATCCCCCGGGAGGGATATCAAGTCGATATTCATAAGTCCTGATACTGTAGATCTTTTGGCGATGGATGCAGCTTTGCATTGAGTCAAGTCTAATTGAGCGATGAACTTCAATCACGATGCCTTCTCCGTATGGATTGTGGCCCTCAGGTCAATGGTGATATCGTCCCCTGCCAAACGCCGTGGCGGACCAGTGTAACCCGTCGGCGACTTGTCCGGTTGCACACGGGGAAGATGACACGATGCACGGATGGATAATGTCCATTGGGATTTCGGAAGTCAATCGAAAGGCTGTCGGAACTTCTGGGCACTTTTCGGCTGAAGTTCTCGTACGAATCGATCTATCCTACATTCTTCCCTTGCAGAAGCCAAACATATTCCATTGGTAGCCGTACTGCCGCTGTGGAACGCTTTGACATATGTCCTAGACCAGCAAGGCAAGCCTTGTATACTATTCTCCATGGATAACTAGCAGCCAATTCAACTGGATGACCTCACAGATTGATTCCGCAAGCCATCACTGGGGCTTCGAGGGTCTGGACAAGCCGAAGTATAGGGTGATTCTCACGACTCACTTGGTAGATTCACTCTCCACGAGAACGCTGCTCTCCAGTTAGTCGAAGGTACCAATGTAGAGAGGTGTGCGCGGAGTCGATTCCCCAATAGACCCCGATCGTCACTAAAGACAAGGCTGCGGTCGGGGATAAGAACGTCGACGAACAACAATCACCCCTCCTCTTGATACTAGCTCGACCACACCCAACCATCAAGAGCTGATGCTGACCTTGGGCATTGGCCAAATGCGGTATTGGATGCTGGCTAATGCCTCTGGGCTGGTACCAACTCGCAACCCGCGATTGATCCATGCGAATCTACAGTGACAGCGCCATCTATTGCTATCCACCAATCTGAAAGAGCCTAGCAACAAGATGTCAGCAAGCTCCTGGTGGGCAAACGAATCAATAAGCACGGGAGACCATTACCTGGTCCTCCAAGTCTCCCACCCGGCGCTCCAGAAACGTCATACCACAGTCCATCTTCACTGGCAGAGGTTTTCCAAGCTACCGGCCCTGTCAAACTAAGTCTCCAAGGTTGGCGAGGGGTTACTTTCTTGGGATGGATAAACTGCTGGGAAAGGATCCTAGTCGCCCAGGCCCGTCAGGACAGTCTGGCCAGGATGTATGACACGGTCCTCTTTTCGTACAATGTGCATGCCGGGGGTGTATGTACATTCGAACCGAGTGGACCAGATTCATCAAGGTTCTGGGAGTATTTAGGCCATGGTCGTTCGCCATTTGGTAGTTATACGGTACTCCTTAGACAACAACAGCAGACGAGAGGTACCATCAATCTCCCACCGAAAGTCTACCGCCTAAGGACTTGTGAAACTTGCGTACAAGCACGCATAGCATTGCCATTCACCGCTCAGCATCATTAATGGAATCTCATTCCATGAGCTCCCCATCAAGCCCGCCGGCATTCGGGTCGCTTCCGTTTGCGATAGGGCAACGTTATGACACGACCTCAGACTCGTCGAATCCAAGCTCACCAACTGTATGTTCTCTTCTTGAAGGCGGTAGTTATCACTTGCGTCGCACTAAAATTAACACTGTGGGCGAGCAGCAGATGTTTTACCACAGCGGCCTACAGGGCACATACGATCTGATGTCTCTCAGTCCTGCACAGTCCGCAGTCTTTCCACAAAGTCCTAAGGTCCCTGTGCAGTATACAGGACAACCCACCTCTCATGAGCGGGATGGCAGAAAGAAGAACAGCCCATCTAAGGAGCCAGAAATCACCACAAACATGCATCTGGTATGTGCTGTATACCCATCGTCGTCTATCTTTCCCAATGCAATCGGCTGACCTATGTCTGGCAAAGCAGAGACGCCGGGCACAAAATCGTGCCTCGCAGCGAGCATTCCGCGAACGCAAAGAGAAGCATGTCAAAGGTCTCGAAAACCAGCTACGAGACCTGCACGAGAAACACCAGGCCCTTCTTCACTCATACTCGCGACAAGCAGATGAGGTTCGGCGACTGAACGAGAGGCTCAAGACTCTATCTGTAGAGCTGGATTTACTGCGAGCCAATGAAATGTCTCTTAGAGATACGTTGGTACCTGATAAATTTGACGCCGTACCTTACCCTCAGTTCATATATGGGGCGCCAGAGCCATACTGTGATATGAAGCTCAATACGAACAATATCAGATTCAGTCACTTTGCGGAGTGGTTATAAGCGGTAAAATTCTACGGCCGTCTTCCTTTCTCTTTCGCTCTGGATCCTTTCCGGACTCAATATCTGTTTCACAATATTCCCTATGCATAGCAGGGGCGTTATGGGTTAATCTTTTTTTCTCTCTCTTAAGGTCGATAAAGTTCGAAGTGATAAAGATAGTTGATAATCTTATCAGTGCCTTTGACTAGGACCGGAAAGGAGTTTTATCTAGTGTCACTTTATTTCTGACTATTGTTGGATTTCCTTTCTGTTGAACTCTGTTGAACTGGGTTTTGATATTTCACTTCTTGGTAGTGGAGTTGCACTTGGCTTGATATCTACTTATCGTTCATTGATACTGTAAGAAAATGTATCTCATTTTGGAAAAATTACACAAGATTTGACTTCTATCCTAAGAATGATTACTCCTTTCAGTCGACCCCGTTCTTTTCCTGACGGGCTTCATCCATCCATGGATGCAACCTACACTGCCGCAAGGGACATACGTATACCATCTACTGTTGAGCGAGGCAACTAGGAACCTATCCAATAACCTATATTATGAAGCCTATATACACCCGCCTAACAACAAGGTTTACCAGCCTATCAACGACGAGACCGGCAGCCTAAGCGCCAGGCATCAACCTTCTCCTCGAACATGAACCACCTGGAAGTACCACTAGGTACTTGTGGGGACAGCAGTAAGGCTGCCCGGGCTTACAGAACACCTTCCTCATTGAGAATGATTAGTTCAGGATCTAGTCAGGGGTTTGATCTACCTTTCCAACGGCTGCCCAGTCCGACTCTTCTATAGGCTGGTGAGCATCAACCATCAAGATGAGGTCTCTATACTAACAGCCACCGATTTTCAACGTCCGCCCCCTATCCGAAGCATACATGACGAACTTCCCCATTGCCCCACTGGATACCAAGGATGATCGGCATCTACCCCTATGCACGTCAAAAGTGCAAACGACCACGCGGACGGGGGTTGGCTGGCGGGACCTTACGGATGAGGAGTTTGCTTCCCCCGACATGGAGCACTTTATCGTAAGCGCTCACTCCTATGTGGAAACTGTCTTACTCGTAAAAGCCTAGCCTGGTTGTTGAAAAAGAAAATAGAGCATAGTTAACTGTTCGCCATCTGACGTATGACTGCTAACCGACGCCGAAGACGGGTGGGTTCAAGAGGACACTCAAAACTGGATTCTGATATCCCGATTCCAAATAACTAGCTTTAAAGGTCTTAGTAATTTTGTAAGGACTGGTTTGAAATGGTATGAACTGCTTGATCAGCAAAGCTGGATGCTAGATCTTGCTTGGTAAGATACCGCGTCTCTTTTTAGTTATCGAGTGAAATCGGATCGACGTCTTACCTATAATACGATGTCCAAGAAGTTTGTTCCTTGTGTGGCTTATGGTCTTTCCCTTTTGAATATTTTGTACTTCAGCTTTCCTTGTATGCGCTCATCTGGTGAGAATGGCAGATTACAATCTCCAGCACACATTCAATGGTTAAAATGAGAAAAAGAGGGAGCATATAGAAAAATTTTTCTCATTCGATGCACTTAGTTATTTCTTGGCATATCACATATTATGAACTTAAATAGCGCATACCTTTTGGTACATACATACATCAAGAGGATCCGGTTATTTTCCAAGGTGACCACCTAACCCGGAGACGCACGAGATGGCTATCTGTACGCAATCATGTGAACTGTTCCTGATGGACAGTAAGCAGAGACAGGATCTTGCATTACACTAAATTCCTCTTGGGTCACTTTATCAGACAAAAGGTATCCATACATCTGGCTAAGCGTTGCGTTCGTCGGATTTTAGACTTGAGCGGCTGTCATGCAGGCGATCAGTGAATGTGGGATGTTTACTGGGCATGCCACATGATCTGCTGTGCAAGGTTGAACACTCATCACTCCCTCTCCTTCGTTTCTATTATTTCCTTTCCGGGCATCGTCCTAGCAAGCAAAAAGGGCAGGTTGTTCATATTAACAACATATCAGAATATGCAAGTACTAGTTAGATGAAATGAGAAACCTCAGATTTGGATTTTCTTTATGCCTGTCTTGCAAGGGCTGCAAATTCTCGGAAGTGCCGGGATCCAACCTCAGTATAATTTCCTCATTTCGAGGAGCAAACAGTTTTTTAGCTCTTTATCAGGATGAATGGATGTTGAATGAATTTGGAATGGTTCGATGAAAATCCTTATCATTGATTGCTACACAAGAGAGATCCGAAGAATTGGCATCTAGCGGGTCAAGTTTCTCTCCTTACATACTCATATCGTTATGTGATATCATTCATTTCTCAAGTCCAAAGCTGAATTGTGGAATATGCCTATTAAGGTAAGGAGTCATAGTGAAGATCAGCAATACTGGGTCTAGTGCTCGGTCTTTCCAAGGCCGCAATAAAGAGTTCAGTCTTATAGACTTATTACTATGATTGTATTTCACTGCGTGGGGGATATTTTGTTATCTTATTGCAATGAGTTGATTCTACGTACCCGAAGTGTACGTTGAAGATGATACCAAGTCCATTTATACTTAGATTTCCAGAGGCTCTTTTAGAGGATGTGGCAGTGTCAGTTGATCGGCATATACTCGAAGGGAGTAAATAACAGATGTATAGATGTCTAAAAAGCGGCAAAGATACCATTTCAGTATGTCATTTCAACTTCAGAAACATATATTCAAGAAATTAAGAACTCATAGTTCTACAACTACAGAGAGGCTCCATACCTAGTCATGACAAAAGATTCTTGAGCACGACAACAGGTCAAGTTTGGGTACTCTCTGGCATGATTAGGTTCTGTCTCATTTACAGTATCTCTGCTGTGGAATTAGAGTTCTTTAGATTGTTTAAATATCATCGATAGAGCCATTTCAGACGCTACAAACTTTTGTTGTGTGGACCGTTTCAAAAGTTTAAGTGCTTGAAGTTCCCCGGATTGACCTCGGGAACTACCTAGTTAAGTAAACAACGGGCAGCATACCTAACCTATAATTGGTTAGAATAGCTGACTCACCAGCATGACCTCATTACCCCTTAGGGACAGCTACGACGTGCACTGGCAGCTTCCCCAGATCATCTCGACAACCACTCTCAATAGCGGGGGTGGTCGAGAAACTGATCTTTCATTCATCTCCGAAGTACTCACTTCGTTGACCGAAGTGCCTTTTTGTCAATTACAGACGTGTTGGGTGTGGGTCTTGTTTTGACTTCAGTTCCCTCCATCACATAGCGGCTGGCGGCTATCACGATGGCCAGAGGAACACCGAGGAGGTTAGTCTACTGAAATCAGTCCTTTTACATCTCAGATCATAGCTGACTTTTTTTTTCTATTTTCAAAGAGCGCCTTTACGGCTGGGAAGATGGCTTCCGTCCGATCGTGTACCAGCGCTGTTCAATGGCGAGAAATCACCACTAATCAATCCAGACATGGAAATTGACAATGAAGAGGAGCCTTCGAGTCCCAACCCATTCCCACGTGTTTCAAGGAACATGCGATGGTCTAAACTTCTCTGGTTTGTGAATTGGGCAACTGTGATTGCCGTCATCGGATACTTGGCAGTCAGGAGCTCCGGTTTATCAGGCATGTATCTCATTTTCAAGCATGCTGTACTTCATCTGACCGGAACAAAAAGGAATCATCTCACAGAACGGTGACCTGCAGACCAATGCTCCACCGGTATGCGAGGCTGCGGAATGCGTACATGCTGCATCCACAATCCTATATAATCTCGATCCAAATTATCCGAACATTGATCCATGCGAAGATTTTGAGCAGTTTGTCTGCGGAGGTTGGCGTGAGAATCATGACATGCGTGCCGATCAGGGGTCTATATTTGCCGGGACCATAATGGCTGAAAATGCCCAAACTCGCGTACGCCACATCTTGGAATCGTCCAAGGTGTCAGGAGACTCCAATTCTGCGACTATCAGAGCCTCTGCCGATTCAGAGATCTTTAAGGAGCTGAAGACCGCATATGATGCTTGTATGGATGAATCTACGATCACAGAACGCGGCACCAAGCCTTTGGAAGATGTTCTCGCTCAGATCGAGAAGACTTATCCTACGGGGAAGTCTTCTCCCAGCAGCGACCCAGAGGAGAACCTCACAGAAGTCATACAGTACCTGATTGAAATTGGGATCGAAGCACTTGTGTCCCCATATGTCTCGGTAAGATCATCTTTGGAATTCGCATCCAGAAAGTTAGTCTGATTCTCTTCTAGGCCGACGACCGTGATCCTGATTCTATCGCGATCTTTGTTACGCCTCCACGAGAGATAGGACTTCCCACCAGGGAATACTATAACAACACCAAGACTGTCGAGGATTATAAGGGTGTTGTGGAGAAGGTCCTTGGGGGATTCCAGGCTTCATTCAGTGCGAAAGGAAAGTCGACGCCATTGGACACTGACATACTCGCTCGGTTGAGTAGCGATATTGTGGTCTTCGAGACTAAACTTGCCAACTCAACACCCGATACTCAAACTCAGGAGGATGTCACACAGTATTACAATCCACTGAGCATGGACCAGACGCATTCGCTACTGCCGCAAATCTCATTTTCTAACATTATCTCTAGTCTCGCTCCTGAGGGTTTCAAAACTGACCGTCTTATTGTTGGATCACCTTCATATATGAAAGACCTGTCCGCTATATTACGTGAAACACCGAGGACGACGATCCAATCTTTCCTAAAGTGGAAAGTTATCCAGAACTTCTCTCCCTATCTTGAGGACTCCAAATTGGAACCGCTGCGGGAGTTCAACAATCGTCTCCAAGGCAAAGACCCTCAAGCCAAGGAAGAGAGATGGCGCAAGTGCGTGAGAGCTATGGATGGCGGTCTGCCATGGATTCTGAGTCGTTTCTACGTCCTTGACGCTTTCCCTGAAGAATCGAAGAAACTTGGAGACCAGATCGTGTCAGACATAAAGGAACGGTTTATATTTACCTTGGATCAAACCCAATGGATGACATCGGAAGTGAGGAAGCTGGGTATCCAGAAGGTCGAAAACATTGTGCAAAAGATCGGCTACCCGACTCAAAGCCCCAATGTCATGGATCCCGAAAATGTGAAGAGTTATTACCAGGAGCTTAAGTTGTCTGAGGGGAAATTCTTCGAGAACCAATTAAGCATCGCAAAATTCGATGTGCGAAAGCAGTGGTCGAAACTGGGTAAACCTACAGATCGTGGAGAATGGGGCATGAGTGTGCCGACCGTGAACGCCTATTATAACCCTCCTGGCAACGAAATCGTTTTTCCGGCTGGAATCATGCAGAACCCGGTGTTCTATGGTCCTTCTGCCCCGTTGTATCTCTCTTACGGCGCTTTCGGTGCTGTTAGCGGGCATGAACTCTCTCATGGTAAGTTTGCACCGCCTTATATTCGAGTGAGATATCTGGAGAAAGGTCCTCTCAGCTAACTATCTTACAGCTTTTGACTCGACTGGCAGACACTACGACCAGACAGGAAATTACACGGACTGGTGGGATGACAAGACCGTCGAAGAATTTGAAAAACGAGCTCAATGCTTTATTGACCAATATTCCAACTTCACTGTTCCGGGACCAGAGCCAGATTCGGAGCCGCTGCATGTAAATGGCCGACTTACTCTGGGCGAGAATATCGCAGATGCTGGCGGTTTGACGGCAGCCTATCACGCATGGAAGAAAAGGGATTCCGCTTCTCCCGACGCGAAGCTCCCAGGGCTGGGTAATTTTACCAAGGAGCAACTGTTCTTCGTCTCGTACGCGAATTGGTGGTGCAGCAAGACAACAAGGGGGGCAGCTGTCCGTGCGATCTACAGTGATCCCCATGCTCCAAAGCCTGCAAGAATCATTGTGAGTAACCCCTCTAATACATTCTTTACCATTGCATATTGTACTGGTACATTCTCCCATGGCTCAATTTTGCTGACGCAGGAATACTTGCAGGGCACAATGGCCAACTCTCGTGAGTTCAAAGAAGCTTTCAGCTGTCCGAAGAAAGACCCGGTTTGTAAACTTTGGTGATGGACACTGGGTGACCACTAGCTGTCAAATCTTATTTCATCTCCTGTCTGTATTTACATGAGCCACTCCAGATAAGGGAAACTTCATCAGAATAAAATCGATCCCTTCTGCAGTCTAATATCTCGAAACGGTAATTCCTCCGCTTCACCTATAAGCATGGTAGTTGTAGTTATAGTGACAATTCATTTATCATACATACATACATAGAGTTACGTGTGACCACCCCTCGGTCCCTGGCATCTCTTTCAAACATCCCTGACGAGGCTGAGGCGTATCTCGGTCATAGCTTTGACTTGCAGTAGCTTGAAAAACTTATCTAACAAATCATTCAATCTTTCGACATCACGGTTCCAGATGTTGTTAGTGGTGAGGAGTTACCCCTCATTTTTTTTGGCCATGTTGCCTGTCGGAATATATATTTCTAATGCAAGACAGTACAACTGAAGAATTAGATTAAGACGTGTGCTCCCTTGATTCTTCGCTTGGTTAGGTCCTTTGATTATGTCCTTTCTCCTACTGTTGAGTTATGAATCTACTTTATGTACCACTGTTATGGGATATCGTATACGGAGTAACTAAGTGGAGAGGGACATCACAGACGCTGTGTCAGGTGACCCTAGGTGGGTAGCTCGGACTAGTTAATAAGTTAGATGAATTAATAAAATGGATTGACCTCGGGAAGGTTCAGAATTATGAATCGGCAAATAATAGTACGTACTTTGTGAAACGGGTTAGAGTTGACGAAGCTCCGTTCAGTTCTTGGGTCGGTTCGTAGTTCGTGTTTTTGAGTTCTGGTCCCGTCCCGAATATATGGCTCCAACGTTTCCCCTTTCACCATGGAAACCATCGCGGGCCTAGTTCGCTCCCCTCATCTGGTGTGTCGTTCTCCCGATGCGACATGTATTATACGTAGACGGGAGCTGGATGGGGCTAGCAGAAAGTGAGATACTTGAATCCTGTCGGATAAATAACATCCCTTGTTTGACCTGTCAGGTCCTTGAACAGATGCCCTTTTCTTTTGGCGTTCGCTTGCAGCCTTACTTCGCCATGTGCTCCCTGGCCGCGGATCCGATCCGATCTGATGCGATGCTATTAGCGCAGTGACACGGTGGGGCTTGGTTCTGGATGGCGGCCTGGAGCTCTTTCGCGAGTGACGATTGTCGACGCTCGGATTCCAGAGCGCAGTACGGAGTAGATGCGTACTTTCCAACGTCAATTCTGTAGGTAACGAGCCGTCCGATGGGGTTCAGAGGGGTCCAGTAGCTGGATTTCTCAGAGGCAAGCGTACGAGAACAGGCCACCCTTTCGAGCGTCGAGGAGCGGTGACTTTCATGCTACGCTTGGGCGCTGCGGAGATATTCCAGTAACTGAGTGAGAGAACAAGCGAAGCCAGTTGAGAGGAACGTACCCCGTTGGTTACTCCGTAGTCCCTCGGTGGTTTCGCGAAAGATCCACACTCTTTGAATTTAGGGGTCTTGGGTAGCTTGGATCCTAAGCTGGAAAGTGGGGGCGCTTTGTGGATAGCAAAAAGGAGGCTGGTCTGCTAAGTTGGACCATGATTCTTTAGTTGATCCCAAGCATCCGGGTACACGCGGTCGGGACTATCCTAAACCATACTGGAGGATCTGCTGGAGATGCAATCATGATCTTGTTCATCAGGTTGCAGATAGAATCAGTATTATTTGTAACTGTAGGTAGTCTCATCTGCATCAGAACCCTGATGGATAACAAGCAAGGGTTTGGTCTTACGGACGTATGCTCCCGGTTCTGCAAGACGGACAAGATCAGCGTTGATGGTCATCAAAGAGGCACCCAAAAGACAAGGAGATAACAAACAGTACAACCATGAGGATATATCTCTTCATGACCAGGTATGTGTGGATAGGTGAGCCGCGTTGGAGATTGTCGGTCGGGATTCCCCTGTTAACGCATTGGATTCATAGCTTCAAGCTCGCAAGATAAGTTACTTGTCCTACACCATCAATGACGACATAGGGGTCATTCGAAGCGTCCAAGCGTAGGGTAAATGTGGGATATGACAGCAATTGTTCCTGATGGGAGAGTGGCGCAGTAAAGAGGTATCACGCAGCTGTGAGCGATCAGCCTGTCGATCAGCCTGTCTCCCGATGAGCCCTCCGATCGGATCCATCGTCGTTTCCTATCATCGTAGCAAAGGGAATGGATCATCTCCATCCCTATGACTCGTATAGGAGTCGCTAAAGCGCTTGGTGCCAGATGCAACTCGCCTATTCCGCGCGGCCCTAAGGAAAGTCTAAGGAGAGACTAAAGCCAACTAAAGAGAGAACCTAAAGTCAACCCATCAGGCCGTCACACCAACCAGCGCGTCCAGCTTGATCGCGAGCGATGCTCTGAAAAGTCTAACTTGGGACAGAAAACGGTTTCCGCGAGACTAACCAGCCTCGCCTAAAGGCCGATGGTTTTCCCCAGCCCAGGAGCATTATTACGCCCGGGGATCGTGTGTTGTTGACCCGTGACAAGTGTCCTTCCTCAGCATCCTTTCTCAATTTTCCCCCCCTTTCGTACTTCACACCCTATATCTCGTCCTTACCGGCTGGACGGAGTCTTGGGGCGGTGTTGCATTTTTCTCTGCGTCCTCCTCGACTGGTCAACAGTGCCGAAGACGCTTGTTTTGACGGCGCCTGGGATTCTCGACACCGCAACAGGCTCCCCCGATAGGTGGGCTTGAGTAGGTACGAAAAAAAAATCCATTGATTTCCAGGAACTTCACCGACTGCTGCCAGACGGAGGATGCAGACCATTTGATCCTTGTTTCGTTTCTCTGAAACGTTGCGGCGCAAGAGAGGCCTTCTTTTCAATCCTACCACACATGCTTAGTTTGGATATGTCGTGTCACGCGAACGAACTGGCATTCTGTCCCGGCCACGCCTACGTTCTTTGAATCTGAAATTCCCTCGAATCCCTCGTTTGCCTCGTGCCAAACTCTATAGACTTCACCTGCGGTCAACCACAACAATTTACGGCGGTGAGCAATGGGGCCACCGTCATCCCTGCACCATGATATTCCTTTGCGACTATTGAAGATGAGCGGCTCTGGCGAACCCCTTCCCCGGAGTAGAGGGGAAACGGGACACGGAGATGGATCGCCGACATCGGTAGGAAATGCTACTTACGACGGGCAGTCGAGCCTTCGACGAGCCCATACAGTGGCTCAGGGACACAACACATCGAAGACGAATATTGGACGTCGGACTGGCAAAGAGCGGACACAATCGCTGTTGCGGATGAAGAATAGTGCCGAGGTGCTGTGGCAGCGTTCCATAAAACGATCGAACAATATACCGGAGAGGGTGTCGGAATTTCTCCCAAACGGCCGGGAAGGAAAGCAGTTCACAGTTGGAAATGTTGGCAACAATGGAAGGTTGTACCTGAGGTATGTTATCATTCTGAGGATGAATCTAATTCCGTCCATGGCTAAACTAACACATCTGGGTATCCCAAGGCCTATGGTTACTCCGATCCAGCAAGGAGCACCGGCTACATTTTCACGCTCTCCCATCAATCCATCCGACAGCCTGCTTACCGCACAAGATGACTTTCTTCACGTGGAACGTGAAGCCAGGCACAGCATGTGGTCGATCTCGCAACTGTCGGAGCTACATCCAGGATTGGGAAATTTGCAAGGAGACGGACACTGGCCCGATGAGCAGGGCCCTCTGGCCGGCGAAAGTCGCCATAAGAAAGCACATTCATGTTCTACTATCGCCGAACATCAGTCATCTGCAGGCTCGCAGGATCCGGGTGAGTTACGAATCGTTATCGATAGGTCCAACGAACGGCCCAGGTCGACTGAGGAGAGGGGTGTGCCAACGCTGCGAATTCCAATTCCTCACTATCGACTAGGAACTCCGCAGTTCAACTCTGAAGGTTCCGCGGCGTTGCGCAGTTCTGTCTACACTAGAACATCTAGGACATCCACGATACTTGATGACGATCCGCCATCCAATACCGCGGAACCTGTCCCAGAAGCCAGAGAGCGAAATGAGAGATATTCCCTGACACCAGGGCGTCCTCTTTCTTTTGCTACATCCATGTTCTCGGGCGCAGTGGCCTTGAGCAGAACCTCCGCCCCTCAGCACTCGGTCTTCTACAAGCTAAAAGAACCAATTGAGCCTTTCATTTTTGATGGCCTCGCAGTGGTTATGGACGACCCGTCCGTGGTCCGATATCTTCATGGAACAAAGGATATCAGTGCTGCGACGCCGGCACGAATTGTGGCGCAGATCACATCGGAGTCCTTTATGGACTATGAGCTCGTTTCTGATTTCTTTCTAACCTTTCGTTCCTACCTTTCCTCTAGCAACCTGCTTTCACTCTTATTGGCCCGATTACAATGGGCCATCAATCGATTACAGGACGACGGTCGAATCATCCGGATCCGGGCCTTCGCAGCTCTGAGGCACTGGATCCTGAATTATTTCGCCGACGATTTCGTGCTCAATCGGGATCTCCGTGTGCAGTTCTGCGACAAGATCAACTCGATGTATGATACCGTGAAATCCCGAAACGATGGAAGCACGAGCGATTTGAAAATCCTCATAGACCTGAAGCGATGTTGGAATGGCAGATGCTCCGTTTACTGGGACTCGCCTGATCCAGTTTCGGACAACAACCCAGACAACCCTGTGGTCCCAGGAGGCGTGGTAGGGAGTAGAGATATCGACAAGACCTCCCTCAGTGAGGCCGAGGAGATATTCATTGACTCTGTGGTTCCGGATGATTCTCCTGAACAACGTTTCGATGAATCATTTCGTCCCAAGGCTGCTGCAGATCAAACCGCACCCGCGCAAGTCTCCCACAGTCGACATCCCTCTGCAGCGACCGCACGAAGTATCCCAGTCTCTCCTTCCAGCGGAGATTCTGTTCAAGCGGTTTCTTGTTCATTTCCATCCATATCTCCAAAACGCTCCTCCTCACCGGAGCTTATCGTGAGCATTCCGCACCCTGTACCTGTTGTTCCTGCGAGTCCACCTTCGACGTCTCCAGAACACCGGTCCCCAATTTCCACTGTTCCTCATCGCCGTCCTTTTCATGCCCACTTCCACAAGCGTAGCGGGAGCTTCTCTGACTCCGTGCGCGATGACAGAGCACCTCTGCCGCTGGGGAGCAGTGATTCGCAAGACCAATTCTTCATGAACATGACACCATATGCAAGCAGTCTGATCAGAGGTAACCTTTTCGGACCTTTGGATTTTCATGTGGAGGGATTTGCTCCCCCTTCGCCGACGTTCCCTCCCCCATCAACTGAGGTGCCTCTCCCTGAATCTCGCAGCTCGTCAGAAGGTATTCTGAAATCTACTGCTCCTAGTCAGAGCATGCGGACAATCATCGGTTCAATCCGGCGAGCTCTCAACAGCAAACCTGCGCAAGGAGGAAATCTGAGTCCAGTTGCTCCTTTGCGCGGTAAGACATCTACATTACCCGTGAATGTTGCGTTCGGATCCGAGCTGTATAGAAGCAGAAAAACAACAGCCGTTGGAAAGAGCTCTTTGCGAGTCGACCTGTTATGTGATGATGTACTGAGACATTACCGTAATGCTGTGGGTTACAGTACGGAACAAGACGTCCATCCAAGTGGCGCTACAGCTCCAATCGACAAGACGAAGGAGTCGGAGTTGCAGGCTGGAGGACCAAACAGAGAGACTACACAGAGCCAAGTGACAATGGGTAGCAAGTCGATCGTCATTGTAGATGATACGCGGATCGACCTCCCTGTGATGTCCGGGGCAGTCCCTTCGGCTTCTCTAACTGCTCAGCACATGAGCAGTGACCATTCGGAAGGTACTTCCAAGATCATTAGTCTGGACCGTGCATGGTACTCATCTAGCCAAGCGGATGATTACGTTGTGCCACTTCAATATAAGGGCCTCGGCTCCGATGCTGCAAGCAAGACCTCAACGTATTCTGGAGGATCGGATCTGCACTCATCCAGGAACTCGCTTTCATCCATTCGCAGACAGCTGACCTGGAGGAAAAGCGGATCTATCTCAAATCGTCTCCGAAAGTATGCTTCTTATCAGAGCGTGATGTCCCGGTATCGTCACGAGATCGACAATGATGTGGCCAGTGCAGCGTCTGGTGAGACCGACGCTCAAGATGATTCTGAGAGACCTCACGCACGTATGCTCCGCAGGCGTCCCGGTGGAGATTTACGGAAGGTCCAAAACATCCACGACCTTGAATCACAGCCGCGTCCTCATTCCTTCCAATCCCTCTCTGAGTCTACCGTTGGTACTGCCTCGGGCACCTTCGCTGGTGGACAGACTCCACAGAAAGCGAGGTTCTCACTCATCGAGACTCACTCCTCTCAGAACATGCGACCTTCCTTTGAGGCTGCTGTGGCCGAGTTCTCTCAGATACCCGATGACGATGATGGGGGCGTCGAGTCAGCATTGCTCAAACTGGAAGGGAAGTGGCCGTCTAGTGACACCACTCAGGGTCTGATGCCGGGGCAAGAAGGGGGGAGCCATTCTTCCCAGGATCAAGAGTGGATGCTCGACCCCAGCGTTGTAAGCAGCCATGAACACGCTACTGAACAGTGCCATACACTCTCAGAGGGTCATACCGCACAAACAGCGGTAGATCGACTCGCGACCCATCGCCCCTATTCAGAATCAGTTGCCGAATCCGAGGATTCCTATAGCTCGATTCCTCTTCTTGAAAGGGGTCTGAGCGACGAGTCTATGAAGAAACCCAATTTGAGCCCTATCGAGTCTCATGTGGTTACTCCTCAAGGAAGTCCCGGTCGAGGCACCCGCGGAGAAAATTATGAACGTGAATCGTCGCATCCGTCGATAAGTGTGGTCGAAGAGACCGCAAGTCTAAGGCGTATCCTCCGGGGCTTGACAATTCCAAGCTCCCCTGCCCGTGGTCCTACTGATGGAGAAGATCATCTCTCAGAACTGTCTTCTGAGCTATCTGTCGATATCATCGATCCAGATGAAGCGATTGAGAAACCCAACAGCCTTCGTTCTAGGGGATCAGAAGGCCTCACGATACCAGCACTTGAGATCCCTTCTCATCCTCTCGCTCATCCTCCGTCTCCGCCAATGACCATCCAGCAGCCTGACTCTATGGCATCCCCTCACGCGCTGTCTTTCCAGGCAAAACCACTTACACCCGACCCTTCTCCGACGCATAAGAATGCTGGCCGCGACGCCGACAGAGCGATAAATATGCAGCAGCTCTCCAGTAATGTGCTCTTGAATTCCGAACAACAGGATGCGAAGGAAAACACGGAACACTCTGCGGCAGCCGCTCATATTCCGTTTATTCTTGCATACGACTCGGAACTTCTTGCCCAGCAGCTCACCCTCGTGGAGCAAGCGGCGCTGAGTGAGATTGATTGGAAGGATCTCGTTGACATGAGATGGAACAACAGCTCACCCAAATCGCTGAATTGGGTACAGTTCCTTGCGGAAAAAGAGCGCAAGGGCATCGACCTTGTTGTCGGCCGATTTAACCTGATGGTGAAATGGGCGCTTTCAGAGATCATCCTCACGCAAGACCTCCAAGAGCGAGTCCGGGTGATCACGAAATTGATCCACATCGCAGCGCATGCTAGACGGATGTGCAATTATTCGACTATGCTCCAGATTGCCATCGCTTTGTCTTCCGTAGATTGCACCCGACTTCGGCGCACTTGGTCGCTAGTGGCCCCAGAGGACAGGAGACTTCTCCAGGAGATGGAGTCACTGATACAGCCTGTTCGTAATTTCCATGAATTGCGTGTGGAAATGGAGACTGCGAACCTGCAGGAAGGCTGTGTGCCATTTGTTGGTGAGTATTGCGGATGCAATCCTACATTACCTGATTTCTAATCTGATGGATAGGCCTCTACGTACATGACCTCACGTACAATGCGCAGAAACCGGCGCAGATCGCGAGCACGCGCGATGGGGACCCGTTGGTCAACTTCGAACGATATCGCACTGCCGCCAAGATCATCAAGAGCCTTCTTCGGCTCATCGACGCCAGCACGAAGTACGCATTCGAGCCTGTGTGCGGCGTCATCGAGCGGTGCCTATGGATCGCTGCTCTTCCTGACGAAGAGATCCAGACGAGAAGCAGAAAGCTGGATTAAACTACGAATACCTATTCTTGATGAGTATAATTGATATGTAAATGGTTTAACGCATTTCTTTTTTTCTGGGCGGCGATCTGCTTTTGCTGGACATATAATAATGCCTACAATAGTCCAGTTTTTTTATATGAAGACTCTTACCCCCCGCGATGTGCTGAATGAATGTTTTATCGAGCGATACCAGAACTGGACCCTTCTTTGATTTATTCTTGTCGTCGAATTGCTTATGTTGTACATTATATCCCCTGGTTTGGTTTTCTATCCTGTGTGCGTGTTGATCTTTGGCGCGTCACCTTGGTTGATCCTAATAACAGCACGGCCTAGTGTGGAGTTCTGTTGTTTCTCACCAAGTACGCGGAGATTGAGTACATACCCCTATTTTAGCGAGTTCAGCATTGATGATGCATATGAAATGAAAGATTGCCTATGATATTTCCTTCGCAGTCGTAGAGAGCACCGTGTCCGGAGAACCTTGACTTAGTGCGTCATTGGGCGCGTTGACCTACGTAGAACATCCACCATCTTTCCCCGACCGTCCATCGTTGTGGATTGTTGCATTTCGAGCAACTTCCCCTGAAAAGAGTGTTATTATTAGGTCCGCCCCTTGCTAAAGGGCATTCCCCTCCTCACCTTCTCCGCTTTTGCTCATGGAGCAGCATACGCAACCCCCACGTCTTCGTCTTTGATGTCCCGCACCACCGCCAGTCTCACTCGACATTCACTGCAGCAATGGACGTTGCTGACTCGCATCGCGGGAATTCGCCCGAACTCGAAGAAGATGATAATGCGTTCGACACGTCCGGCATCAAGAAACCAAGAGTGCTTCCTGATGATTTGCCAAAATCTCTCGATGACCGCCGCTCCGTGCCCGTCTTCCCAACGGAGACGGAGATGTACGACGGCTGGCAAGGTGCGCATTCTTCCGTGCCTCTCCCCGCCCGCTTAGTTAGATCTGAGGGGTCTTGTCGCGTCATCAGTTGGACTGCGACAGTAAATTTTTGACGACTAACGATTGTGGTTTGCGTTACAGGTCAATCGCAATACCTCACGACTCCCGTGGCGGCCAAACCGTTGACGTTCAACCTGACGCTTGACGACCACTCTCACGATGATGACCATGACCGACGGGGCCAGTATACCCGACGCTATATCGACGATGACGACGCATCCACTACCGCCCGCATCGAGGATAGTGACGCCCGGTTGATGGAGATGCTGGCGGCTCAGGCAGCCCATCGGGAGGTAGAGACGGTCGGTGCGGACGAGGATGATATCGTGATGGACGAGAAGCTCTCCGATGAGAAGAAAAGAGATATACTTCAGAAGAGCCTGAACATGGCCGCTAGTAATGGAGATGTGGAACGTGTGCGGAAGATCTTGAATGGCAAGGCAAAAGACTATGTTGATGTCAATATGCCAGATGAGGAGGGGACCGTTCCGTTAATATATGCGAGTTGCTTTGTGAGTCTTCCAGCAATGTGGTTGGTCTCCTGAGCTAACTCGAGACAGGGACATCTCGAAGTCGTGTCTGCGCTTCTGGAAGCTGATGCTTTCGTCGACAAGCAGGACCGGAACCAATGGAGCGCTCTCATGTGGGCAATGACCAACCGGCACAAGACCATCGCGAAAATCCTTCTCGATCATGGTGCGTCGCCAGATATCAAGTCGTCCTCTGGAGGCACGGCTTTCGATTTCGCCCAACCGGGTACGGAGATTTCCGACTATTTGCAGGAGAACGGTTACCACTTTGGGTCGACGGCAATAGAGGATGATTTCTATGATTCTGGCTTCGCGCAGGGCCGGTTCGAAGAGGAGATTGCCGAGAATGAGCTGAAGCGGCGAATGATGATGGAAGAGAGTGCGATCAATTTGGAAGTTGACCTATCAAGTCTGGGTCTAGACGAGAAATTCGAGGTAGGCTAGACACTAAACGGGGAAGATGAATGTTGGTTGTACAAGACTAACAGTTATGTTTCTATGATATCAGCCACTCGAGGATGACCAGCAGGAATTTGTCTGGGACCGATGTCTGAATGACCAGATGTTTGTCTTCCAGGAAAACGAACTGGACAATATCTTAGATATCATCATCACGAACATGACGCCTCAGCGCTCACCATCTCAGAAGCCGGTCCCAGCTAATCTACTGTTTCTCAGCGCGCGCTATGCTCATTACCATGCCAGCCCCGAACTCCTGGCGAAACTGCTGACATCTGCGACGGAAAGGATCAACGATGTGGTTGAACGGCATCAATGGGATATGACGATCCTCGCCTTCTGGATATCCAACGCGACATTATTGCTCCATTATCTGAAGAAAGATACCGGGCTAGTAGAATCTACTGTGGAGTTCCAGCTACACCTTGCGGAGCTCATCAACGAGATCTTCATTCTGATCATCCGTGACGCTGAGCGGCGGATGAACAAAGTTTTGGATCAAGCAATGCTGGATCATGAGACGATCCCCGGGTTCGAAGACGTCCATTTTCAGAATGAGTGGAAGCTCTTCCGGTCAAAGTCCAAAGCGAAGCCTCCTGAACCCGCCGAGAAGCGTTTCCGGCCTCCGTCTCCCAAGCGACGGGCTCAGATCTCCCCCCGTAACATCACATCCTTGCTCTCATCGACTCTTTTCGTCCTCGACCTCTACGATGTCCACTCGGTTATCACCACTCAGATCCTGTCACAACTCCTATATTGGCTAGGAGCCGAGCTTTTCAACCGCATCATGACCACGAAGAAATATCTCGCACGGACAAAGGCCATGCAGATCCGAATGAATGTGTCCTGTTTGGAGGATTGGGCGAGATCGAATAATCGACAGCCCGAACATTATGAGAACGGGTCGACCACCTGCACTGGGGAGAGCACTGTCGAGGCAGCACGGGGACATCTAGCACCTGTCATCCAGCTGCTGCAGTGGCTGCAG
The DNA here is from genome assembly GCA_029606305.1 of Paecilomyces fulvus. Classification (NCBI taxonomy): domain Eukaryota; kingdom Fungi; phylum Ascomycota; class Eurotiomycetes; order Eurotiales; family Thermoascaceae; genus Paecilomyces; species Paecilomyces fulvus. The sequence continues at coordinate 742,654 of JAPVCG010000067.1, read as the reverse complement.
TGCTTTTCCTCTCTTGGAGACGACTTTGAGTCTCTCGTCACCACTTTGCTCCAGCTCCAGCAGTTAACGCCAGCCCAACTCATACACGCCGTGAAGTGTTATCGACCCGAGGTCGGAGAGAAAGGCCTCACGAAGACCGCCATGAAGTTCCTCCTTGAACTACAAAACGACCCCGAGCTTCTTTTCCGCGAACACCAGAAACTACAAGAAAGCAAGGAAGCACCTAAGACCGCACCCGACCAGAGCGATATCGCTCCAGTCACGCCTGTCAAAGAAAACCCTTCCACAACACTCAACCCCAGCATCACCATGACCCCCGCCGGTAGTCCTGGACTGGCATCCCCGACCACCCCCTCCGTCAATGCCTCTCCCCGACCGCCTTCCACCAGATTCGTCGAAACCGAGCGCAACACCCTCCTCCTAGACCCTTCATTAACTCTTCCCTTCTCCCTACCCACCAGCACGGATATGTTGATCACCTACGGCGCCGGATGGGGAGGTACCAACCGAGAGCGTGCCCGGAAGTATATCCCGACTGTACCGCCCGAGGTGTTGAATAGGTTCGATCGCTGAGGTTTTATAATGCAATTCGTATTGAAAACTCTATCCGAAGGAGATAAGAGGAAGGACAGAGCAGGTTCTTCTCTAGCGCCTTTTCTCTTTGTGTCCAGAGACTTAAGCATAATCCTCCCATGCATATATATATTCATCTATATACATACCATAACGCGTAAACGTGCAAGGGGGTCGAGGTTGGCTGTGATTGTCTACTCTGGCGAGACCAGTGCTGGTACGCTGTAATACGCGAAAAAAAGAAAGAGAAATTCTCATCTTGATTTAATATGATATATTGCCAAGGTCCTCTCTGGCCGTCCCCTAGCCCCTGACCTAGTTATATATTCCATGAACTTTCACTCTACGACTCAATATGCCTTCAAGTTAATGGTCTCTCTCTCTCTCTCTCTCTCTCTCTCTCTCTCATGAAGTAAGTCTACTATTAGGGTATGCTACACAACATACGTCGTACGGAGTATGCAGGTTCCCCGGCCAGCTAATCTGAGATTCTACCGCTCCGGGGCACATTGAATAAGTCAGGACGAGCATACTTCCCATTCTTCGTAAAGCGACGAAGATGCTGGCGCCATATTAGGAGGACAGTTATGAATCGGGGCTTGTGTCTGTCCTTGAGCGAAATCGAGCGAGGTTCGGGAGCGGTGGATAAGCTGTATCTATCTCTTCAGCTCTTTCATATCGCGCATTTCTCTGCATCAAGCTCAGCATATATATGTTTTGTCAGATCCATTCCATGGACGTATTTGGTCCCAACTGCAGTTGTTGGTCCTTTTCCTAGAAGATCTGAGCGTCAATCGTGAATGGGCGGGATTCGACCGGACTCTGTTGTTAATCTAACTGATGTCGGATAGTATAGAGATATAAATAGAGTCTCATCTGCTCGTGGGCAGTAGCTCAATGGCGATTTCGCATCTACTCACCTTCTGTGTTGATGTGAGAACAGAGGATGGGTTGGTTAGGAAGTATTCACACATGCCATGTGTCCAGATCCTGGCGCATTGTATTTTCACTGTCCCTGCATAAATTTTCGGATGAGGCGAGAGAAAGGAGTCGGTTGCACCTGTAGCATAGTAGATACTAGATAGCCACTTGAAGGACAAGGTGTCTCACGGTCTCCAGAGAATTGAAATGTCCGAAGCACATCATCTATGTCCGAACTTTCTCCAGACCTGCTCTATCCAACTTGTCATCGAAATAACTGCAGATGGTCGGCCCCTTATTTGTAATGTAACACCCGTTGCTGGGCCTTTGACCAGGATACGCAAATAGTCGCGTCGCACGGGAAGAGAGAGAGAGAAAGAGACCCATCCATCTCTCACGTACCATGGCTTCAGATCCTGATGTCCCTATACGGCAAGACAGATGCCGACATCATAAGAAGGAGATAAAACAACCCGGGTAAATGTTTAATCCAACGGATCCGGTAGTCAAAGTATCGGCTGACGGTTTTCAATTTCAGATGAGCATGAAATTAGTTAGCCTCTTCGGTTAACGGAAGACCCTCGAAAAGGAGACAGTTGTGTACTCGTAGACAATTCATTGTTCTGGGTTAGCTTGGCGCCAAGCAGTTTCAAGCCCAGGTCTTGAGGTGATAGTTAGTATGTATTAGATTAGAATGAGAGTTCGAACTTTGGTACGTACCGTCGTCTCGTCTATGGTTGGCTGTTTTGGGTTTAGGACAAGACAACCCTGATAAGA
>JAPVCG010000067.1:715400-726538 GCA_029606305.1 Paecilomyces fulvus | reverse complement strand
TTTTTTTTTTTTTTTTTCTTTTTTGTGTCTTGCTTTTTTTTTTCTCCGCCCTTGTGAAGATTTCACGAGCGCAAAAGGTCACCTGCCTAGCGTTATTACGAACTGGATGTGGCTAAATGCCGCAAATCACAGTCCTGGATCAATGACGATCCTAATAGTGTACAGAGTACATATGATGAGTACAATATTCGAACATAATGGTACCTACTTGCATACAATCGCATTGATGACCACATGTTCAAATGCAGTGATAACAATGGCAATGTGTGAACTAGAATTCATTGTCATACATCTGGTATCTGAGTGTACGTGGAATTAGTTAACTGTGCTACCTAACAGTAGTCCATGTTACTAAATATGGGACTACTTATGCACAGTGTACTCTTCCGGGAGTGTACTACATAATACCTACAGATCATAGAGTCTAGACTCTGGCAGGGGGCCTGGGAGACAGCGTTAGTTAGCAGAACTATCCCATCATCCCATATAGAATGGCACTGATAGGATAAAAAGAGTTTGGTCGTCGGAGAAGGCCGGGCGTATTCGGTTTTGCAGATACGGGAGGTAGGCCGGAAGAGGATGGATGCAAAAAAGAGATCTCTGATCGTGCCGATCGTGCCGATTACTCATTAGCTTGATCTCCCAACTGCAGATGCATGCACATGGAAGGTATATCATGCATGTATCGGTTCCTACCTGAGATGATGTCTTGGTATGTCAAGGAAGGGAAGGGATCTTCCGTCTTTGCCGGGATATCTGGACTGCATTTGATTTCCCCATAGAAGCAAGGGATATGTGACTTAGCGGCAAAGCGAAAAACCGGCTCTTGTGGCGGTGCAATGGTGGACCTCTTAGAGCTCGATATTCACCATGTGTCGTAAAGACAAATTCTTACTTGGTCCCGTGTTCTGGGTTCATCATCGGGCTGGAGGAGGACCCTCGATGGATCTGTGGACCGTCCATTGTAGAGAGGAGATATACACAAACAAAATCAATAAACAATGTGATAGTATGAAAAGTCAAAAGGAGAATAAAGATCGTCAAGGCCAGGATGTTAGAAGAAAGCTTGGCTGAACCAGAAAATAAGCACGGGAACGGAACAGGCACGGTCCACGAGTTCATCTACACGGTCGCTAAGATGCTTATTCCTCAGAGACAGAAATTGAACAGCTTATCATTCCTCCTGTAGGTCCCGTTATCCAGATCACTAATGCTATCATGCCCTGCATCATAGTGAGGAGAGAGTTCTGCCAAGTGGACCGGGCGCGGAGCGATCGCCTACTCTGACGCCCATGATCGACGCCTAAAGAGTTACTGCAAGAACACACAAAGACCATAGCGTTGCTAAGAATAATGACGGCTGATATTATTAATGAGGAGTCGCCGTCGAGTCATCACACCAGAATATGTATGTGTTGTGTGAAAGTAGCATACAAGACGACCATTAAACCCTATTAGTGTCCTCCCATAGAACTGCTGGATGGATCCAGGCCCAAGACGAGACGAGAAGTGGTGAGGTGTCAAGTCAATGAACCAGATTCTCTGATGACCACTGACAGATACACGGCGCTCAATGGCCCAAGCTCCTGCGCAAGGAGGTTGACATAGATCGACTTGGCTAAACCAAGTTCCATCGAGCCCCGTTGCACCCCACATGGTGCAGAGACCGGGGAAAGATCGACAACTAGTCCACTGTGAACTTCTTGGAGTTTCATTAAGGGCAAATTACTCGGCCTTTCCTTGCAGGGCGGTCGCGGTCCACTGGCCCCGGCTACCCGACTCGACAATGTCGATACTGGCATTTCCGAGTCTGCTGCGGGCCGTCTTCAGCGTCTCCGCAGCCCGTCCATTGGTTTCCTTGGCACTGGCTTTCTGGGTCTTGCTGCCGGACTTCTTGTAGGTCGCGATGTAGAAAGAGATGAACAGCACTAGGTAGGAGCTGAGAATGATGCAGCCGGTCATCGCTGCGAGAGGTTCTCCGCCGCATTTTCCGACGTGAGGGAGGTTGAGCTGAGGGTTGACGTGGGCAAAGTAGTCATAGGTGGCGAAGTAGATGAACCCTGAACCAAGTTAGTTTGGCAACTTAATGTCAATTAAGGAGGCAGAAAATCGTACCAAGGTCCAGGACAAACTGAGCGATCTGCAGACGGGTGATCCACTCCTTCCACCCGATGCGAATGCCCCTGGCACTCTGGAAATAGTACCAATACATGACAACGTGCACAGTGAGGTTGAGAACGATAGGCACCCAGGACACGGGAGTGCGTCCAACCAGCTGGGTGTAGCAGAGGAAAGCTGTCGCGCCATGGTGGTAGGTGTGCAGGAAGGCTGGACAGTCATTTAGCGACAGGCAATTTCATCGGGCAGTGTAGAGAAACATACTCAATGGTTTCTTCTTGAGAACAAGAAAGATCGTGTCAATTAGTTCGACGTATTTAGTGAGGTAGTTGAGCTGGATAACCTTTTAGCCTCTACCGTTCCCTATGGTCGTTCACGGGGGGGAAGACCTACGTAGTAAAGAGTGACGAGCTCGTTCGTCCAACCGGGCTGACCGCAGATGCAGTTGTAGAGTCCATGCTTCCAGAGCGATGGAAGAAGCTGGCCCAAGAACAGTACCAACAATGCACCACTGATACCAGTCAAGATGAGGTTATGTGCCATGAACCAAGTATTCAGCTTGAACGGCTGACGCTTGCGCATGAACTCCCAGCCGGTGTAGAGGGTGATGTAGTAAAGAGAAATCATGACCAGGGTCTCCTTCAAAGTCGCCATAGGCGTCTTTCCAGGAATGAACCGGAACTCGTCGGCGGGGTATCCCTTAACGGCGGTCCATGCCCGGTCGAAGATTGCCCATGGGGACGACTTGAAGAGGGCAGGGCCGTAGAACGCATCCAGAGAGCTGGCAGACATGGTGACAGGCCTGGAGAAAAATAACCGAGAAGGGAAGATTATATGGGCAAGGAACTGATGAAGAGAATCGAAGGACAAGCGAGTGGAGAGTATAATTAGCGAAGTTCCAGTACTGCTACTGGAATTCCTGCACGGCAGAGAAGTAGGAGGGATGAATAGAAGTTCGCAAAACAGCGTCTTTTGAGGGCTATATGGATATATTAGCCGGGAAAGAACGACTGTCAAGTTTCCACCGACCGAAACTGGAAATCAAACAGACCAGCAGCAACCGGGAGACTAAAGTCACCAGGATATATAGTTACTTCCTCCCTCGTAGGTATCAAGGACTGCAGGAGGTCCAACATCTCTTCCCATCTCCCGTATTTCCCTTGTAGACCCACTGCGCACCGCTATCGTCCCTTGTACTTTGTTTACATCCTCACTTCGCACCCCCCTTAAGGGTAATCGGAATCTGCTATCATCTGAATTCAGGCCGCCTTGCTGTCACCAAGGGCCTAGAACCAATAAACCATTCCGCAGATTGACCAATCCCACAGTTTTCATCGAGAAGATGCAGAAACCGAGTCCATCCATGCCGCATGTAGTTCTAATGGTGATCCTGATTTCACGTAGACTAGACAGAAGCCCTGTACGGAACAGCCGAAAGAGAAGTGGATCTTGACATGTGATGGATCATCTCATTTGATAACTTGATCTTGGGAACACTCCTATACGAGCACTATCTTTGAGATGGTAGTACAGATGGAAGTGAGAGCGAATGGAGCGCTAGACCCCGGTGGGTCGTTGGAGCGTCGAGTCGTCTTGTTTAAATCCCGAATCTGAGAAATATTTGAAGTACTAGTTATAATACGTGATCTAGTCAGGCGAGTTCCTGTTTTTTTTGGACGGTGGGGCAGCATGGCCATGGGGATGAGTTGCAATCAATTGTTGTCAACAGGATCATGGGTTATTTATAGCTCTTGTTAATAGATTTCACTGGTTCTCAAACAGTAGTCACTTGGTACGAGGGCATGCCATTTCGAGTTCATTCCGGTCTGCTGTCTCCCGTAAGGAAGACACTCTAGCTTCCCTTCATGGAACTTTGATTACTACCATATGAATTAGGACGGATCGAAACTTCTATAGAGAAGAAAGGAAAGGGTCAGAAGCAGTGGATGGATCTATGCAGTTTCCCCGAAATTAACCGTGACGTGGACTCTCAAAAGCATTGGCCTGTCTAAAGTCGCATAATCCGAAAGCGAACTAACTAGTTACCAGACATGTAAGAATAAGGAAAGTGCCTTGCTTTGTAGGTGCTGGGATGGTTGACACTACAAGGTTTAGTTTGTTGGACTAAAAGCTCTAGTAGAGATCTGGGAGATCGTCTACACCAGTCGGGACGGAAGCAATACGAGTTGTAACATACCGACCTGAAATGTTACACATTACAAATCTTATCTTACACCCGAGAAAGGAATGTTCCTTCAATCCCTTTGTTTAGCCGTCCCTTCACCATGACCATCACATTGCAGCATGAACTAACTCATGGCCTCCACTTGGCCTGTGACCATGGCTGAAGTCCACTTTTACAGGGCTCAGATACGCCACGCGTGCCGCAATTGAGGCAGCCTGAACTCTGACATGTCAGACCGGCACTATCAATCGGCGCATGTCAGTGTGATCTACAGCTCTTTTGGGCAATGTGCCCTATCAAAGCATTTGCTGCTCCCTTTTGTTCGTGGCTCCAATAGAGCCTATCCACTGGGAAGGTTCGGAATTGTCCCCCTGCCTTGGATACTCCTATGGATATGATCTGATTTCTCGGCCTCGGGAGTAGTATTGGACCGGAACGATATTCTCCCTGGCATCAGAGGGGAACGCAGGGTTCGTATAACAATCAGCTCGCAAATCTTCTGAATATAAACGGGAAGATCCTTTTTTCTCCTGAACTGACCCTCTTCCTTCTTTCCATATCAGGGCCAACAGTCACTGCAGTCCACTCGTTTCAACATCCCACGATGGCTGCTCCAACACCAGCCAAAGCACCATATCACCCGTCCTTCACAACTCTGATACTGGCATCGACTCTCGGTGCCGGTGTTGTGTCGAGAACGACGTCTGTGGACACGTTTACCGCTCTGCTCTGGACTTATACAGTTGCCATCCCGGCCTGGATTCTGTACAAGTCATACATCTATCCTTTCTATCTCTCTCCTCTTCGTGCTGTACCTACCGTATCGGGATTCCCTTTGTGGGGACAATTCTTCACCATCATCACGGAGGAGGTCGGTGTTCCTCAGCGTCGATGGCACAAGGAGCATGGCCCGATCATCCGCTACTTCTTCCCACTGGGCGCGGAGAGACTGTCCATTGCAGATGACAACGCCCTGAAGCATATGACAGTCAAGAACCCTTACAACTATCCCAAGCCTGACCGAGCTAGGAAGTGGATGCTCCGTATCCTGGGTGAGGGTGTCCTCCTCGCTGAGGGTGGTGCCCACGTTCACCAGCGTAAGGCTCTCACGCCCGGTTTCTCCATTGCGTCCATTCGTACGCTTGCGCCCATTTTCTGGAGCAAGGCAATTTTGATGGCAGACCTCTGGGAGAAGGAGATGAACCTCGCAAATGTCAAGACGAAGTCCTTTGAAGTTCTGGAGTGGCTGAACCGCACTACGCTGGACATCATCGGCGAGGCCGGCTTCGGTTCCGATATCAACTCCCTTGAGCACCCAGAGACCCCGATACGTGAGGCGTACCGTGCTGTCTTCGTCTTCGATATCTGGTCCAGAATGCTGCACGGACTGCAGGCGTTCTTCCCCATCACCAAGTATTTACCGGCGAAGATGAACCGCGACATGGAGTTCTCTCGCCAGATCATTGTTGGAAAGGCCACCAATATCATCAAGGAGAAGGAGGCTAGCGTGAACCCAGCGGACAAGGACATCCTCTCGCTGCTCGTCCGGGACAATATGAAGCTTCAGGCTGCTGGAGAGAAGGGCCTTAGCTTCGAAACGATGCGCGACCAGGTGATGACCTTCTTGGGCGCTGGCCATGACACAACTGCCACGGGTGTTGCCTGGACGCTCCACCTCCTCACCAAGCACCAGGACGTCCAGAACAAGCTCCGTGAGGAAATCAGAGAGCACTATCCATTCCTCTTCGATGATGCCGGTCGCCATGATCCCGAGATCTTCAAGAAGATTGATCCGGACCAGCTGCCATACATGGACAACGTCTGCCGCGAGTCCCTGAGATACATTCCTCCAATCCCCATGACTGTCCGTCAGTCTCTCGCGGATGACAAGCTTGGTGACTACTTCATCCCCGGCGGCACCACCATCTATGTTCTTGCAAACACAATTAACCGCATGCCCGAGTACTGGGGACCTACTGCCAACACTTTCGACCCTGACCGATGGGATCACCTGCCCGACTCGTACACCACCAATGCGTTCATGACCTTCCTCCAGGGACCTCGTGGCTGCATCGGTCGTAAGTTCGCGGAGACGGAGATGAAGACGATTCTCTGCTCCATGCTCAGTAAATTCCACTTCGAGCGCGATACGTCGGTGACAGACCCTGAGGAATTGAAGATGTGGCGGTTGGTGTTGCGGCCGCGGGACGGAGTATTGCTTAAGGCGACTAAGATCTAGACGACCTAAAAATAACCAACTGGATATTTTGTCTCGGGTTGTCTCCCTTGTTATGTCTTATAATATAATCTCAAGTACAGAATATAAAATCCCATTTTCTAATGTATGGATGTTCTCACGTATCATATTTCTGATATGCATCGTCTTCGCGTACAGTGTTTGAGTGCCACACGTCTCCTCAGAAACTCTTACGGGGTTTGAGTTCCGTCCTCAGTGCCTTGGATTGTCAGACATAGGGAAATTTCGTGGATGTGCCAGACTCTTCTTGCTCTATCTGCTCGAAGGGAGCACCAATCAAGTGGAGAATCCATACTTGATCATGAACAATCGCTCCAGCACTTATCGAATCGTTGGAGGGACAAATTTATGCTTGAGGACAGATCCAGACCATGTTTGCTACCTCTTCCACCTCTACTCACCGAGATCCCAGATCTCAAATCATGATTTGGAATGGTCAAACGGAGGTAGATATGTGTGAAACCTGCCTACCCGCGGTTCGCGGCAGCTCGCCCTTCAGTATAGCAGCTAGGCGCTGACAATACGACATTCGAATAACTAACGTTCAAGATAATCAGATTTGATAAGTAGTTCACATAGTACCGTAATTAGGCAGCAGGAATCCTCCCACCGATTCCTTCAACACGCAAAATCGTTAGGTTCCATTTGGCCATTGCACAGAGGACTTATTCATGGAAAAGGGGCCCTAGAAGGCATATAGCCTGCCCGGACGAGAATGCAGTTCAAGATATTTTCCCTTATATGGATCTACATCTACAGTGCATACAAAATAAAGACACCTGTAACGAGAGAAAATTGCAACAGCCTATCCCATATGAATACTTTGGAATAGGCAAATATATTCGTCCTATACACCCGTCCCCAAACAACCCTTGTTGTTCTTCTCTTCCTTAAACGCTTCAGGTTTATGTCTTTCTCTCTCCTTCTGTAATGGCAGGTCGTTATGAAATCAAATGCACTAGGCGCGGTAACAAAGGAGATTTTCAGAAGGGATGCAGGTATCTTGATCTTGGCAAAAGGTAGACAAGCAATATGATGACGAAAATGGAGCAGTGATATACTGATGAAGAAAAAACAAAAAGAAACAATGAACCGTTCCATGGGGGTATCGTATTCCGGAATTATATAGTGATTAGATTAAACACAACCGTTGAGTGATGGCACAATCTGAAGGAAACCCAAGTGAGAACGGCCAGATCAAATGCGGCATAACCAACCCTGTGGACAAGGAAGTTTGAAAAGAAACGGTGTGGAAAACATGATCAGCGAATGTGTCCAGTTTATTAGACTTTGAGACCGGTGTGGGGTATAATGGGTATCTTGAATCAATAAGCCTGATCTAAAAGGGACCTGGCTAAGATGGTCTCAGGAACGGCACCGGAGAGCAGAAGCCTCCTGAAGTCATTATGAGGCCATGCTTGAGCATCCAATGTCCGGATAGCAGCCGGTAGAGCCATGATTATTGGCTTGAATACTCAATCCTTGGTACCGTTAGGAAACCGGGTCAGGTATGCAGGTTGCTTGCACAACCAGTTGCGACTACATGAAAATTAAGACATCGAGCCACTTCCGCTTCTGTCGACTGCAGGTATGAATTTTTTCAGGTGGCCTTTTTCCGGTGCACTTTCCATTCCGCTTTCGCAACACGCATGAAAAGTTCAATGTCCTTGATGGGTACCCAACTCGTGAGTACCTTCATCGCATTCTCGAAATCGGATTCGAGGATAATCTCACGCATACCATCGATGAGGGCAGCCGAGGTTGCGTGCAAGACATCGAGGCTCTTTCCAAATGGGCTCGCTGCAGGTTGGCCCTGCGATTCATGACCATTACTTGAGCTCGTTGGCGGTCCGGGAAGGTCAGAGTCCCCTAGAAGCATGAAGACATCCCAAACACGCAGTTGCGCCGGGAAGGGAATGGAGTAGTTGAAAAGCGTGAGATACCAGCGTGTGCCGTATGCGGTTGGTGGAATTCCCAGTTCGTTCTACTCAATGTTAGCAATTTGACCTGGACTCCATGAAGCGTGGACAACCTACCAATTTTGCGGCAACTTCACCGCCTGCCAGCCAGTCCTTTTCAAAATCATCCAAGGCTTCCATCAGTCCAGCAAACCCAGATCTATATAGCCGATCTAACCCTCTCAGCAGCCACAGCCGAACAAGCATAATAAACGCATGCTCTTCGTCAAAATAGGAAAGGAGGGTCGCTGCCAGCGCGGCCATACCCTGCACGTATCCGGTCTCCGGAAAATACAACGACATGGCGTGAAGGACTCGAAACAATAACCTCTGTCCGCCACGGTAGCGTCTTCGAAACATTATGTGGCTACTGATAGTGCGGGGAACATCAATATCAATCTGAACATCATCCGGAGAGGACATGCTTTGGAAGTCGTGGAAAGCTTGTATTAGCTCTTCCTCGGTGGGAATATCCTTCCTCTTCTTTGCACTCGCGGCAAGGAATGAGTACCAGGCCGTAGATCTCCATCGGTCAGGGATGCCTTTCCATGTCCGCTCCATTAGCTTAGAGCTCTTGGTGTCGAATTCAAACGTCATTCCACCACCATCTTGGATCTTCTTGGTAGGCTTGGCCATTTTTGTCCATTTCTCTTCCCGTTCCCATTCCTTCTTTGTCATCGCCCGAGCAGCAGGTGTGTCCACATTATCGTTGGGAGCTTCGAAGGGAAGTGTGAGCATATCGCCGGCCTCATCCCTCAGTCTCCGATCTCTATTGTGCGGTAGACGGTTGGTCGCAAACCGGAATCGAGTTCCTGATAGCTGTAGGGCCGAATAAGCGCTTTGTGAAGAGGTTGGGCGGCTGGTAATATCAGACATTTTCCGAGCAGGGGAACGGCCTGAGAAGGAACGATTGCTGGGCACAGTCGATGGAGTGCGTCTTATGGTGTGCTTTCGACGGGGGGTTTCAGAAGCAAGTAGAAGACTTGTCGATACGCGTTGGATATGCGGTTCGGGTGTGCTCTCCCGAAGGTGACCATTGCAACGTGGGATGATAAACCCATATCGATCTACCTCTCCCGCCTGGACATCATGCCAGTCCTCGATACCCCCAGCTAGTTCATGTGCTTCCCTTCTGATAGATCCATTGGCGTGTCCAACAGAAGAAATACTCTTGGCATCCGAGACAACGTCCGTCCCACCTTTGGTAGGGGTGCTTTCCTCCCATAATATGCCATTCTCAAGGGCCATCGCTTTGCTGACTTCCGCATCGGTGACATCCTCTTCGCCCTTTTCGTACATAAGCCGGACGCGGCGGGACAGCATGTCCTCGTCCGCGGAGATTGCCCGTGCGGCGCTACTTACTGGTCGCACCCGCAGCGACTGGGAAGACCTCATGCGTCTATTGTCTGTCTTGCACACGTTAACTGCTGAGTCACTCAAACCTGAAGAGGTCGCTGGTTTATTCTCGGAGGGCGTCGCTGGTGTATTCTCTGAGGGCGTCGCTGGTGTATTCTCTGAGGGCGTCGCTGGTTTATTCTCGGAGGGCGTCGATGGTTTGTCCTCCTTATTTCCGTTGATGAGCATGCTGCCACGCTTGGAGAACTCTAAAGATTTTACCGAAAGATCTTCAAACGATCCGGTGGGTATGTTCAGCGTGATCCCATGGAATGGCGCTTCAACTGGAGACGAAGGCGACGACGGCGCGGTTTTTCTCTCAGAGTCAGTGGACTTCCTGCCCCTCAGACCACCCCATCTCCGCTCTGACCAGCGCGAGCTGGGACGGTTAACTTGATCCTCAACGACGATACCGGGGATGCTCCTAGGAGATTTGAGGCTGCGCGCGGACTGACTATCAGCCGTTCGAATGTGCCTCAGTTCCTTCCCTCCAGACAGGGTCGTGGCAATCCCAGAATCTTGCCTCTCAGCACTATCCGATTCGCATACTAGTCTCACTGAACGGCCATCGGCGGATGGTGTACTGGTACACGATAGCTTTCTGTCTTGGGGTGGCTCGATCGGCGTAGGGGAAGAAATGGACTTGACCTGGACAGGTGCCTTCGCCGCGACTGTCTCATCGTATGCGACAGCGTGAACGCTCGACTCAGCGGCCCGCATGGCGGAGGCCGACGACTCTGGTCTCTGATCCACCATTATTCTGGCATGGCTCGCGATTCAGCGCTTCTGTCAACCTTCACTTCGGCTGGGAACCGTCCCGTAATAAGGAGCGAGGTCGATTCACCCTTGGACCAGAAGAATGAGGGGATGGTTCCAACTCCCTCCAGTCGCGACCGGACGCCAGGGTCAAAAACCTGATAAGATCGTGTGCTTGAACAGTTATGCGGCGGAGCACAGTACCGAATGGCGGAATCAAAGCCCGACAGGAGCTAGATGGATAATGCGATAGCCTGTCTTCAAAGAATGGCGGGATTGGAACTGTCTCATTCCAAGGGATGTCGACTGGGGAAGATGGAGCGAGTCAGATCTGGATTGCTCAAGGTACGGCATGGATGTCTCGAGTGGGCTCTTGAAAGGGGGCCACGAGTTGCGATTGTCCCACAAGTTTGGAACTTGAGACGACCAACCGCAAGGGAGGTTCAGTTGGTTATGACGCACTGACTGG
>JAPVCG010000067.1:646479-715303 GCA_029606305.1 Paecilomyces fulvus | reverse complement strand
TTTTTTTTTTTTTTCTTTTTCCTAACGATCTTCTCCCGTCTTTCGTCCACCCCAGAAAACGGTCGCGATGTCAAAACGGCGCCCACGCGTATGTTCAGTCACGGCCACTAAGCCACTTGGAGGTGACTAGTTAAACCTTTAGGCCACTGGATCTATCTTCGTTCTTTAAAGCTTCAATCCCTAGTGGGGCAACTCCTGATCGGATCTCCCCTTGGAAAAATCTGGAGAGCGGTCTGGCCTTCTCCCTTCAGACGCCTACGGACGTATCCTCGATCGTGGAAGAACAATGAATATTGGCGTTTAAAGCTTAAGTTTATGAGTTCCGCCAAGACCTAAGGAGCTATTTACTCTACATCAGAGATGCAAGGAGCGGCCTGCTGGATCGACCACAGCCAGTTCATTATTTAACCAAAAAGGAAGACGACACTCCAACGCCAAGGCCGTTCGCCAGCAGGCCAGATGCAAAGGGACAAGCTAACATGCAAATGCGCCTACGCCAACAGGGATATCAAAAAAAAAAAAAAAGAGAGAAAGTCGAAAGGGACCAGGTGGTTCGATGTCGTGTCATAACGTCCAAGCGCACTACTGGTATCACAGATCACGCAACGGCTGCCATGTTGGCGCCAGAGCCAGCTGGACCTCCTGCGGGTCGTCCGGGTGCCACGGGTTCTTTGGGTAACAGCTCGATCTGTCGCACTAAGAAGCTTTTCTCGTCCGTGAACTGGTCATCGTCCGTTCGATCCTCGAGGAATTTGGGAAGAAACTTGAGCAATCGATCGCGGTTGTTAATCAGGATCCGCTGCACCGCCACAGATTTGTTGGGATTCGCAACAAAGACCTTTGCCACATTCTTCGGTCAATGCTCGCGTTTCATCTCCCGGGCCTTGGGTCAAAACATACCTTGAACACGTGGAATCCTTCGTACTGCACCATCTTTCGGTCGTCCTTCAACAGCTTCATACAGAGCTTGAGATGCTCTCCGCTGTCGACGTAGGTCGTCATGACGTTATAGTTGGCCCGGTCCAGGAGGATCTCTCCCAGCAACTTGATGCTCTGCCGCTTTGTAACATAAGAGTCTGACTGGACAAGGATGCTGTTGTATCTGGAGAAGAACAGATCGAAGTTGGTGGTCAGATAGCCGGATACAAGGGTCTTGTGGCGTGTGAGGATTTCCTGTGATGGGGCCGTTAGCTCATTGTTAATCAACCGACATCTGTTGTGAGGGGCATACCCTGAAAGTGGTAAACGCATCCGCGCTCACTTCGAAGCTCCCTCGATCTATCCATCCAAAGAACTTCCAGAATATGCCCTCTCCTGATTGTAGAATGCCCGCTTGTAAATCACTGAGTCGAATAGCCGGCTCCCCCTCGCCCGATTGATCGTAGAGTATAATGGCCGCAATCACGTCGAATTTCAAGGCTTCCCTCAAAATTGACCCACACGGCATTGCACTCTGACTGTATTCGTAGCCCCGACACAATTCAACAATGACTTCTGGCCTATTATGGATAATATACGATATCACTGGTGGGTCCCCATTGTTGGACTGCGGAGGTTTAAATCGGAGGACATGTGAGAATATTGTTTGTGCATCCTTTCTTGACTCAAAAGGTAGTAGTCGGATACTCCTGGCTAGCTCATAGAGCAAATCCTCTTGGATGACGGCCTGTACTAATGCTTGTACCTGCTCCGGTGACGTCTCGACCTCTTCAACCAAGTCAGCTCGCTGAAACTTTGGATTTTAGATTCTCAGGCATTTTTGCAACAGACCTTGAGTCCCTTGGACAAGTAATTTCACATGTGCCAGCAGCTTCGCGAGATCTTCTTCGGCCTAGACCATTGCTCCATCAGAACGAATCGATATAGCTGTTATCAAGCCCGACGAACCTTTGCCGTGCCAGGAGCCTCCCATAATCTTGCCAGGAGATCTTTGATCGTCTTTGCAACATCGGACGGTTGCCGTGGTCGAGCACGGTTGAAGAAGAACGCCATTGTTGCGGGGAATGATTGTTGACAGGCGAAGAACGGAGACTCAAGGGCGCCAGCGCATGTGATGTTAAGAAAATGAAGAACGCGAAGCAGAGAAACGGTCTAGAGTCTTTAGCTCGCCTATACCAATGACGAGGAGAAGGGAGCAATTGAGTTTGTCCTAGAGAGTTTGAGCCAGCTTGAAAACCACTCGAGACGAGAGTGTCTCTGGAACGGGAAGTCTAGCATAGCAACACAACTCGGAGGCGGTGATGCTCTGGCGGGGTTCCCGCACAAGTCTGGACCGGATAAACAAAAATGGTATGGAGCGGGGCAACCAGCAACGGATCGATCTGAGGGACCGAGATTTTTTTTATCTGCATTTTGCGTGTCGCACTCATATCGTCGTTACATCCTCTATCATTTTTTTCAAGGATTCGTGACGACAATGTCTGCTTCTGACCAGCGTCGGGACCTTCCCGAAGCGGACGATAAGTTCTCCGATAGTGGTTCTTCGACAGACGATGATCTGGTTATCACCAAGGACGAGGGATGGGAGGATGTAGACCCAGATGATGATTCGCAGCCCATCGTGGGTCTGTTCAGCGCGGATGTTTACCCAGATGTGCAAGCAATGTTGAAGGATAGCAAGGAGAAATATAACTTCGACCTGAGGAGGATCCAGAAGGAGCTCGGTGTGTAGCCAACAAAACGTGGTGTTGGAGAGGCCGCGAAATTCTTTTTGACTCTACCCTCTATACTATCATTCTACACCGGGAGTTGCGATCGTGATGGCTTGATAACCAGCTGACCTGTTCTTCCCTTCGTTCTGTACAATCAGATCTAGATTTTATCGAGACTATCAAGCTTGTCAACTACATCCGATCGGAAGTCAGAGCCGGCAATAACCGCCCCGATATCTCGTCCAAAGCTATCTTCGAGGATGACATCTACATGAGACCCGTTCTAGAAGACGATGCGCTTCTGTATAGTCTCGAAGATCTTGGCGAACCGGAGACTGAGGCTGAAGGCGAAACAAGCAATGCAGAAAAGCGGGTGTTGGAGCTGCAAGAGCAGCTGGAGCGTCTCCAGGGCCAGTTTTCGGAGTACAGACTGGCTGTCCAGAGGTCTCTGAACGATCAACTGTCCAAGGAGGATGATAGCACCGCTTCGAAGGGTCGAGCCCAGAAAGCCGTCGACAAGTTCCAAGAGGCGGATGCCGATTATTTCACTTCCTACTCCTACAACAGTATGCTATCAAATTGGGCCTATGGGCAATACGTACTCGGCTGACATCTCCATCTTAGCGATTCATGAATCGATGCTCAAGGACGCAATCCGTACTGATTCCTACAGAGACTTCATATATGAGAACAAGCGGCTTTTCAAGGATAAGGTCGTGCTTGATGTGGGATGTGGCACCGGTATATTGTCCATGTTTTGCGCCAAAGCGGGCGCCAAGATGGTTATTGCAGTTGACAACTCGAACATTATCGAGAGAGCGCGAGAGATTGTGTATGACAACGGTTTCGGGGATGTCATCAAGTACGTATAAGATCGGGTCTACTTCTGCGTATGCTGTTGCTAACCAATTGATCTAAGATGTGTTCGTGGAAAGATCGAGGAGGTTACCTTACCAGTCCCGCAAGTAGATATTATAGTATCCGAGTGGATGGGTTATGGTTTGCTCTTCGAGGCCATGTTCGACTCCGTCATCTATGCTAGAGATCGCTACCTTGCGCCTGATGGTCTCATGGTTCCCTCACATGCTACTCTCCGTATTGCGCCTCTTGCTGATCCGGACTTTATTGCGTCTCATATCTCCTTCTGGAATGATGTCTATGGGTTTAAGATGTCCAGCATGCTCCTTGGCATTCATGATGAGGCCCTAGTTCGAGTCATTCAACCATCGACCGTCGCCGCGGATTCGAATCTTTTCTTGCAGTTGCCACTCCACACTATTACGAAAGAAGAGCTGTCTTTTGTCAAGGATTTCGAGGTCACTCTCAAGGAAGATATCGATGCCCTCGATGGTTTCACCGTCTGGTTCGACATCTTTTTCATGCCATCACGCACGTCCACGCTTCCGGAAAATGCTGTACCTGCCGACATGCAGAAGCAGGGCTTTGTCGCATTCACCACCGGACCCGACGGTCCAGAGACACACTGGCAGCAGGTAGTCTTGCTCATCAACCACGGGCAGAAAGAACCTGCGCACCTGAAGAAGGGCCAGGTTATTAAGGGTCAGATCGAATACCGAAAGAAAGATGAGAAATCTCGATCACTAGACATCGAAGTCAAGTGGGACGCTGAGGGCGTTGAAAACGGAACACAACAGTGGTCCTTGCAATAAGCGCATTTCTTGCATCTCAAAAAGTATACTGTGATTTTTGATGGGATCAATGTACAGGATTGATGTGTTGGATGGGTTACAGGTCATGAGGGACTACCATATGAAAGGGAACAAAGGATTTGAATATTTTCTCATAGAACAGGCAGCTCCATCAAAATACAATGGTGATGCTCCAGATAGGAATCTAATTGTGCAGTGCACCCTACTTCCCAAGCTTAGATCCTAGGGATTTCTCGGGCATCCCTTTTGTAACGGTAAGCATCCTATGACGGTCTCTAGAGCGCTCACGCTCTCGACCGTGATCACTGCTTCGGGCCTCGCGTCCATCGCGATGACTTCGAGAGTGAGAATGCTTTGAGCTCCGTTCAGGTGATTTATCATGGTGGTGGTGATGACGATGACGACGGCGATGGCGATGCGAATGCGATCTGCCGCGCTTCTCTTCTCGGTCTTTGTCTGATGTCGCATCCAAGCTGAAACCGTCAAGGCTGTCAGCCGATTCTACAGACCTCGATCGGGACCTATGTCTCCTTCGTCTCGATTTCTTCTTCTCTTGTTCTCTTCTTAGCGACTCCAGCTCACGTATCCTCTCCTCTTGCCACTTCTTCCTTTCGCGCTCCACCTCCTTTAGTTGACGGACGCCCTTCTTCATCGCAGCTAATGGATCATTCGCGTCCACACGAGCCTTCTCTCGCTCTCGCCTCCTTGGGTCCTCATTTCCCCAGACATCTTTATCAGGCATGCTATCTGGCGCTACAGCCTCCTTCGCGGACGATGAGTACCATGGATTTCGGCCAGCAGCCTCCTTGAATCCAGCTGCGTTCGAGAACCGCATGGTATATTGGTCTTCGTACTCGCGTTTCTTCTTCGAAGCTTCCGCTTCAGCCTCCGCATTCTTCTCCACAGACTGCTTGCCCGTTGCTTTCTCGGGGAAGAGATTGATATGGCCTGCGGTGTCGACTAGCGGAGCATCGCCGGAGGAGAATGCCAGCAGCTCCTCCCGCTTCGCGAGGGCAAGAGCAGCATCCTCTTTTGCAAACCTAATGTCGCGATCTGTATCATTCTCCCCAGCAAGACGTCTCCTCTTCCTATGCCTAGCAGCATCTTCGTCGTGTCTTCTCTCGTGACGGTCTGCAACAGGTTCCGACGGCGGGGGAGTCGAGGGTCGTTCGCCACGAAGTATCTGGATGCGCCTCGCAGCATCTATCTCTTGCATCCGCCGTTCTTCCTCCTCTTCCCGAGCTCTGGCTTGGGCCTCATCACGTCGGACTCGAGCGACGTTCTCTGCGTTGTAGACGTTCCATGATTTCTTCCCGAGGAGATGGCTAGGGCTGTTAGTATCGAGCTTGCGAAGAGTCAAAGAAGGGAGCTTACAGAGGCATTTCGGGAAGGAGAGAATAGGTATGCAGAGAGTGGCTACTATTATATCCACGAACATGGCAGCATTAGTAAGGGTACACTTAGTGAAATCAAAAATAGCACTTTATTGTCATCAAGAGATGCAATACATGTGCATATTTCATGGATACTATGGAGGAAGCTAAAGCTCCGCGGTGGAGGCGAATCCCCGCGGGTCGGGGTGGCTGAAACCGGAGATGTGGCAGTTAATTCCCCAGCACAGCTTCCATCGAGTTTCACCTTATTCCTTATTCCTTCTTCCTTCTTCATACACATTCTTTCTCCCTCCTTCTTGTTAGGAAGGTTCCATACTTTTCGTCTGAATCAGCAGGATTGCTGATTTGGTTAATCCCAACGGAATTGCGCTGCCTGGACGGCTGGCCACGGGACTGTTGAAGCTTAGCTGTCGATTCGCATCCGCCTCAGCAATTCACTTTTCGGCTTCGACGGCGACAGATTAGATATCTGGGATAGACAGCAATCGTTTTCGCCTTCTATTCTCAGCCTGCAGAAAACCCCACGTCCACAATGTTTAACCGCAACAACTTGAACCCATTCGGTGCCCGGCCAGAGGCTGGCCGCGCCCCCCCGCAGAACCCATACGCACAGTCACCCGGAGGGTACGGAGCTTCATCTCGCCCAAATAACTATGATACTGTGATGACTGACGCTTACGGCCATTCAAGAGGATATGGAGCTCCGCCACCTCCCGCAGACAGACAGATACCGGCCCGCGCCCCTGTAGGAAGACCGCAGAGCGGTAAAGTTTGGACGCTGCGGCCGGCAAAGAGCCCGGACAATACGTATATATTTGGAAATTTGTGAGTTCACCTGTCAAATATGATCGGCATAAGTCAACAGGCTAACATACTACAGGGTGGCCGTTTCAAGCCAAGAGTTCCCTCCTTCTAGAGATGGTACCGATCTTTTGCTGCTTGTCAACGACCTCTACGTCTTCTCTGCGCGGCCGCTTGATGGATTCCCACCTGGGCAAATTAGCATGTCCGATCCGCAGCGGACATGGGCCGGAGTCGCTTTCACGGATACCGTAAAGGTGCAGATGTACGACCCTTTCAGCCAAGGCGGGCAGGCCTACCTTGGCTCGACCGATATAGAGGTTGGATTTGCTGGAAAGAAGAGGGTCGAGACTCCATACGACCAGGATGAACTGGCGAGTGCTGTGATCAAGGTACGTTACGATTTCATCCTTTGTTTTAACCGCAGGACGCTGACTGTTGTAGAACTTCGAAAACCAGATATTTTCGCCCGGTCAGAAGATCCTGATGGATCATAAGAGCATACCTCTGCTATTGACGGTGAAGACTGTTCAGTTGATGGACTTGACGACTGAGAAGCCGGGGTCGTCGACTGCTCGTGTGGCTACTGAACATACTGCAAGGGGAATTCTTACACGCCATACCCTAATTAATTTCTTCAAGGATGCCAGGACTGGTATCAACCTGAAAGCTTCCAACCGGAGACCAGCGGCAAACTCCATCATCCAACCAGACTTCAAGTTCGAGGACATGGGTATTGGTGGTCTCGATGCCGAATTTAGCACGATCTTTCGTCGTGCCTTTGCATCTCGTATCTTTCCTCCTGGTCTGATCGAAAAACTTGGCATTCAGCACGTGAAAGGTATCTTGCTATACGGTCCTCCGGGAACCGGTAAAACGTTGATCGCCCGCCAAATCGGAAAGATGTTGAATGCTCGGGAACCTAAGGTGATCAACGGTCCGGAAGTACTAAACAAGTATGTCGGTCAGTCAGAGGAGAACATCAGAAAGCTCTTTGCGGATGCGGAGAAAGAGTACAAGGAGAAAGGAGATGAGAGTGGACTGCACATCATTATCTTTGATGAGCTTGATGCTGTCTGCAAGCAGCGAGGCAGTGGAGCGGGCGGTGGTACTGGAGTCGGAGATAGCGTGGTGAACCAGCTGCTTTCCAAGCTCGATGGTGTGGACCAGCTCAACAACATTCTTCTTATCGGTATGACCAACAGGAAGGACATGATTGATGATGCTCTACTGCGTCCTGGCCGTCTGGAAGTGCATATGGAGATCTCCCTTCCGGATGAGAAGGGTCGAGTTCAGATTTTGAAAATTCATACCCAGAAGATGAGAACCAACAACGTGATGGACTCGGATGTCAACCTCGAGGAACTAGCACATCTGACCAAGAACTTTTCTGGTGCTGAGATTGGTGGTTTGGTGAAGTCCGCATCCTCTTTTGCTTTCAGCAGACATGTGAAGGTTGGCACAATGGCCGGTATCAGCGACGACATCGTCAACATGAAGGTGAACAGGGCCGATTTCCTTCATGCACTAGATGAAGTCAAACCAGCATTCGGTGTCTCCGAGGAGGAGCTTGCAACTTGCATCCAGTACGGCATTATCCATTTCTCGCCAACCATTAACGAGATCCTGAGGGAGGGCGAGCTCTTTGTGAAGCAAGTGAGCCAAGCCAACTCCACTCCCTTGTTCTCTGTACTATTGCACGGACCCCCTGCCAGTGGAAAGACAGCTCTAGCAGCGAAGATTGCGCTGGACTCTGGCTTTCCCTTCATCAAACTTATCAGCCCTGAAGACATGGTTGGTTTTAGTGAGTTTGCCAAGGTTCAGCATATCAGCAAGGTGTTCAACGATGCCTACAAGAGTCGTACTAGCGTCGTTGTTGTGGACAATATCGAGAGAATTATCGACTGGGTCCCGATTGGTCCTCGCTTCAGCAACACTGTTCTGCAGACTGTCATGGTGTTCCTGAGGAAGCAGCCCGCCAAGGGACGCCGTCTCCTGATCCTAGCGACTACGACAGAGCGCGCTGTTCTGAAGCAACTTGACCTGTACAATTCATTTAACTCCGATATCATGGTTCCTACTGTCAATACGCCAGATGAGCTGAGATATGTCCTCGAGCAGTCTGGATCTTTCAACCCACAGGAAGTCCAGGAATCTCTGGCTGGAATTGGTGGAATTTCCGAAGAAGAGACTAAGATTGGAGTTGGCGTTAAGCGTATACTGCTAGGTATCGAGACAGCCAAGCAGGATCCTGACAAAGTGGGACGGTTTACTCGCGTTATTAGTCGTGCTATTGATGAGGAGAATCTGTTTCAATAGATGTATATACCTATGACTATGTTCTGTTGGTGATTATGATCTATGCTATATCCGTGTGATGCAGGTTCCAATATTTCCATCTTTGAGATATCTCCAATAACTATCATGATGCTCTGTGAACCCCTGGTGCTTATCTGCACGTGATTTATCGATAAGAACTACTTTTAGGTCCATATCATTTGTCCTGATTAAAGCAGAGGAACACACCAGTTCAACTTTCTCCTAAATAACCTCTTTCTCATAAACATAGCCTTTATCATACGTTTACACATTTAGCCTATCCTTCTCTTCATGACAGCATCTTTTATCTCTGTTTACCCTGGCTTTCTCCTTTAGAACACATTGTTTACGTATCTACAGTAAACAGGTGAACATAGACATCATGGACAACAATCTGGATGATTCTATCGTCGCCGCAGCGATGGGATTCTCATCCTTTCGAACAAAGGCTAGAGGCAGTAACACAACTGAGGCAGCGATATATAAGGGTATGTCTGACTCACTGTCCTTGCAAACCAAAACAACCCCATCCATCTCCATCCGTCTGACACAGCATCTCCAGATACCAACAAACGCACGATCGAAGACATGGCTCCCGAGTCAAGTGCTATCTTTGCTGGTGATGCTGAAGGTCTGTTCTGTCATCTCTACTTCATCATTGAACCTCTTTTCGATACCGGTCCTGGCGCCGATTCTGAAGTTTACTATCTTTCATTCTCCCCTGCCGTTCTCTCTCTGAAAAGACGCGTCTTGACTACCTGGGGTGACCCCACTATGTCTCCTCGTGCTCGTCGGTACTCGGACAGTTCCTATTCCCCTAGTTTGCAGCTGCCTAAGGACTGCGAGACCGGGATCGAGATACTCGAGAACAACGATCTTCCTGCTATTGACGAGATGGACATCTCTGACATGAAAAAAGAACCTCAAGTCAACGCCGACGAGCCTGTCGAAACTCACGACCACGGCGAAGAAGCTGCCGCTGACAAGCACGTCGAAAAGAAGCCCAAGACCGAGGGCGAGGCTGGCGTCGAAGTTGCCGCTGACGGTGAGAACTCACAGCCCAAAACCCCAAATAATAACACTTCCATCCTAAGACATTGACTGATTAATTTCTGCTTTCTACTATAGCAGACAACGGCAAGAACGACAACGAGGAGGGAGGCTCCTATGAAGCTCCCAATGGAACCGTCCTCTCCAAGGAGGACCTTCGTCGCCTGGCCGCTGGCGTCAAGAAAGAAAACGGGGACACCGTTTTCTTCCGGCCCAGCTTCATCGAGGACCCGTGGGCCGGCCTCAAGCCTATGAAGCTGGCGTAGGCGACCGCCCGTAAGTTTTTTTTTCTGATTTTATGTCCTTATTACTCGATAGCTAGCTTCAGATACTGATAAAGTTTGCTCTTATAGACGGGCCTCGATTTGACAGCTCTGGGGGAAATCTCGTGAAAAAAAAAAAAAAGGGATGAGCTGGGGCTCTCCCAATTCTTTTCTCGTTTGTATTGTTTTGTTGTTTTTTTGGCCTTCGCGCCCCACGAGACCCATGATGCTGTCCTGTATTTTAAGATCGGTGCCAAGAGCACCTTGATCCACGCTCTCCCAGCTTGCATTGCACTGGGGAATGAATCCAATGCTTCATATCCACATCCTGTTCAGATGGTCCAAATTATTAGTTCAAACTCGTAAGATTAGGTTGGCAGCCTCTGAAAACAGGCTATGATCGTTCAATCCCAAATCGGTAGATATAGTTATGGGCAACCTCAAGAGCAAGTACAATAAAAGAACACACTGGCTATGCATATAATTTCAACAATGCTATATATAATGACATGCCGGAACTCCAACTCCCGTAACCAGTATGAAATGAACCCATACCAGGATCATGCAAACCAGCCATCCGTGCTGGGGCGACAATGAGTACATCCGAAAATGATGGGGATATCATCATAGATCAAAATACGTTCTATATCATGTGGTACAGCATGTCTTGCAGCCAACTCGTGCTTAGCGACGTCAAACCAGGTATCTCTTATAGGTTGATGTTGACTCCCATTCAGTGCGCCCTTAAAAACCAATGAACTCCTTTCATCCCGCGCGTTTCTCGTCAAATCATCTTCGAAATTCTGCATGAAGTATTTCCGTTGTGCTCGTTGGTTTCCCCCGTCGCCGATCTCTGCTGAAAGATATTCCAAGATTCGTACAAATGGTGAGAATGTTAGCAAGGAGCCGATCCAGCTATCGTCGGGTGTTGTGCCTCCTTGCTCTTCTGGAGGCACAGTGCTTCGCAGGATTGAAACCAAAAGGTGCATGCAATGATGAGTTGATATAAGAGTGGAGGTGTCTGTGAATGGCGGCGATTGTAATATCTTGAGTTGCAATTCCCAGTACATAGTCTTCCGTACATCAGGTGGGATTGGGACAGGAAGCCGTCCGGCTTCAAACTCTTGCAAAAGAGTATTCTTATGTTCTTGTCGGGATAGCGCATATGTCTCTAGGAAATAAAGTACACAATACCTGCAGCGATAGAAAACGTGCATTAGCCAGGTCCTTGGTAGTTTCAAAACAGGAGAGTCCTACATGAGTGGGGTGAGGTTAAACCATAGGCTTGCTATACCTCGCTTGGAGAGATCATGGCGCTCGCTCTTCATTGGGAATTTGGACTTGACAAATGCTGCTTCACGATGCAAGAATCCATCCATCACACGGTTTGCAATATAATAGCATAGTCTCGAGCACCATTTCTGCCGTCGTCGCAGGCTATGCAGATATCTGAAAGTATAAAGATGGCCGCCTTTTGCACTCTTCGTCGGCGGGAAGAGGTCTGATAAGAGCATCACGTCATCTTCTGGATTTCTGGTAAAGGTTCGCTCGTTATCGATTGGCGATGGAAGGGTTCCATGCCTACGCTGACGGAGATATTGCCGGGCAATGGAATGTTCATGTGCAGTCAGCACTTCGTAGAAAGCGCGGCAGACAAGCCTCAGGGGCAGAAGGTCCCGAACGCTACATTGAGCGAATATCTTTATCTGAAGTTCTACCGGGAGGAGATCCCAAGGAGAAGAAGTAGGAGTGAATTTCACCGTGTTCGCGCTGCAGTTCGTTAGCGACCGGTAGATCAATGCACTAACAGCTAACTTTCAGTACATACCTCACCGGAACGTTCGGCTTGTGCGATTTGTCCTCCCCCTTTCTGCCTCGATCAACGGAAAAGCGAAACTTCTTGACGTGGCTCTGCAGAACGGATATCATTGCGGACCTGCCAGCTACATGAGGAGTCCAGCTCCAGCATCGGGTCTTAGCATTTAAACACGGAGAAGCCGCCGGTTTGACTCTTGTCTGAAAACGGTCGAGGCGCGCCAAGTGGGATAACTAAGCGGGACGGCGATCCTCAGTTTGGAGATTGTCTTGTCTCATATCACAGCCACGATGAGAGTGAAATAAATAGCAACTGGTCCAGACTTTACTCAATGATCTCTCACTTCTTCCAAGTATGATTGATGGGTCTCAGGCTACCAGGAGCTGCGTAGTTGTTCCATCCAGCTGCAAAGAATGTCTCTCCAGGCTCCCATCAATACCCCAGGCTCGCCTTCAACTCCTGGAGCAGCGTCTGGACAACCGAGGCAGAGCCATTCATGCGTTGTATGCAAAAGAAGAAAGGTGAAATGCGATCGCACTGTCCCTTGTACGAACTGTGTCAAGGGTGGAGTTGAGTGCATCTTCCGTGATCCGCTTCCGCCACGTCGCCGCAAAAAGAACCCCGAGGCAGATATAGGGAATCTCATTTCGCGACTTAGACGTTATGAAGAAGTTATGAAGAGGAACGGCATAGATCCATATGCCTCTGGTGGCATAGCGTTGCGCTCGGAAGATCATGTTGATACGATCAACTCAGCGGAGCGTGGTCAGGTTTCTGCCCCTGAGTCCGGGAGACTCATAACTACGGAAGGAAAACCTGTATACATTGACAAGTGTGTTGACTCCCTTCTGGCCATTACGTACAGCAGTCACTTATTCTAGCAGTAATCTATGGACTAGTGTAAGCCACGAGGTGAGTGCCACGTCCTATTTATAAATGTCATCCGTGCTCATATTAGCTGTTAGCTCGAGGATATGGAGGAGACACTTCATGATTCTTCGGAACATGAGGCTGAGCCCTCACTGCTTGGTCAAACTCATGATCCTGATCTTGGTGGATCGTTACTCTTTGGCGAGAGTTCGAATCAGGACTTAAGCGCCCTGCATCCTGACCCTGTACACATATTCAAACTATGGCAGATATTCCTAGATAATGTTAACCCCTTGACTAAGGTCTTGCATGCACCGACGGTGCAGCAGATGATTCTCGATGCCTGCGGGCACTTAAATAACATTGAAAGACAACTAGAGTGTCTCATGTTTGCGATATACTGCTCCGCCCTCGCTTCTTTACGGAATGAGGATGTCAGAAGCTCGTTTGGAGAATCGAAATCCCTTTTGACTGCAAAATATAGGCGAGGAGCACAGCAAGCACTTGTGAAAGCGGGTCTCCTGAAAACCTCGGATTTCACGGTTCTTCAAGCATTTGTTTTGCTGTTGGTATGTGCCGTTGTCCCTTGAGGCAGCAGCTTTTTTGCTGACAGTTCATTAAGAGCTATCTTTGCGCTCGAACTATGACCCGCGGTCCCTGTGGTCATTAAGTGGCATCGCTCTTCGAATTGCTCAGCGGATGGGACTCCACCGGGATGGAACTACTCTCGGGTTGTCGGTGTTCGAGACTGAGATGAGGCGCAGGCTTTGGTGGCAGCTTGTAATACTTGACAGTTGGAATGGACGACTTTCTGGTTGTGGTTCCGCACTCACTTTTCCTTACATGGATACGAAGTTGCCGTTAAACGTCAACGACAGTGACTTGCACCCTGATATGAAAGAAATACCGAAAGAGCACTCAGGAGCGACCGAAATGATTTTCTGTCTCATGAGATATGAAGTAGGCCACTTGTTTGCGCGCAAAATCACTACTTCTTCTTCTCCTTTCGATGGTCATTGGTCTGCATTCAGCAATCCATCAAAATCACTGGCGGAGAAGGATCAAGCTCTTGATGAAATGGAAAGAATACTGGAACAGAAATACCTCAGACACTGCGACAAGTCCATTCCGCTACATTTGGCAACCCTGTTCGTGGCAAAGGCAGCTTCCTGTGCCATGAGGCTAGAGGCTCATCATCCTCGGCAGTATGCGTCTCAAGAAAAGGAGATGCCACAGGATGAGAAGGATCGGTTTTTCTGGCTATGTTTAGAAATGGCGGAGTATGCCAATGTAGGTCAAACCAACAAACTCATCGAACGATACCTCTGGCACATTGAGAGTCACTTCCCTTTGCACGCTTTGATCTACACTCTTTCCGAACTACGACACCGCACTGCAGGCGAAGAAGTGGAAAGAGCCTGGCATCTTGTAGATTTGGTCTATTACAGGCAGTATGGGAAGGTGATCACCTATACCAAAAGTCCTGTGCACCTTGCGATTGGAAATTTGGCCTTAAAAGCCTGGGCTTCCCACGAAGCGGAATCTGCACGGTGTGATCGTCCCTGCCTACCACGACCCGAGTTCATTTCTGCACTCTGCGCACGGCTGAAAAGAAATTCAAAGACCTCAGCTGTGAACTCCATTGTCACTAATCAGAATCACCTACAAACTCCGAACCTTGCAAGTGAACAACATATACAATCTTCTGTAAATTCTGCCGCGCCTCTGGAGATGGATCTTACTCCTATCGACATGGATATACAGTTTCTACCAGGTGTTCCTACCTTTGAAGATAGCCCGATGGATTGGAGTCAATGGGATAATCTACTCCAGCAATTCGAACAGCAGACGCAAGATGAGGAGTACCTATGACTGAATAATCTATAGTTTACTCCAAAAGAAATCTCGTAAGATAGCTGTTTGCAGAATATTTCCAACTGAGATATCTTAGGCACAACTATCCTCTAGAAAAAATCATTTTTACCAAGCTGAACATCATCGAAACAACTACGCCTCCTCTGTCGCAGTAAAAGGAACACCACCTCTCCTACCCAGAATCGCCAATACCTTCCCCATATCCGGCCTCTCTTCTCTCCCAACGACCTTCACACCAAGCTTCTTGCCATAAAACCCCTCGGCCCTGCCTCCATCAGACTCGAGACCCTGCGACAGCAACATCACGCGCCTTAGATGCGGCATGTTGCTCGTAGATAGCGTCTCCGCGACGCAGTCGACCAACCAGGACCCTAGTCCGAGCGACTGGTATGTCGGTAGGACATAGACGTCCGTCAAATAGGCGAACGTGACAGTATCGGTGATGACACGCGCGAAACCCACTTGCTCGATGGATTCCGGATCTACAGATTCGTTTTCACCACTGTTCTGATCTTCCCGTTCTTTGCTTTCGTGGCGCGGAGAGTATTTGTAAACTCCGAAACAGAGCGACCCCGCCAGGATCTGTTTCAGGACGTCCTCTGGGAAGGGCTTTCCCCAGTAAAGGAAGTCCATGTCGTAGGCGTCATTTATCGCCTTCACCGATAGATATTTTTGGTCTGTGGAGACGAAAAAGCCGTTGTTCTTGTCTTGTGCGTTCTTTGGGCGTGTTCTTCTCCATGTGCGGGGCGGAACGAGTGAGGATGGCGGAAGCATTGTGTTTCTCTCTGATGGTTGTGTGATGTCTCCTTTGGAGGGTAGTGGTTGAGGTGTTTCCTGATAATATGTAAAAGTTGGGATATTGCCTTAGATACTGTTGTACGAGGTCCTGGTACGGCTTTAGTTATTGAGTCATCCCATTCGCAGAGGTCCCACTATCTAGTACGACACATGTAGAGCCACAATGGTTAACATCGGTTTGCAGTATAGAATCCTCAGAACATTTTATGCAGTAGAATAGTGGCTACTATATTGTTGAGAGAAGTACAGGATATAGACATCATTGCGTGTATTAGGCATTAAGTGGTATCAATTACTGGCATGCAGAGGTTAAGAGTAGGAGGAGAGCCCAGGAGATAAGACATTGAAACGACCGCGAGAAAAAGTCTACTTAGTTTCCACCTTGCTTCACCAGAGTTGGTGGCAGCTCGTACTCCACAGGACCGAAATATTCTTGGAAGGCCTCCGACAGTATTTGATCTGTCAGGTGCATATGCGCCCCGGGAACCGTCTTGAAGTCCAACTTGCCCTGCTCGTCCAACACCTTCAAGCCCAGCCAGTCATGTTTATATATCTCTCTCTCCTTCAGGGGTGTGATCTTTCCGCTGGTCGTGTTGACCTCCGCGAACCAGGCGCTCTCCTTAGGAACAGCTGTCTGGTCTTCGTCGAACATGAACATCGCAAACCGGTCCAGCGATATTAGGTTCTTCTTGTAAGCTGGATTCTTCACTTCACGCTCGTTGTTCACATCTGCGAGGAAGTTGCTGTGCTCCAGGTACGCGTCCAGCTCCTCTGGGTCACGGAAGTATTGTGCAGGCACAAGGCGCGACTGAACGAAGTCTGTCCACGTTCCGGACCGCAGCAGGGCCTCGGCACCGCGACAAACCCAATCGCTGACACTGGCGCAGGATTGGAACTTGGAAATACCATTGTGCTGGCTACCGAACGTAACAAGGTTGCGGACCGGCGGAAAGTTACAACGCTCGACGTAGGCGCGCAGAAACTGTCCACCTTGAGAGAATCCCAAGGCGTTGATAGCGGGTGCGGTGCTCAAGATCGGCTCTGATGCCAGCTGCTCGCAGACATGCTCTATCTGTTCAGTGAGATTGCCAAAGAACGTTGCCTGGCGGTCTGCAGATGCCGAGTCTGCCAACTTGATGATATGGACGTAGGTCCCCGGGTTGACCTCCTCAGCTAGAGCAGCGACCTGGTGAAGCCCGTCGCGAGAAAAGTCATCACCCAGACCATGCCATATTACCAAAGGGAGAGGCGTCAGTTCCTTCTCTGCCAGATCGAAAGACGACGACGTCGGAAGAGCAGCGGATAAGACGGAGAGGGCCAACGAGCCGACCGCGAAAGATGGAATCAACATCGTTCTTCAGTGTCTATCACTCAACAACTGTCAGCTTCTTTGAATGGAGGGAACAGCTGAGGCACAAGAAATGCTCCTTGATCGAGCTAACTGGGAGCGGAGACGGAACGCGTGTGGAGAATGTGATGGCGGCGGTTAAAAGTTGGTTGCTGATCCTTGGCATAGTTAGGCGAGTTTTAATCATGGGAAGATGGAAAGAACTATTAATAACCATGATCCCCTCACATCCCACCTCCGACCTCTGGGAAAGAAGTCTACAAGCAGGTGTGCTCTCTATTGTGACCTTGATCTTTCACTCAACTTTCACGGCCGAGAGGAGCCCATCTGGCATATGCAGGGATACGTTGAAGAGCGTCTTTTCAACCATGTTATCGCAATCGCCCCATACAAGCAAACTAGCTTTTTTTAAGATCCGAAGTATTATATACTGTACTATATTTGCCCCACCAATCTGGACGCCGTTTGCAGACTGAGGAATGGATCGGATGTGCTTTTTTTTCCCTCATCATCTTGTCTGCCGCCTTAACTCAACTCCCAGCTACCCATACGTCTGGGCTTCGCTGCCCCAGACGCTTCGGAAGAAATGCAAAACAGATCGGACGCCAGTTCGGCCTCCGCGGTGGGAAGTGAAGAGCTTCCATCATCGCTATGGGGACGATTCCGGAGGCAGTTTCGGATGAGACCGGCGGATGATGATGAACCACAGTACTACCTCGTCTGCTAAACGCTCTTCTTGCACCTAACTAATAGTTCACAGGGACTGGTGGATTGCATCAACAGCTATCCCCCTTGTAGCAGCGACTGCTTCGCCTTTGGCAAATGTTATGTCTGTCAATGCTCTGGTGACACCATGGAGAAACAACATATTGCCAAACATCAACGGCTCGGACGGTAGACCAGAGCAAGTAGGCTTTCATGACCCTCATTGGTGAGTCCTTATTAATCTCAAAAAAATTCTCGATGTATGAAGTTAAATCTCGCTCAGGTGCATTGCTCTCAACGCTACTTCACTAGCATGTGGACTTGCTGGGAATGTCTTTCTTTTATTTACCTTTACCCGAGCCGTCCGATATATCGTCGGAGTACCTCTTTCTATTATGTTATGGCTCGTGTCGACAGGAATAGTAAGCTACCGATGTTGCATAATCCTTTCTCCATGAGCATTCTGACGGATACCTTCACAGTTGGTAGGAATTACTGCTGGGATTAACGTCTACGCCCCTCCGATCCCACCCGATCAGACCTTCTCGCAGGGCTACTGGAGCGCGGTTATTGCAGCAATACTCTACTTCATTCTTTGCATCATCTTAATGATTAACATGCTGGGGTACTTCCTCGGTCACTACCCGCAGCGTTTCGCGTTGTCAGATGAGCAACGAACGTTGATATTACAAACCATGGCCTTTTTCATTTGGTTGACTGTCGGCGCCGCTGTTTTCCACAAGGTTATGAGCATATCTTTCGCGGACGCTCTATATTTCTCAGACGTCACAGTTCTCACATTAGGTTTTGGTGATATACCTCCCCCAAACGTCGTGAGCAAAGGTCTGGTACTCCCTTACGCTGTATTTGGCATAATCATTCTAGGTCTGGTGGTCGGAAGTATACATAAATTTGCGGGTGAAATGAGTTATGACAACGTTGTGAAAGCTCATTTTCAACGACGGCGCAAGCACGTCGTTAAGCGATCCGTGACGATTGAACGAAATAGCGACAAAAATATGGAGAATGGGGAACTTCGTTGGTCTCTATCGCGTACGGAGAGCCTAAAATATGGGCGCCCGAGAGCAGGCAGGAGCTATGAAATGAAATGGAGAAAGAGGCCGATACGCACCGCAATCGGTGCTATCGGTCGTGCAGCAATGAATCGTCCGAAAGTCCTGATCATGAAGGAAGAGAAAGATCGATTTGACACAATGCGTGCTATTCAGTCGGAGACTCTACGCTTCCACCGCTGGTTTACGTTGTCTATGAGCGTGGTGGCCTTCGCGATTGTCTGGACCGGTGGTGCTGTCGTATTCTGGGCTCTGGAACCAATCGGCTATTTTGATGCACTCTACTTCGTATTTTGTTCTCTCCTAACTATTGGCTATGGAGATATTACACCAAAGTCCAACCCTGGAAGGCCATTCTTTATCGTATGGTCCCTGGTCGCTGTTCCAACCATGACACTTCTCATCTCAGAGATGAGTGACACTGTGGTTGCTGGCTTCAAACAGCTGGCAAATTCATTAGGAGAGTGGACGTTCCTACCGCGTTCAGAAAAGTACGTGGAGTTCATCGACAAACATCCTCGTCTTAAAAACATATTCTGGAGGACTGAAGAAAAAAGACGGATTGCACGCGGATTCCAGGTCGGTCTGGATGTTCCGCTCGACCCGGAGGGCAACCCCATCACGGACCATGCAACGCCCACAATTGAGAAGCTGGCCAAAGAGCCACCTCCCTCAGATCGAACACTTGCACGGGACCTTGCCTTCGCTATCCGTCGAACTGCTGACGATCTCCGTTCCGGAGAAGCAAAACGATACAGCTACGAAGAATGGGTCGAATTTACACGGTTGATCCGGTTTACAGACACGAACCCCCCTGATGTCGCAAGCGTCGAGAGAGATGAAGACGTATATGGTATCATCGACTGGGACTGGATTGGAGAGAACAGTCCAATGTTAGCCGAGCAGACTGAGCCAGAGTGGGTTCTTGATCGGCTCTGCGAGAGCCTGATACGCTATCTAGAAATGGACAAGGCAACGATACAACAGGAAGAGGAAGCAGAAACGAGAACAGTATTAAAGAAAGAGGAAGATCTTGGCATACAGGACGACGGAGGTGAAGGTGTAGATGAGGTTCAGCGGGCATCGTCCATTTCTACGACTAGTGATCTCAGAAACGACCCGTCATTGCGCCCTGTTGCTATCGACCAGACGTCGAGTAGGCGATCTCGCTCATCCAATGCTACAGAACGCAGCCGGCCGGCCTCTCCCAATTCTCCGTCCTCACGCTTCAGGCCTACTCCTCGACGAGGCCCATTCAGGATACTACCTGACGGTGGTCAGGCTGGACGAGCTCCCTCTGGAGATAGAAGGATATCGTTAGATAACCGAAGTACTGATGGGTGAAGTACTTCATTAATCCCTGATGGATTTTATTGACGACTACCGGCGACTACTAGAAGTGGGTACGCCTTACGATATCATGTAAAACATAGAAACTTTTCTTCTCTGTATATATGTACCATAGCCTTCAATAGTGACCGAATCTAGCTAAGTAAGACAGACTCCCAGTATATAATGAAATGCGGAGGCTTCTCTCGAAATAAAGAGCGTATGCAACACGTAAATCCACGAGCTCATACAGAGCGCTCATTCATCGTCGAAAGGGCTTCTTGAAGAAAGGTAAGTTCTCAACATTAGCAGCGTGAATGTTCTCGAATCGAGCACCATTATCCCTTCGAGCCGATAAGTCCTGTTTGAAAGCAGTCGTGGATAACGGGTCGGGAGAGGATGCGGTCCATCCCGGTATAGACGACGTATTTAGCTGGCTCTGCGACACAGATAACCTATTCGTAGAGCGGAACGATGGGCCCAGGTCACCGCTTTGTAGAAGCAGCTGAGGGGATACGGTTCTCTCATCCCTTATCTGCACAGCTGGAGATATTGCATTTGTGTCCGCAGAGATTGACAGCAAGTCGACTGCAGGAATGTCTTCCTGAGGTGAAGACCGGGTCCATACCTTACTGCCTAGTCTCATGGTAGGGCTCATGTTTTCTTCTAGCTGGTGATGACTATTTCCCGGTGAAATTGGGTTTCTGGTGTTAACCCAAGTGTCTGTATAGATCCCGGTCGTGTCTCGCTGGTTAAAAGGCGTACTCGAGACGGGAGCAACACTTGTCTCGAGTCTGCTGTAACTTTCACTTCTTGTTTTGGGGTCAGAGAGAACCTGGAGACCATTTTGGTCCGCATGTGTTGTGTCATTGTATGTATCACTGCATGATGCTAAGGTGATGTGCATGTACTGATCATCTCCTGTTGGGTTCGCTAGGAGGGCCTGTCCGAAGAACTTCACGGGAGACCTGGAGTTGGCTGATATTTCCGAGGATACCTTCAGTGTTCTATTGTTGAATAGCCCTGGCCTGGTGGTCTGCGTTGTCCCCAGTGATCTGTGGACTTTGTGTTTTATTGCGGGAAGTTTGCCTGACTGCTGGTTACTAGAAAGAGATAGTCTATCTGTCGCTGAATGCCTTGTCTGCTTATCATCTGCGGTGCGACTCCAGGAAATCGTAGAGGACGGATTATTGCTATCTCTGTGTCCGCTTCTTGGAACCTCATGATTTCCGCGGAGCAGAGGATTCTCTAATTTTCCTTCCCTTTCTGCAAGAACTTGCTCATCTATTGTGAATCGGTTACGGACTGGCAGCTGGTTCGCCCCGGACATGTAGGGAGAGTTTTGCATGGAGACATCTCCCGCTGGCTCAGAAGAGGCGTATGAATATCCGTCATTGTTGTAGCTCTTCTCACGCACAAACTTCCCAGAAGGTGTGTACTGCGAATATATAATATCCGACACGGAGTGCCTGAGGCTGCCTGAGTGTTCATCGGGACTGATCTTGTAGTTCGATTTGTCGAGTTCACAGATAACACTATCGAGAAGCTGCGACGATTGATCTTCAGCGCAATATGGCCTGGTTGGCTCTCTTGATCTTGCTCTAGTCTCAGCTGTGCTCAATGGACAAGGGGTTTCTTCTCGATCCAAGAGCATGGACTCCGATGATTGTTGGCTATGTATAACCTTCCCTGCAGTCGATAGTTGGGTTGCAGCCGGCGGGTGACCATTGATTGTTATATTAATGTTTCTGGGTGTGACCATTCCCTTCCTCCCCTCCTGATCAAGTTTCCTTCTTTTTCTAGTATAAAACTCTGGCGATATGACCTTTGGAGCTGATGTGGTTTTCCGTTTGCGATCATCCTCCGTTATCCTCCTTCTCCTACCAACCTTCTCTCTTTCTTCAACGGATGCGAAAGCCATTTTCAGTGGACGGGAGATAGAAACTGTGGCCCAGTCGTCTTTTTGGAGTAACTTTTGCTTGAGAGTGTCCAGTCGAGAGTAGCTCGTTGGGCGATCTGGGGTGATCTGGTCGAAGTGAGGAAATGCATAGACTTCCGATAGTAAAGACATACAAACGTACCTTTCCGTCTGCATTCTCTGAGTCTCGACGACAATGATGGGTCTTCTGCTCTTCTGAGTGTCTTATACGACCACATGCCTCTAAAGACTTGGACCGACGGTTAGTGAGACGTCTGCTGTTAAGATCTTCCTGGGAATCGATAGTCTCTAATGCCCCTGCAGCTCTGGACTTCCTGACTGAAGGGGCACGGGAATGTGCTCTGCTCTCCTGCCCAGGCGCTGAAGGACAGTGTGATGCGAGTGGTGGGAGACTGAACTGGATTTGAGATTGTTGATGAGATTCGTTATGGACTTTTAACCTGGCTTTTGCGAAGTGCTGCTTCTGTATCCTGGAAAGTGATCCAGGTTTATTATGCGAGTGCCGCTGCAGTCGACCGCCCGTCCAATTCATTGGGATGGATATCAGCTCACTTGTTGAGGTGGGCAACGCTCTAGGGAAGAATAGATGCAAAGAATTTAT
Source organism: Paecilomyces fulvus (assembly GCA_029606305.1). NCBI lineage: Eukaryota > Fungi > Ascomycota > Eurotiomycetes > Eurotiales > Thermoascaceae > Paecilomyces > Paecilomyces fulvus. The sequence continues at coordinate 692,801 of JAPVCG010000067.1, read as the reverse complement.
CTAGACGAGACAATAAGTAGATGATATTATATTGGAATCGGTAGTTTCCAGTTTTCTTGGTGGATTTGATCACGACATGTTGCATGCTCTGAAGACGCTCAGAGGACGTTCCGCGGGAAATGGTGCTGCTACCCTTACAAGCACAGCAGATTCTTCTGTTTGTCGGTTTCCAATTTTGGACACAAATCACACTATTAAGGAATAAGGTCTTAGGAGACTTGTACTAGAAGCTAGTATCAGGTCTCTATCGATGTATTCAACATAAATCTCTTTATCTTAGATAGTTGCCTTGAAAATGACTACCAGAACGACTAATCTTCTTACCTCTATAGGTGATGTTAGCACGCAACATTCGTCTGGCACATACCATGCAGACGTGGAGCCACAGGTCCTGCTACAGCTTCAGCATGTCAAATCCAGAGATTCTGTATACAAGTCTTGGACTGGTGGTTCTGGACGAGATTCGTTTACCCGGCCGAGCCCCACTCGATGATGTCCTGGGAGGTTCTGGAGTGTACGGTGGGACGCTCGTTTCCTTCCATCTGAGCAATACGTCGTGCCTTTTCTGGGGTCTTTTCACTTCTTATGACTTCCGACCTGCTATGGAGATATTGCTGACAGCCTTTTCCAGAGAAGACCTTCAAGTACACGATATCAGTACTCACCGTCCAGGTTGAACAATTGAAAGATTCTCCTCTATTAACTTCGAAGTCATTTCACTTCCTTGAAGGTCCACAAGAGTTGAAGAGTCGCGTGTCCATGCTTCACAGGTTAAGGAGAGAAGTCTGGATGAGACTGGAGAACGATGGAGCGGAACCGCTATTCTCTCGAAGTTGCAGGAGTATAAATAAGTCGAGGATAGGCATTGCTCTTGATGAGCAGATTGATACGTCAAAACTGCTCAATCGTTCTAGCCTTCAGGTCGAAGTAGTCATTTACTGAACCGAATTCTCTATCGGAATATATAATCCAGAAGCGGCCGCAGAACATCACTTTGATATCTGTTATACGGAGTTGAGTTTCACGACAAATGCACTCCACTATCAAAAAATCAGAGCTTATCATGTCCGACCCCCTTCCATTTCATTATCGCTTACCTGCTAGCTTTCTTTTCCTTATGAGTTTGGTGAAGACAAATACGAGATGGATCTACTTTGTTCGGCTCCCCGGATTTATGTATTGCCGTGAATTGATGACTAAGCAATCGGTTAAATCAAGCGAATTTTTGTCCCGAACATTTTTCTCCTCAGGTCGCACAAAATGACCGGAGATCTTCCTGATTGACACATCATTATTGCACGGCTCTTGCGACGGTACTTCATTGCTTAACAGAGACAATGATATGTGCATTATGAAAGCACAAGGAAATTGATGTGCAATGAGTAAGATCCTTGGTCACCGTTTTGCCCTGAGTTGTCCCGAAAGGACTGATGGACTGGACCAGTCTGTAAGCGTAGGTGAGTCGATATTTTTTCTCTTTCTTTTCTCCTTCCTTCTTTCAGAAGAATTTCTCTTCTGTCAATGATGATCACCATACACATAAGCATAGTTCACCTGAGATCTTCGGATCGCTGAACGACAAACCTATTACCATCTCTTTCGCTCCTATCTGAAAACCTGCCTTTTCTTCATCTTGCACCCCTCGTCACTTAGCGCGATGCGATGCTGACCACCGATAGTTAGGCCCTATTTTCGGTCGTTTAGTGGCTGTGGGAGTGAGCTGTTCCCGAGTCGTGATGGACTGCATTGCTGCCCGACGATCCCATGACTTGTCTGTCCTGCCTTCTTTGAAGTCTGAAGGCCCAAATCAGTCGTAGCGACAATAGTTTTTTTTGCCAGACTTCAACAGATAAATAATCCATTCATCTTCCCGTGGATTCTCAAGTTTTCTTTCCCTTCATCTGTCTCCGTCCTTCTTTCTCCCAAGCTCTTCTTGTCGGCCCAAGGATGACGGTCCTCCGTAGAGAGTCCAAGTGGGACAACTCATTACTCTCGTAACCCTTGTCGCACACAACCCCCCTGGCAGTGGGATTTGCAATTCTCCTCGCAGACAGAGGCCCTGAAAACTTCCTGTATGGTTGGCTCGTATCACTGGTGCCTCTGGCCAGTTGCACAAGAGCAAGACCGCCTCGTAGCACTGTCTTCTGGACGGAGGAGCACTGTGATCCAATCGCTCGGGCAGTGCGGCGATGATGATATCGCGAGCCAGGCTGACTGGATCAGCGCTCATTTCGGGGCGGCAGTGGGCCCTGTTTTGAACTCGCAGCCTGACGTTGTGATGCATCGAATGCCACGTCAAACATTGGGTCGATTGGCAGAGAGCGTGGGATGTCGAGTGTTGATCACGCACCGCTGGGCCGCGAGTTCAATCACGGTTGGACAGCAACCAATGTCCGGTTCACGCCCGGCTCGCACCGTCTCCCGTGCCCCACGCGGTGATTGTCCGCTCGCTGATCCCAAAGCCCCCTTCCAGAATCCACGCTGGTTAAAGACCCAACGTTTCCCCCCTTTTCGGGCATCTGCAACCTGCTTCCTCATTTTCTATAACAGACACTACTAATTTCATTGATCTCGAGAAAAACTTTTCCCAGAGCTCGCATCGCCACACCAACTCTTCTGCATTGAGGTTTTGTGCATACTTTCAGATCTACTTCTCACACTGAACTACTGCCTGCTACGGATCTACTCTGCACCTTCCTGGCCCCAAAAAGATCCCATTGGACTCCAATCCATTTCTCCTGGACAGGACCTGCTTTTGTTGCTATTCTTTTGAAGGACCCATTCTGAATTGGCCCTTGAAGGGCTTCATTGTTCCCCAGGCTCTGTTCTGAACGAGTGACAGATAACTACAGGTAGTCCCCTTACATTTTTCCTTATGTCCTTCCCCTTGCTTTGTTGCTGTTTGACCCGGACCTGTACCCATAACCGTGTACCTGGATTATTGTGCGAGCCCGCACTAGAGACTGGACGCCTCAGATTCGTCGCCAGTGTCTGGCGCGATGACAATGATGATGAAACTCCTGGAGACTCCTGGACTCCTTGACAGCCGTCAGGAGATTATGGATACTCGAGTGCATAATGTTGCAGACTCGAAATTCACCCTACCACCGTACTGAGCCCCCCAAATGTGGAAACACCCCACTCCAAGCCTGGAGTAGAGGTCTGGATCATGTTTACTTGGACCAAGAGGACGGACCCTGAGGCGTTTATTTTCGTGGACTATTTCCTTCCGGACTGGACAATCTCCCTGTGGATAAAAACAACAATTGACCAATGGACCTAAGCCTCAGACACCTGGAGTTGCTATTGATTTCTGTGATGACTTTGTTTGCTATCCTCAGACTTCCGGATTCTGTTTCGACTCGTAGCGGCTCTCATTGGGACTGGACCAACCTTGATGATCAGCTATCTTTGGACTCCCAAGCTGCCAGTAATATGGCTACCTTTTTTTTATGGAAATATGGTACCTATTTATGGAAGCCTCCACCGGATCTAACGACCAAGGGACTTCGGACACATTTCTGACAGTCGCATGTTAATGATGCTGCGATGTCGATGACGAAGACAGAACAAAAAAAAAGAAATGGATCCCCCTCTGGTGATAGGACACACTGCACTACACCCAATAAGGACAACCCCCTTGGAGACTATCTAGGACCCTACTTGAGGATTATTTGCCACTGGCCACCTTGGGCAGTGATTTATGATGGAGCTTATCCGGTCGGTAAATGATAATGCCGCACGCAATTCAGACATAAACTAACATGGGGCGCAGGTTTCCACGATACTTGGACTCCGGACTTGCTTTTCTTTGCCGTACCTTGCACAGCTTCGAGTAACTGACTTATCTCTTTGTGTAGTGATTATTTCTGTCGATTTGGCATGTCATCCACAGGACTGAAGGCCACAATGTCTCCAAGGATCAAGGCAGACCCCGGAAGGGTCCTGTCTCACACTCTTCAAACACTCTCCCAGGGTTCCAGACCTAGGCATTCCATGCATGGAATCTCGAACTTGTCTACAACTTCCCAGGATGATGAGCTTTCAAGCCAGGATAGATTTTCCTTGTCTTCAAACATGCAGCAAGGCAACCAAACGCCCCATGGAATGGAAGGCTGGGCCATGGCCTCTTCTGGCTCCATTGATTCCACTGATATGACATCAAGCGAGCCTACATCCCCGGAAGTCCAAATGTTGTCTTTTTCCTTGTCACAGCAACTGATGTCAGCCACGAGCCACGGTGATTCTGCCAGCAGTGGTGCCATGTATACTTCTCTGTCTGATTTCCAGGCCGTCCAGGAAGTGGCCGACAGCGACATGGATTTCACCCAAGCGCAGGACTTTCACCAATTCTCTTCCATGGTGGACTTCTCCTATGACCATGATACGTGCACCTCCAGCGGGACCCAAGGCTGCACGCCAGATGATGCTGCGTCGGTGGGACATAGCTCCCAAAATGATGACACCCAAATGATTGTTGCCAGCGATGCCTGGAATTCTTTGGCTATGGACACGGGAAATTTTCATGGGCCAACCTTGGATCAGTTTTCGTCTCACCTTTTTCACCCAGTCCCCGTCTCTCCTCCTTTGACTGAAGCAAGCCATGATATGTCTGTCACCTCTTCCTGTTCCAATTCTGGATATTCTTTCCGTGGCCACGACGACGCGTTCTTTGGAGACCTCACGACCACCACTATTGGGGGACAGACTATCAACTTGGGTGATCCGATTTTCCCACTGACCCCGCCACTGAATGAACAGGACCCCAATAGGTTAGACACATACCCCTATCTAGCAGCAGAGCAGGTACTGACAAGACCTTTACTCAGGACTATTAGGCCATCAAAGCAGGCACAGCGGCCGCTGCTTTCAGCAGCTACAACCCGCAACCAGAGGAAATCGGATCCAGAGTTTTATTCTTCCCTGTCTGTAAGAGAGCCTCTTCGCCAGCGGACCAAGGACGGATCCGAAATCAGAGCCCCCCGGGATCATCCATACTATTCTTTGCCGACCCAGGCCGATGGAAAATACTACTGCCCATTTGCCACTGGAGAGAAGCCCTGTAACCACCCTCCTACTACGCAGAAATGCGCTTATCAGTAAAGACCCCCCTTCCTTGCTTGTTTTGACCGCTCTCAGAAGCTAACAATCTCCCAGCAAATACTTAGATTCTCACTTGAAGCCTTACCGTTGCAAGGTCCCTGCCTGCATGGATGCTCAGTTGCAGTTTTCTTCCAATGCTTGTCTTTTCCGTCATGAAAGGGAAGCCCATGGATTGCATGGCCATGGCGACAACCCCCACCTGTGCCTGTTCGAAGGATGTGACCGATCTGTTCCTGGATATGGCTTCCCCCGCCGCTGGAATCTTTTTGACCACATGAAGAGAGTCCACGACTACACTTCATCCGAGCGTCCTAGCTCTCCAGACAATGCCCCTGGTGCCCTCAATGCGAAGAAGAAGGACACCGTGCGCAAGAGGAAAGTCACTGGACCCACTGGAGCCCAGACGATGAAGCGGACCCGTTCCGCTCACTCCCAGGCAAACCCTTTGAAGGTCGCTCATGCTTCTGCTCACCTTGGACAGCGGCTCCAAAATGCGGAGCGGAACTACTATAACTGCCGTTCTCGCTTGCTCGAGGAGATTAGCAACATCACCCCACAGGACCCAGCGATGCATGACAAGGTCAATGCCAGCCTGCAAGAACTGATCACCTTGGGTTTGCACTATCGTCACATCGAAGCTAGCCAAGCTGCGACCCAGATAAATGGAAGTGCCTCCACTTGAGGATATTTAGGATGAGGTCTTCACGCCGAAGGCCTCTTCGGATTTTGATTCTTCCATCAATGGGGATACCCGCCAGGGTTCCAAGTTCATGATACCAGGCATGAGCAGAGCAGTGTGCTCATTGAGCTAGTCCCGGGAACGAGCTCATGTGAAATGACAACTGCTTGCTTTCGGACCATAACTCTGCACAGGAGAGCGGTCTTCGACGCGATCAACACCAGGAAGGGCGTCATAGCTGTGTTCCCTCTAGTAGGCAGCCTCTCTGGTCGTTGATATGCTACCGCTGAGCCTGTGGACCACGGAAACCCACCTGACTGACTGCAGTTATCTGAGGAGAACAGCGGGTTTACTGCCACGGGGAGTATGATACTTTTCTGTGGCTGCAACGGTCAGATGACATGTGGCGCTATCTGTCTAATTGAGACAGCAGCTGCCTCACAAACCATGTGTATATTGAGAGTGGAAATTTGCTCCACACATTGCATGTATCACATGGAAAAAAGAAAAAGAAAACCGGGCGGAATTTTGTGTATCCAAGTCGCCTTCGCTAGGGCGACTAGATTTTCATCAGGCGTTTATATGTGGACTTATGTGTTGGTTTGTATTTCATGCTGTTTCCGAAAACTTGTCCTTCTGATTCTGTTTTATGCACTCCATTCAAAGTTTTGTTTGATTTTGTGGATTAAAGGCGAATGGTTCTCTAGATCATTATGGTTCAGTACCGATGTGTATAAGGCTGGTCCTCGTGAGGGGGAAAGAAAAAAGGAAAGAGAGAGAAAAAAAAGCTCCAAGTGAGCTTGTTGGATTAAGATGGTTTATGCGCTTGGTTTATGCGCTTGGGCGGCAAATCTCAGGAAAAAATTATGTCTGGGAAGGATGGTTGAAAAAATTCAGGCTGGGTTGGAGAAAGTCTTTTTCAATTTTGATATCATTATATTCCTCTCTTCTATGAATGACTTTTGCGAAGTTGGTAAACAATATCTGTAAATTCGAGTAAGATCTAGTTCTCTTATTATAGCGAGAATGCTTCTATCACGTCGCGTCGTGTCACATCAGGAACGCCACCACTTTTATTTTAAATAAATTACGGATTGACTGTCCTCAGGACGGTTTCACGAAGTCATTGCTATGCTTCATCTCCGGCGAATTCTGCATTCAAGAATCTCACAAATGCATCACCTACTTGGTCCATCGTTAATCTACCACCGCCAGGTCCGTGGCTCTGCCCGATATACGCCCGATTCAACCCGATCCATTGCCTCCGGAGCCGCTGCAGGCGCGGCAATGCTAGAATTCCACCCGCACCCGCCAGCTCGTCCGTCGTACCACCGGTCGCGACATGAGCCGGGATGAAGACGGGTGCAGAGGCTTCCGGGACAGGGATCGTGATGCCGCGACCGTCAGAGCTCTGAGCAACAGCAGCTTCAGCTGAAGGGGTGGAGAGCGTGAATGTGCGGATGGCGTTGATGATTGCTGAGGTGCGTTTTTCTAGGGAGTAGAGAGCAGTAGGGTCCGTGGCGGCCGGTAGGACGGTTGCTTGATGAGGTTTGACTTTGGGTCGGGGGAGACCGTTACGGCTTACCCCTGCGGTAGTCGCTTTCGTCGCTACGCTAGGGGCATATGAAGGGTTGGTTGATGATTGAGCGGACGCTGACAGAGCATCTGAGAGGGGCGTCGCTTGGGGCGTGTCTGGTTTAGCGATCGTAGTGCCTGTGAGGGCGGTCCAGATGTCGTGGACCGGAGGCTCTTTATCGCTCCATGGGACCGTGAAGAGAGGCTTGTCCCACCGGCTGTAGGTCGAAGGTTCCTCGTAGCGGAATATCAAGTTCTCAAGAAGCTCTGGTGGGTACGGCTCTTCAGTGTCTGGCTCTGCTTGCGCTGCGTCTGCTTCCTGATTCGAGGCCTCGTTTTGGGAAGTATCCTGAGTCTCCGACGGCTGAGGCTGACTGTTCCCTTGCTGTTCTCGCCGGCGCAAGCGAGCTTGGTTGTTCGCGACACATTGATCAGCAGGCGTACCCACATGAACCTAGATTAAAGATATTCCGTATTAGCAGAAAGGCAGCTTCTACTGTGGACTGATCCACTCTTCAAAAAGGGTTGCGACTTGAAGGCAGACCGTAACGAGAAGGCAGACCGTAACGAGAAGGCAGAAAATAAGAGCACATACCACACAGCAAGTCGTGCTCGCAGCCTTCGCCTCACACCATAACTGATATCTCCAACCCTTGATATAATTCATCCCATCCACTATGACGATACTATCCCGGCCCAGCGCACGTTTCGTCTTCGCATACACGACCGCACGAGCCTCCTTCTCCGGTCGTGCATTATCGTAGACTGTTCGAGGATGTGCTTCATCATGCGACGTCACGACATGGATCTTGTAACGAGGTTTCGTCGAAGCATTCGAGGAACCATCATCGATCGAGGTGAGGAATTCTTCCTGGATCGCTTCGAGCGATGCGGAGAGCTGCCGGGCGCGGTACGAGAGACCCGAGCAAGGGTAGCCAGTTAAAATTATTAGCTGCGGTCAAGAAACAATATATGTTAGCTATGAACCATTCTCAGTAAAAGGAAGAGCCATCTTACTGGCATGATGAGTTGTGGTTGGGGTTCTCCTGGTCTTTTCCCCTCGTATTGTATTCGCATCCTAGAAATTTTGAGGAATCGCGGGGTCGCATGTGACTCGGAAAGACCTCCCGGTTCGGCATCCCGAGAGGTGATCGGGACCCCGCACGGGGGATACAAATCTATTGCTGGTAGAGCTGGATGAGGGAAGTAGACCCCAAAGCTGACAGAACAAGTAAAATCACAAAGCAATTATCTTATTGAATATCTCCTGTATATACTAAGATGTCTGTGATAAATATGAAGTGTAAACTTTTTCGTATGAATGCTCCAAACGCCTCGTTTGAATAACCTTTTACAGCTGGTCTTCAGCCCATCTAAGCTCATATCCAAAAACAGTCCGTCTTAGTTTCTCATCCTGGGACACAGTCAGTACGTGCTGAGCGCTCTGTTCGAGATGACTTGGCAACATACACCTGGGTCGTTCTCAAACAGGACTTTGTCCATCAACTTCTCAAATATCTTCGTAATCTTAAAGCCGTTCTCCTCTGCCAGCGGGAAGAACTTCTCCGTCTTCGGTAGTAGCCATGGCTGATAAGGGGTGAAGATCACAAACGCAACCGCCTCCCTCGTCCTCTTCAGTGTCTGCTGCATAGTCTTGATCAGGTTAGGGTGCTCCCGATGACTGTATACCACATCCGCCATGATGAGAACATCGAAGCCCTTGGAACCATCTGGCAGATATGAAAAGAGCCCATCCACTGGATTACCCCACTTGTATCCGTCGACGTGCAGGCAAGAAGGGTCCGGCATGAGAGGTGCAGAGGATGAGGCATTCTGGCGCATATTGTCGACAAGGTCTGGATCTGGATAGTCGGTCATAACGACTGTTCTTGCGCCTCTAATTGCGCAGACGAGGCTGGGTACACCAGCGGCGGCTCCAATCTCCAGGATATCCTTGCCTTCGATCAGTTGGCTCGCTCTTTCTTCTAGGTAGTCTGCGCTGGTCCGGCCCGCGTTCCACAGCAGATCCCCCTCCAGGCTTGTCAGTTCGCAGTCACACAATATATTACTACTCTAAGAGAGTATCCGGTAGTCAGGAGGTCATTCTATTCGTACGTATAAAGGATGGCTGCCGACCAGGCGCACACGAACGGTCTGGCCGGAGAGCATCTTGTGCTCTGCAAAAGTTGGTTCCTTTTCGGGAGGATAGAACCCCTCTGGGTCATTGAAGAGGCCGCCTGCATCGAGGCCATCCTGCAGCGCATCATCCTCCCGCTCTGAGGACATCGTGAGAAGAAAAGTTATCAAGGATACTCGGACGAAAAAAAAAAAAGAGACAAGTATGGCCAGAAAAGGAAATCCGGAGAGCTCCCACTTGAAATCTGCCGCGGGGTGTCCGAAAGAGGACTAGCGGCGTCAAGGAAGGAGAAAGTCGGGATGATAATCCACACACGTGACTCCCGCAGACCGAGGCTTTCCCGACCGGCGGCGGATACGGTTACAGTACACATATTGACCACCAAAATCCCCGTGGGGCTAGGCGGAGATACATGTGTAATACCGGGTCGGGTATTTGTCGGGGGTTCGCCGGCTCCTTTCGTCCCTGCTCTATCACGTTCCTCTCCATCTCCACCTGCTCTCCTCCAGATTTCCCCGGCGCAGTTCTGTTTCTTCTAATGTTTCTGGCGTCCCATCTGAAATCCTCGGGACGAGGGTAGTTCTCTTTCATTGTTCACCTCAGAGAAAAACAGACTGTGCAAGGCTTCCATCATTCCGGAAACTTTACGTGCTGGACGTCATCCCGCATCGACTTCCATCCACCATATCTCATCTTGCTCTCTCTCCTGATCTCGGGCATCCCCCGCAGTATCAGCTGTTTGCAGTATCTTCCAGATACTCGAGGTGCATTACAACTTGTCATCACCGTCCATTCATCATCCAACGACGTCTCCGTTAATAGGTCCTTTACAACCTTATCGTCAAACGAACCAGATAGACATCTGGGCCTTGCGGTCTTCAGGTTCCACAAGTCGTCGTACCTCACAAAGCTAGGTCTTCAGTCTTGTGTTACCTTGCAGGAGCCGACCAATATCTATTTGGTCTATCGTCCTCCCATCCAGGACTAAACTCCATGGATCGCAATCTGAGAACACCTTACAATCTGCGGTCCTCTGGCCATACTACCACCCAAAACACTACCGCCATGACCTCCTTCGCTTCGTCTACTTCGGCCAGCAGCGATCGTCTGGCTGCTGCAAGTTCAGCCTCCGTGATGTCATGTCAATCCCAAACCTTCTCCAGCCTGCTTCCTGGAAAACAAGCAACAACTGTGCCCTCCCCATCAGGCAACGAAACCTCGATCTTTTGGACCCAGCCGCAGTCACAGACGATGAATTCGCAGAATTTCCATGCTATGCAACCTACTGCCAACCAACATCATGCCCCAAGCTCGGTACCAGTTCAGAGAGCTGAGCTTGCGGGGCCTTCTGCCACCGCACCTTTTTTGAGAGACTTTACTCTTGTTGCGGAAGCTGCAAAGCGAGCCCAGATGGCTGTTGTCATGCGGGATCTAGAAGGCATTACCTTATAATAGAGCGGACCTTGGGACAATTCTCTTCTGGCGTTTAGGGGATTCACGTGGTGCTTGATCGGCTTTCGACACCATTTATTCACGTTACACATGACTATGACGGATCCTGCGGTGTTTCACTGTCCAGGAATTCCTTATCACTAATTCTGATTGTTTCGACTGCCTTTCTCGTCTCTGACGTAGACGATGCCTTTTATATTAAGAGGGTGGCATACATGTCGGTGCGGCGTCTTCCGTGAAATACGGGTTTCGACTGTTCCTTCTGATGATTTGGTTATTGGTGGATTTCTCCCTTTTTTCCGGCTGTTCCTCTCATCTCTGTCTTATATTGATACCTTTTTGTACTTTCTTCTTCATTTGGGAATCTCCTGTCTTTGATTTACTCTCTATGTTTCTCGTTCTGTACGCTCTACGAAAGACCAATTTGACGTTCAGCTACGTGGGCTATTGGGAAGTGGGAACAATTTGCTCTACAAAAAGTGACAGCTTGAAAGAGTGGTGCTTAATGCACAACCTTCACACCAAACGTCAGATGATAAGAAAGGCGCATATTACGAATCATTGTCATATCCCCGGCTCATACCTACTAATGGATAACATGCTCCAATCCACTATAAACGAGTTCTTCTCCAACCATTCTATCCTTCAACAAAACATGTCACGATATCAATCAACCAGGGAAAAATTGCACGCTACGTAGCACATACATTTCCCCTTGAACCTCGAGGCTGGACTGTATTGTTGAGCCATACAAAATCAGTTAACGCCGGATCTAGGAGGCATTGATCGACTTCGCATCCTGACGTCAAATCGAGAGACATCACGTAATTACAGAAGACGAGAAAAGGCGGATAGATTATTATTAATTATTCCTTTTATTTGATTTAGACAGGGATTTCGAAGGACTGCGGAATTGAGTTATATTCGGAGCTTCGACGATGATCGTCGGGAAGAATGTAGGAAATTCAGGAATGAGTGGATTTCCATTGTAAATAACCACTATGGATATTGGAATGCACGTAAACATTCTTCGGTCCATATGAAAAATCACCCGGAATCAATATAACCTTGAAATAGTATATTCCAAATCAGAGCCATATACGTAATTCGCTCACCAACAAATCAAAAGAACAGAAGGGAGGGATTTTCGGACCTGTCCTTCCGGACCGCGCGAATCAGAACGATAGAGGATAGAAAAAAAAAAAGAAATAGGTATGTATGTATCTCCGTCCTTCCGATTTCCCCGTCAATGTCCCCCGACTCGGATACATTATCCGGGACGGAGATGTGGGATTTGGACGTAAACGGGATGCAAGACTACGCAACGCTCTCGCTGGGACTGGTATAGGATCCGACGACTGGCGATGAAAGGAAAGTTGAATCGAATCGCGGACGTCGCGGTGGTTCCTTGTACTGTTTTGTTATCGGAGGTCTTATCAAGTCTTATGTACTTAATCGACATTCCGCGTTTTAGGCGCGGCTCCCGAGCTTATATGAACGCATGGCTTGCCCGGACCATAGAAATAGTCTCATCGTAGATTATACTCGCGAGCAGAATAGAACGAAGAGAGGGACGATTGCGACTCATCATCATCATCTTCTTTCTGCTCTTTCTGTTGCTCGCTGATCCATTTCCAAATGTGATCTACATTCCAGTCCGACATATCCCTATGCTTGTCCCTAAGTAACGAATGGCCCGTAGCAAAAGACCAATTCAAGACATAAGATGCGTTCGAGGAGATCTGTTGTTGTTGTTGTTGTTGTTGTTGTTGTTGTTGTTGTTGTTGTTGTTGTTTGATAAGTCGCGTAACGGGGTTGAAGTGATCTCGTGGAGTTAGGGGCGGGTAGCGGAATGGGTTGATTGTGGGATTATGAGGGCGATTGTAATTGTTGAATGGGTTCATTCTGCTTTGTCTCTTTCTGGTGAGAGACGGGTAGGATGTTCTGCCTTGTAATTTTTTCGGAGTCAATGGATGGAATGTGGGAAGTGAGAAGTATGTTTGGGGTCTCAAAAGAGTGATGCTGAAACATAATAGTCCTTGGAAAAGAGTCATGGTTGAATTCTAAGGGAGGAAGTAAAGCTGGATGTGGAAAATGAATCATGAAGTTATACATTCGGCGAAGAAAACTTCACTTCGAAGCTGGAGTCCTGTAGGACCTCTTTTTGTATTTTTCTGATAGATACAAAGACATTATTTCTTCCACGCTGATAACAAGCGGGAGTTTTTTCTTGCAACTTTGAAAGATGAGATGATCCGAGTTATGAAAGACCATCTCTTTGTCTCTGTTCGGGAATTGGTTCATGAAAGAGAAAGTAGTCTTTCATTAATAAACCAAATAGGCTATGATACATCAAGTAACCAATGAAAACATGTCAATGCAGTGGCCCAGGAGGGCAAGGAGTGTCAAAACAGATTTTTAACATGAAAGTCTCCGCTGAATTGCTATTTTTTATCAGTAGAGGTACCAACGAAAGAAATGGGGGGTACGATTCAGTACCTACCGAGAACGCTGCAAGCCAAACAAAAATATGCAGAATGTGAAACCGTAAAGGAGCGGATATGCCTTCGAGCTTCAGTATATGAAGATATGTCTTCGGTGAGCTGAGATGTTCCGTCTACACTGTCTCTTTCGCCTTTTCGCCTTCTTTTCCCCCTTTGTTGATCGCTCCTAAAGTCTTTCTTCTCCGCCTGAGAGAACCCTCCCCCCAGTAGGGTCAGATAATATAAAAGCGTTATTCGATGCGAACCGTCTTTGTGTGTGATATATGAAAGAAAGTGCGGGTATCAAGAATTATGATGTTCGTTTTCAATTATTCCCCCAAAGTCTGAAGCTCAAGCCCTTCCAGCCTATTGAGGATCCGTAGCCTTCTTCTTCTTAAACGATAGCCAGCGTTTTCTCTCGGGTTGGGAAGATGAGGAAGAAGAGCGAAAGATGGACAGTCTGCTCTGCATCCTTCTCAGACCAGGGTGACGAGACTGAGAGCCATTGGAAGAGGACAGCATATCGATCGAGAATACGGAAGGTCGCCTGGATATTGACGTGGAAGACGATGTAGGAGTCTCGTCGCGTTCCATCACTGATGCGGCTTTCCCGATCGGAGAGAATGGTGACCGTGGGGTCTGTAGCCGCTCCTGACTTCCTCCCTCCAAGGCATACGTGGACAGTCTTCTGGTAAAAAGTCTCGGTTTGGAATCGATGATCGACGGGGGGCGTCGTTCAAGGCCATAGACCTTCAACGGAGTCGAGTCAGGGACGTCTGCATTCAGCGGAGTGGCGTAATAACGGGGTGCGAATTGAGATTTCTGACTATTTGAGCTGCATTCGCTGGCTGGAGGTTCCGGTAAAGGCTCATCTTCGTAGACCTCAATGTATATCTGGCTGTTTGTGACAGAACGGGGCAACATCATCATGGGTGTATCCCTGTCAGATCTCGACCTCGATCAGATCGAAGGCGAGGGACAGAAGAAGATAGGTAAGCGGAAGGAATATATTTGTTAAAAAGGAGCAATTGGTTCTGAAAGCGTCCTCTGATGTCAACGGGGGTTGACACTCTATTTTATAAAATTGAGATCGACAACCACCGGCACCTAAGGAATTTAAAGCTTTCCCAGAATTAAGAATGTCAAGCAGATCACAACGTTCTCATCTGTGAAAAACAATCACCGAAATGTATTTGGAACGGGGAAAACGCTACTATTTTTTGACTGTGTTGAGCAGCCACCAACGAATCATTCCCCAAAAGTCGGATATCGGGAACGAGTAGAGTTCGTTCTACTTCTTCGGATGACGCGGCTGTCGATGGGGCCCGCTGGAGTTTTGAGCACGTAAAACTGCTCGGCTTAAGGAGTTCCACCGTTTGAGACCTAAGCTAAGCTTCTTAGTCGCCCATTGTTTCAGACCCGAGCACGGTGCAATTGGTGTTTCTGCGTGGTCTTGTTCTTGTTCTCTGGCCGGAGCTCCACACGATGCTGGCGGTGAACCTCGTCAGTGCTGACGAACGGGGCGCAGTGCATGTTCTCCTCACAGATGTTTCTGGAGGACATGTTCTTCATTGAGACATTTAAGACATCTATGCTTTGGTATCAGATTTGTTGTCCTGGATCATAAATAACAATAGGGGCGTCAGTAGTCAATGGTTGCCGATCTATTCGTCACGTGATTCAGTCCACTGCCCTCCACGAATGACATGCAAAAGTCCCCTGCTTGGCGAAGAGGCACAAGAGAACATCTATAAATGATGATCTTCATTGTGAAGACACGGAATATTTTGTTTTCCCATCCAAAAGCCTGGAGAAGTGGAGTCGGCAGCCTTCTAAACCCGAGACCTGGCAATGATCCCATGTTAGACTCAGCCTTGGCAGAGACAACAGAGATCGAAAACCCCCCCACACTGCCTCTCATCACATTCTGACCAGTGTTCTGAATACGATTGGCCCATGTACTCTTTGAACCGTTCAACATTGTTGTCCCTTGCGTATGCGGAACGCCCTACAGGAAAGATTCCAATCGATCCACTATTCTGTGGCGGAGTAACGGCCTGTTAGCCTATATTATCATACCACATGATGGTGCAGACGATCTGGCAGAGTATAATTATAGATACCCACTCACTAGACACCTTGTGTCTTCGTAAGCGGAATAATGACAGGAAAGGTGTGTCCGGGATGGAATGTCCCGTCTCTCTTTCACTCTTTCGAGGCAAGCGCAAGTGACACAGTAAGGTGAAATTATCAATTGAGGGAAAATCGAACAATAAGATAGAAAAAGGACGTTACATATAAAGTAGGATCTGATTCAGACAGTATGCAATTTGCTGACTCTATATCGCTATAAACTATGTATAATGTGGGAACGAGAATCCCACAGCGCTGAAGTCATTGGTACATAAAATTCTCTGGCAGGTATCCGAGGGATTTAATTGCATGGTATTTCGTACAAATCGTAAGTCATCATCCAGTTCCCCAGTTGGGATTATAAGATTGTATCACATGACGAAAAGTAAGTTGACATCTGCCTTGCCGTTAGCCATCAGGAACGCAGACATTTGAAGGGCAGAGACATATATACCCAAGGGATGACTGCAGCTCAGCTGCGGTCTTTGGGTATATTTACCCTGGAGCTCTGCTCTCAGACTATTCAATAACTGCAGATAGCTCTGTTGAGGTTGCTTTTTCAAGGCGTTGATGAATGCCCAGGTCAATGCACCTCTAGCTGCTCCGTCTTGGAATGTATCCGCCCTGTTGAACGCACTATGAGACTGGGGCTCAGGGAGATAGGGGAAAGGCGACTCACGATGTTTGCGTATCCTTGGAGCCAGAGAACATGACTACATCCGCGGGAGATGTCTTGGTGATCATACTCCGCTGGTGGGCAGAACTTCCAATGGCAGCTTTCTTCAAGAACCCAATTGCGGTCGAAGCCACGCCTCCGATGTCACCTTTCTCGTATGAAGCTAAGGCGGAAATGAGGTCTTGGGCAGCCTCCTTGGCCAGATTTGGCTCTTTCAACACACCCTTTGGAAGAGTTAGTACGCGGTGAAGATATAGATTATAGGTTAGCCGGGAATCGAACCTGTGTGGAATATATGAAAGGAAGGTCTAGTGCCGTTCCAGAATGGCAGGCATCGAATATGGCTGTGAGTCGAACGCCCGGACGCAGAGGACGGACCCTTTAGCGACGGTTAGCAACCAAACTCAAGAACTGCGTGAACGAGTTTATCTTACATGATGTCGTGCATATCATCATCGACGATGTGGCCCGCAACGCGGAAATCTACAGGATATATGACATCGTCAAATCCTACATGTCGTCAACTTCGATTCTGAAAACTACCCTTGTCTTCCACTTTCACAAGCGCTTACCATCATCTTCATCTCCATCCAGATCCGGGGTGCGTCCTCCATGCCCTGTTTCGTATTAGCAAGACGTCGCGTTTCACGGTGGGTTTGTGCATCTCCATACCGGAGAAATGGAAGAAGAGTGAGTCATTGGGCTGCGCGCCTTTGACAAGCCACTGCATTGCCCTCAAAATATTGGCCTTCGTGGGCTGACTCAGTGGATTTCTCTGGTCATCTGTCAAGATGACCATGTCTTCTCTCCGATAGCCATAGGCTTTATTTAGGAAAATAGACATTTCCGTGACATCGTTGATACAGCCTCTTAATTGATTTTGCTGACCCAAGTAGTTGATGCCAATCAAGAGCGCTTTCCGGCGGCCGGTACAGTTCGAATACCGAAATTGGTAGCTGGCCGGAGCTCCATGGCCAAAACTCTGCCCACCCTCAGGCGGACGAGCAGGGAGGCTTGGCGGTGTATCTATTCGTATCCTCTCAGCAAACAGTTCAGTGATTTTCCATACAGATACATCTTCTTACTGATATAGAGCCCACCTGCACTGTGCCCTTCCGAGGGGCGTTGGCGGTGAGACTCCGAGGGTCGCTGATTAGGTTGTGGATAGTGATAATTGGCGAGAGGAGTAATCACCGGGTGACTTGGCAATCGTTGTTCATAGCTAGAACAGAACCGTCAAAACCCCATGAAGACAATGAAAGTCGAGGCTTTTCTAGCTTACGAGTACGGATGCTGCGGGGGAGTCCATTGTTGCTGAGGAGGACAGCCAGCCCAGCCAGGTGGTGGTGGCCCGCGCGGGGGAAGGAACATAGAACGATGGGGAGAAGGGAGAGCACCGATGATGCCACTTTCTTCTTCCCAGATCACCGGGGAAGTTTTAGATAATTTGAGGGTATAGAAGTAACCCTTGTGGACGTTGAACAGTTAGTTCTAGAGGCTCAATCTGTCGCAAGACAAACCGTTGTGAGCGTCGACGGAAGGTATTCGTTGTTATATGTGCCGATAACACGAGCAGCGAACATGAACCGTGGAGAGTTCACCGCCAGCCCTAGACTGGTTGTCCAACCAGACGCTGGGAGCTGGCTGAACCGTTTACAAAACTGGCGGGACATTCGGGGATCGCTCGCGACGGCGGCTTGCCGATCTTTCATGGTGGTCAGCCCAGAGATATTCTTTTCAGATGCTCT
The DNA here is from genome assembly GCA_029606305.1 of Paecilomyces fulvus. Taxonomy (NCBI): domain Eukaryota; kingdom Fungi; phylum Ascomycota; class Eurotiomycetes; order Eurotiales; family Thermoascaceae; genus Paecilomyces; species Paecilomyces fulvus. The sequence continues at coordinate 674,815 of JAPVCG010000067.1, read as the reverse complement.
ATCGTAATTACGGCATGTTGAAGACATTTCCCCCGTGCCAACAGACTCCAAACCACTGACTGATGCCGTCGTACCTTCAGGTATCCTTCTCCAAATTCCACACATTGACCTCCGGATAGCTTCACGCTAGAAGAGCTTGGCCTTGAGCTAGTCTATCGACCCCGAACACTTAGCAAATCTTTAACAGGTTTAGCCGGCCCACTCTGTTCGTGTCTCTTTCGTCATTCCTGACTCGAAGAATAATACCGAGATAGATGGACTCGTAATGTTGAGATTCATCCTTTGAAGCTCGAGATGCCATTGGCCCTGTCAATCTTCAGCCTTATGGCCTTGTGCCAGGACGTCTTTGCTTTTCAACACTCTATTTCAGCATGTTCTGAAACTGAAACAGTGTGGCTCTAGCACTTTCCCCACGGTCTCTGCCGAGGTTACAGATCAATAGTATAATAAGCGAACCACGGACCATTTTATAGAACTCATTTCACCTTTTGTATTTTATTTGTTGTCTTCTCTCCACATTTGATGAGTCATCAACCCTTCTAAAAATAACTTAACCAAATTATGCCAAACCCGGTAAATCCCGTATTTTATTTTTATTATACCGCTGTACGGAGTAATTACCCAAAATTGGGGATCAGAGCCTGGAGGGTGTATTTTATTTGGTAATGGGTTTACATATAGAGGAGGGTCCGTGCCGAGCTATTTCCGGCGAGCTGTAGTCACCGTGTCTGGCGAGGTTTCTATTCTGAGACAGAAGAAGATCCTTGCATGGAGCTCGCTGAGATGATCGTGCAGACTCAAAATGAGGATAGAGCTTCTAACACGAGTGCAACCCTAGGATCATCGAAGGAGACACGACTGTCTTGCTCTCCTAGAGTCGACGTGCAATCCCCTATGTTGGACAGAAAGGCAGAGTCTCTGCAGTCCAGATGCGATACACCCACGGGGAGGCAGTCAAAGTACCCGTTCGATGACTCCGCTATTTTCATCAAAATAAAGCATGGTACCTACATACTATCGACGCATCAGCGCAAACTGCGCAACAATCTCTTGCTAGGAGTTGGATTCCTTGAACTCGCCAACTGTGGAGACTTTGCGGCGAATGTGTGGAATATAGTCCTAGTACCGCATTTTGCCCTCGCATTGATGGCGATAGGCGGGACAGGCGCCCTATTCACGTCGATTCGCTTTTAGAGACCTGAGATTGAGCTGGATGAATGTTCGCTTCTTGCGAGAGGAGAGGGCACTCCTACGATCCCAGAAACAGACTGATGATGAGAAAATGAAGGCAATCCCTGAGGCAGACCTGGATAGCTGGCTGTCCGTCAACTTCAGGGAGCTTGGCAGTGAATTTATTGATCGATTCGTGTTGGATCTCCTTTTAGGAACCTCTGCCGTTATCGTCGGTATCGGCACATTCTTAGCCATCGGTGGTGCCAACAGATCGGTATACCTCGCCAGTAATCTGTTGTCAGGATACATTGGAAACGCACCAGGTGCATTCTTTGGTCTTCTTAATGCTGCGTGGACTGGTTATCTTTTCGTCCATTTCCACCAACAGATCAGAGCAACGACCAGGGTAGCTCTGCCAGCTACCGTGAAGGATCGCTTGATCCATCGTTTCCACATTATGCAGTGGCACAATGCAATCAGTGGCGTTTCTTGTCTTGTCTCTGGAGCTGCAGGATTGATAACTGCTACTATGTGGTGGGGTTACGTGGTCTTGATTCCATGTATCATCTCCCAGATACTCTGCAATTATATCTGGAGAAAGACCATCGGATATGATCGGGTCCTCATCCAATTTTCCGACAAGATAGACCACAAGGCGGTATTGAAGACGCTAAAACATGTCATCTCCATAAAACAAGTCTTACGGGACAACCCCGAGCAGGTAATTGCAAAACTCATGCCACATCCCAACTCTATCGACTGCATCTTACAATTTATATTCGACCACGACCTATTTGACGAGTTTTTCCTTTATCTCCTCAGAGATCCCACTTGGAGGTGTCTCTCTCAGCTCGAATCACGACAAGAAGGTGAGATCTCTATTTCACCGCGTGACCTGCTTTCTCTCGACGAACAGGCCTCATCACAAACTGTCGAACTCGCCAAGAGCTTCATCTTACGAAAAGGCCCGCAGCATTTTGAATACATGGAACGGTTTCTTCTGGAGCGGGCGGGATGCTATCTGCATTCCTACCAACATTCGCACTGAATATTCATCTCGCCCATTTAATGACTTAATCCGCTTTATAAATATCTTGAAAAAAGTGTTTGTAAAAAGGAATAATACTTTAATTGTTACTTCAAACCGAAAAGAGTCAATAGTATTACTCTATTCATCTCATGGATCCGCTCAATCCAATCCAGCAGGCGGTGAAGGCGGGGTCGGGCACTAAACCCGAAGTGTCCCGCGGGCATTAAGGTGCATCACGTGGGGAGATTGTTCACCCAAATTGCAGGAAGCGGAGAGACACAGATAGATTCTTGTCAACTTTTCCCTTTCATCCCCACGAGTGCTGCTGCCACGAAGTCTGTTTGTGGCATTGTCTCTGAGCTGACCGTGTCTTACTGGATTATACCTGTTTGAAGTTCCAGGAGCTGAGCTGGGACACTGGGCCTGGCGGGTGTGATTGCGGTGTGTTGTGTGTGTATGTGGATACCTTACTGCCTTGAGCAGGTCCTGTACTTCCCAAACTGACTGAGCATCGATTTGGATGCTGACCAGATACCAGTTCCGAGTTCTGTTGCATGTTTATCTTCTGAGATCTCTGCTTTCGTCCGTCCTGCGCAGTGTAGTATATAACATACAAGCCCCAATATTCAAGCCAAGCTCCGCCGCCTGATCCTCGGAACGTTTACCCTGACCTTCCCCCTCCGAGCGGTTAAGGGATCACCGCCACATTTAGCACCACTCCACAGACATATCCGGACTGGTCCCTTGGGCACACGGTGCTGTTCCCTTGACGCGCCGTCATGCCGTGCTTCAAGGGCCTTGCGGTCAGCATACACACCCCTGATGGACCCCTCCCCGAACACTCGGTCCAGCGCCAGTCGCGGGCGTCGCGGATAGCCTGCTACATCCCAGTCCCGCCGCCAAAGATAACGGATGCCGGGAAACCGGAGCAATCCACCTTTGCCATCTCGATCACGCTCCTGAATCCCGGCCAGAATGTGCCGTATTCCACCCCGAAACCTACGCTGGACAACCCGTCGCCGAAGCCCAAGGTAGTAGGGGGCCTCCCAGGACAGACAACGGAAAGAGGAAAGTACGGGACCGTGATAGGCCCGTATCAACCATTGACGAACTCTCCGAACGAAACGGTGGCTGCTTATATATATTTCGATGGACGCCAAAAGGAGGAAGTGGCGACGTTGCTAAGGAGGGGAGAGGAGACCTGGGTGAACTCGAGATGGGTCAGTGTACCCGATTCGGAGGGCGGTGGTCTAGCTGAGCGGGAGTTTTTGTTCCGTGAGGTTGGTCTGGAACGATGGCTGAATGGACTCGACCTCGAAGGAAAGGATGTCGCCGCCAAGATTGAGCGACGGAGACAGAAGATGGAGCGACATCGACAAAAGAAACAGTCCGCCAGCGCAGGAGAAGGAAACGGTGAGATGGACACAGACTCGAAGTCCGCGGCGGACGGCAAAGGTGTCATGCGCTATGGCAACAATGAGAAGTCACCGCTAGAGGGTCTCTCGGACGATGATATGTCGTCGCTGTCCAGTTCTGATGACGATCCAATTCCTGAAACTGCAGGCCAGATTAAGGTCGCGCTGTTCCGAGTGCTAGCATCCGGGGAGATCAAGAGGGGAGAATATTCTCCACAGTTCGATGCTCACGACGACGATGACGAGTCTCAAAATGGACAAGGCGGAGGAACTGATGCGGATATCGACCATACCACCAGTTTCGCGAAGCCTAAGACGTTAGATCCCAAGACCATCAGCACTCAGACGGTTACCGGGATCGATCCAACAGATAAGCCGTACGCGATATTCACGTTTATGTATAGAGGAGAACGTGAGTCTATTTCGGATTTATTGCGAAGATTCCCGCTAACGGTATATCAGGCCAACTTCAGAAGATGGGCATCCTCAAAGACCCAAAGTCGCAAGAGACTCCGGGTTCCACGAAGAGACGATCGTTGCAGCCGGACTTCTCCAACCTCGGCCCCCTCAAGCCCGGGGGTACAGTCGGTTTCCTGAACTTCAGAGATAAAGATGCCAACAAAGGCAATCGCAAATCAAAGAAGTCCAGCGCGAGCGACATGGACAGCGACGATGACGACGATGATTCGATCATTCACAAGGTCGAAGACGAGGAAGCGAAAGATGCAGACGTGCAGCTCACTCCTGATGAGCTCAGACGCCAAGGAGAGCTCGCGGAAGGTGTGCGGAAAATAAAGGTGAGGAATCACACTCTTCCTCTCTTGCCGTCAGAAATACTGATAAAAACGAATAGCTCAAACGCCAGCATTCTTCGGACGCTGTTGCGGGCGGAGAAGGTGAAGCTGCCGCTAGTTCCAACACACCTGCTACGGGATCTACGCCACCTGTGTCGACCACTCCTCCTAATGCATCTGGGCTTCCTGAGACGAAGAAGCCTGCGGTCGACTCTCTGGATACTGACTTCATCGGGAGCCCTCTGAAGAAGCAGAGGGCGAGCGTATCGGGAGCAAACGAGGATGCTCTACGGAAGCGTATAGGTTCCACACTTTCTAACAACATCAGCGAAGTCCTAGGCTCATCAAATGCCACTCCCGATTCTGGGGGAAATCCTGGACCAACCACTGGATTTGGTGGTAGCTTAGCACAACCTCAAACGACTCAGCAACAGAAGCCGGAGGACGATGAAGAAGAATTGTGATCTTGACCGGTCTCATCTCCTTTTTTTTGCTTTTCTGGTCCAATTGGCGCTAAGACAGCTGCTTTCGTTTCATATAATTCCTACCCGCTCGTCGGATTCGAGGCAGTCTTTTGTTTTTTTTCATGACCTCTGTGGCCTACCTCATACGAGGGGTCCCCTTCTTCTTGCTTTTTGACCGGATCTCCCAGCGAGCGATGTTCAGGCTTTTTAACATTTTCGATATATTTTTTTTTTCTAGATACAATACCTCCTAGCTCCGCAGTGAGCAAACGAATAAAAAGACCTGGATGATTTTTTTTTTCTCACGTGTTTCGTTTCGCTTTTCAATTTCTAGACTAGTAGATTTAATATCACTTGTCTTGAAAATCGTTGACGCTGATTAGTTATCCCACATGTTCCGCGTTGAAGATTCTAACATACTTCATTCCCGTAACGAGGTCATCTCATTACAGTAATTAGTAGTTATCTTGTTCATTCATTCATATTATACTGTAGAAGACTCCCGCTCCTAGTCTCTTCTTACCTGTTAGCGTATTTTGACCACATCCAGTAAGTAGGACACGAAGGGTCCAATCTATAAATAAATGTAGGTCTAGGTCTATAGTTCTATGAATTTCTACAAAAAGTCGGTTCGTTTCAGTACGTACCTTTAGCACCGTATATCAAACATAGGGAATAATTACAAGGTGTTCAGTGGACGGTAGATTAAAGATGAGGTAGAGCATGTATTAACTAAGCCCCGACATAAGTATAAAAGATATCCAAACAAGGCGTAATCTTCGTAGGGTTCTCGGGTTGGATGGATCGAACCCACAACAAAAACATGGGGCATTAGACTTCCTTTCCCTTTCTCTCATGGCCATTCCGCTCTCCAGTGATATATATAGGGGAGGATATGTATTCATAACATCAAATTCCAGGCGCCGGTAAAGAAGCCGGACTGTCTTCATAATCCTTCATGTAAATATGCAGAAAGCCGAAAAAAAAATCAAGTTTCACAAGTTCATTCCTTTACGTTGGCGGAAACAATGCTGTGCTTGCGCATCTCCTGCTCTGTCTCGGCGGTAGCGACGTGATCGAACTTGTAGAGCGGTTCGAGGTGCACATCGCGGCGGAAAATGTATCGGTTAATCCACCAAGGAAGGACCTTGAAGACCTGGTAGTGCATGTGCTTCCTGGTAGGCACGGCGAAGATATAGTCGAGCTCTTCCAGAGTGCGCTGCTTGGTCTCGGGAACGAAGAGGAAGATCATGACCAATGCAACCACGTTGAGACCCCTGAAGGCCGTGTTAACGCAGTGGAAGAAAGGTGAGAAGGGGAGGTGAAACTTACGCATAGAAACCGAATGCACCGGTCGGGCTCATGGCACGAAGCATACGCGGGAAGGTAATCGAAAGCACGGCAGCCCAGCCCAGACAGGTTGCCACAGCCCATGACATGCCAACCTCTGCAAATTTTTATCAGCCAGATGTATACAGAAGCCTTGAGTCGGAGCAGAACTTACCACGATGGGACAATGGGAATACTTCGGCAGAGTAGGTGAACGGAACGGGTCCTTCACCAGGAGAGTAGAAGGCCGCGAAAAGGAAGACGAAAAGTGCAATCACACCGAGGTGTGCCTTTGACTCGCTTGGAATGTAGAAGCTGAACCCGGCGGCAAGCAGCGTCCAGGCCATTTGCGGGAAGGTGAAGAGTAGCAGCGATCGTCGGCCATAGGTATCGATGGTCCACACAGCTGGGAAAGCGAACAGGAAGTTCACCAGACCAAAGCCCCAGGAAGCAAGCAGTGCACCAGTGGTACTGGCACCAGCCTGCTCAAAGATGGTTGACGAGTAGAATGCCACGATGTTGATACCACACATCTGCTGCGCGATCATGACGGTGAACGAAGCGAGAGTGGCACGTCGGACACGAGGAATCGTAAACAACTGCACGAAGCGGGTAGGGTAATTGCTCTGTCCTGTGACTTCCTGCTCCACCTTTATCTGGGCGTAGATGTAGTACAGATCACGAGCAGCCTGGAGTTCAGTGTTCCGTAGACTGCAGAGAGACTTGTATGCCTTGTCCATCTTGCCCTTCTTGATGTACCAGCGCGGGGATTCTGGGCAGAAGTAAATACCAAACAAGAGAGGAAGCGCGGGGATGAATGCGGAACCGAGCTGAAGACGCCATGAAATGGCACCGGTATCCTTGACGGCAAGGTTGGCACAGAATCCAAGGAAAATGCCGAACGCTGTCCACCTGTAGGAGACAGCGGAAGTCAGCGGCAGGAACACAGCTTGTAAAAAGGTACAAAAGAAGGAAAGATCTCTTACAGCTGCCAGCACATAACTAGTCCACCACGAATAGCAGCCGGTGTGTTTTCCGCACAGAAGATGGGGATAGTTGAAGCCTTCATGCCCATACCCAGACCGAGCAGCAGTCGAGCTACAAACAATTGAGGCCAGGTCTGGCAGAGTGCGGATCCAATGGGGGTGATAACGCAGAAAACAGCAGAACCAAAAATAGCGCCGCGACGACCGAACCAGTTGTTTAGTGGGTCAGACAACCAGCAACCCAAGAGAGCAGTTGAGATATAAGGTGCACTGCCTAGATGTTAGTCTCTGAGACTCGAATAGCTCAAGATATTGGTACTGACGCATTCACGACACCCACAATCCACTGATTACGTTCCGCGTGAGGATTGTTGCTCTCAGGAATCCCGAAAGCATCGGGAAATGAGAGGTTTGCGCCGTTTGATCCAGTTTGATCCCATCCCCTGGGTAATATTAGCATGTATCCGAGGTAACATTGCGGGGTCCCTATTACTTACTGCACAGCAGCACCAATGGAACAGAGGACAATGGTGAAGTATAAAGCCTTCGGCTGCCTCCACTTATGGAGGACCTCATCGCGGATGGCAGTGATCTCGCCTTCAGTCAGTCCCTCCACTGATTCGAAAGCAGCCGGGTCTCTAGCAACGAGAGCACCCTTCTTGAGAAGTGGTCGGACGTGGTCAAGTTGATACTCGTCAGCAAAGTTGTCGACATCCTTGAGCACCTGTCTCTCTGAAAGATCTGCCAGAGGGTTCTTGATCCTAGAATAGGGTGAGCAAATATAAGCCGTATGTCACACCTAGAACATTAGCTTACTTCGCCGAGATATTGTTGTTCAGGTTTATCCTTTCGAGGTGGGCTTGCTCCACATCCTGATCGGAACTTTCACTGTGGTAAGTCAGCATGAAATTGGAACCTTGATTGGAAAATATTCCTCCTTGACCGACCTATCGAGAACCTTTGACCGAGAAGCCATATCGGCCTCAATATGAGTGACCTGGTCCTTCTCCACAATGTCCGCCATGGTGGGATAGACCTGAGTAGGCCTTTTTAGCAATGAAAAGGAAAGGGAGGGAGCAGACACAGCAACCCCACGCAAGCCCGAGATAGTACTTTAAGGGGTGTCGGCAAAGCAGACAAGACGATATAAGATGAGATCGGAAGAGTCTTGAGTTTGACAGCTGCGGGGATCTGTCCTATATATGTTCTTAGAGACCTAACGGATATCCATCTGAAGCCATGTGCTTCCACCAGCCCCGGATCTCCACCTTGTCATGCTCCATGACAGAAATCTCTCCATTGAAACCCCCTCCCTCTTCAGTAGATGGGCCCAGAGAAGGCGCTGGATGCGCTGCGAGCGGAAAAACGACACCAAGCCAGGTATTCCTTGCGGGTCCGAGCCGGCTCTCAAGACATCTCGGGGATAGTCCCGGACCGGACCAGTGGCGAAAAGCTGCCCATGGGGAAAACAAGCGTAATCTGGAGAAAATTTGGAGAGACCGCGATCAGCCGCCCGCGCTTTGATTGCACCATCGGGAGCAGTACGGAGTAGACCGCCCAATGAAGATGCCTACCCATTTTAAGCCGCTCCCGGCTAAAAACAACCATGGTGATATACCGTCCTTTTGCCGGGTCTCATTGAATCCGAAGACACTACTGGACGGTGAGTGGATTTACACCACTGGACGGTGAGTAGATTCAATTCCTTGGTTCAGGGATGGTCAAACTTTGGCACAAAGCGGCTTGTTGAAGCGTCGGGACTCGCGGGAGCGACGTATGAGGAGGTAAATGAACTGCGCCAAACCCCAGCGGCAATATAAGCAGCTGAGTTCGGAATCCCCAGACGCATTTCGGGTTCCCCGCGAAGCCACGGGGGGTTTCAGATAGGGTACTTGGAATAGAGTCCTATATTCCCGATTCGGTAACGGGCCACTTAGGGTCTGAAATTCGCCGTCACATTCCTCGGAGACACAGCACTAGCCGATTTCGAATGACCATATCATCGCTTCCTGGAGTTCCCGTACTGGAGTATAGAAAAAAAAAATTGCGTTTTTGGGCAAGGGATCAAAGCGGCCACTCCGCGCTGTCAAAGACTCAACCTACGAGTCAGTAGTAGTAGTAGGTCAATAAGGAACGAGGCTAAAAGCGCTAAGGTTTTGCTCCCGGGCCAATCATGGAGTATACTAAGACCGACGGAGAAATTCCTCCTCGCGGGCAGTCCGTGTAATCCGGGGCGTGCCATCCAGATTGACTACCCGAAGGCTCATCTTGCCCCTCTCCAGGTCCGGGCGTTTCATGGTTGCTTAAGTCTAGTCCGGATATCGTTAAGTACTTCGTACTTATATCCCCGGACAGTGAACGTCGCTTGCCTGGTAATCAAGTTGAGTCGTGGGAGGTTATCTTTTGGGCTTTTGATCAACACGCCATGGTGGTGGCCTGATGGTCGGGGCTTGAGCGGTCGTCAGCGACCACCTCAGCATTCTCTGGGGTTGTAAGACCGAGTGGGGGTCCTAAAGGACGACGACTCGAAAAGCCAGACAAGGTTCCAATTGTCCCGAGTCCGTCGAATTGTTCTTCGGTCTGCTTGCGGTCAGGTCTCTCGGACACCGCCAATGAGGGAGGTCGGGAATGTTGATGCTAGGCCGTGTGTACGAGTAACCAAGCTTGCGGTCCTGGCCCTGCTCTCTCTTCATAGCCTAATAATCTGTCTAAAGGTCGGCAGATCTGAAATCACCATCTAGTGTACCTGTCGCTGACAACGTCGCGGAATACCGCTTAACTACCCCCAGGGACTGTGAAGGTGCTCGTTAGAAAACGTATCTGGAAGTCAATGAGATCAGCTCACTGAAAGTAATTCAACTATGCACAGTGTGGCTCTCTACCTGCTGCCAATTTCTAGAATTGATCAACCGCATCGATGGGCTCTGGTCTGATTGCCTACAGTAGAGCAGAGTCGAGGTGTCAAGTCCCACGCGATGACCCAAAACGGAACTCGTATCCAAGCCACGTGAGCATGCATATAGAGTCTACTCTACAGATGCAGTAGTGCTTTCATCCTCAACTCCTGGCTGGCTTCTTATGTTCTTGTGCGCTGAATCGTGACGTAATGAATGTGTTGGATAGTTAAGCGTCGCATGCTACTAGGATGCTCTTCTCATTCCGGTTTGCGACCATATATTCCACATAGCTAAGGGGTTCGATCAGTATGTGTCCATCTGGAAAGAGGGCCCAGGATCGCCGGATAGAAGCGGCACTTCGGCGTGCCCAGATTGAGAGTGCTGGTGGTCAAGCGGCGACTCAAGGAAGCACCGGGCAGACTGGGGGGTCAGGGACAAGCATGACATCAAACAACAACTCCATGCTTCAACTCGCAGAAGGTGACCCAGAGTTAGGCGGTTCTTCTTGGGCGGCTGCGAAGGCATCACGAAGATGACCTTCATATATCTCTTTATCTTTCATCTTGCCATCAAGGAATTTTTGTATGTCCGGTGCCCAATATGGCGAGATGGTCCGTTCAAACTCCACCATCCCAGCGTCATCCAGTTTCGAGAACCTTGGTTTTATGTGCTCTAGGAAGATATTATATAAACCTTTGGGAGTTTCGAGGGCGTGAAAATACCAGAAATTCCCAATTTCCCAGCCTTTCCTCATGATACTCGTGAGACCGAAGGTTTTATTCCCCGCTCGAGAACGAGCCTGTTCTTCCTCCTCGAAGACATTCATGAATTCGGCATGAATTTTGCTGAAAGCATCGAGATGCTCTCCTTTGTATAACTGGTCCACTCCACGACTAGTGAGCCAGTAGGGCGGATGGAGCATCTCAACCGGTAGTGAACATGTCCACTCTAGATCGACGAGTGACTTGATGTTCCAGTCACTGTCGACAAAGAGGTTACTTTGATGTAGATCCGTCAAGGTCATGATAAACGGTCCACGCCGGTAATCGCGGCAGGAGAAATGTGGCAGCAGAGCTCGCATAATGGTCAGAGTTGACAGTTGTGCTTCACCATCGGCCTTGTCCCGTACTGAATTCGGGGCGTGGCGCAACCGACTGTCGTGATAAGATAGCAAGTCCATAAAGTAGCTATCGCTTGTTGAATATGTAAGGTCCCTGTCCATGTTGGTGGGGACGGACTCGTTTTCTAGATGGTGGAGACGAAGCGTTAGAGGGCGATTGGTGTGTTTTATAATCCCTTGATTATCGATTGTTAGAGATCCGATGCGATCGAAAGGAGACTGAGCTAAGGATAAGATAATTTGACTCAACCCGCGAAAAAGGTTGGTTCTGTGTCTTTGGTCGTGGCGTAACTTATCCCAAGATTCAGAAAGCATCACAGTATCGGTGCTTCCGACGTGATCCATGATAAGATATCCGGTTGTCAGGTTGAAAGGGCAATTTCGACTTAAGTAAGGTGGTTGGAGCGGATACCCGAAAACAGACGATACTACACGGTGAAAATACCATCTCAGTCGGCTGAAGACGGGGGTGTGCTCAATCGCGGTGAACTAGGCCAGTGTTAGATTGACTCAGGAATCAATTCAGCAACTCACTCACATGAGCCTTGTGCAAACGCGAAACCCCACAATCGAGGTATACCATGGTATAGAAGGACAGTTCTGCCGAATCCAGATAAAGGTTGCAGCCTCGCAGCGAAGCTTCTCGTCTGCATTGCCCGGGTGTTGAATCTCCCCGACCTTGTAGGGCAAAGGAAACCTGATGAGAACCCGTTTGGGTGCATTGTCATCCTGCCCATCAATGTCAACTGGTATGCACACGTTGAAGCTCCCGGCAATCCACTCTTTGACTTCCCCGACACGGCATGTCTGCTTTTTGCTTAGATTCATGTGATACGACACGATCGACTCGATGACGGTGCGGTGCTGATAAAGGTATATATAGAACTCGAGTCGCCGTTCGGGATAGGAGAGCTCTAGGAGGACATTGTCATCGTCGACTAGGGCCGTGGAGAGACTGATTTGTCCGTGGAGAAGCGGCAGAGCGCGCTGCATGCTGACCGGTCGGGTGGTTTGAGGGCTTTACGGTGCAAAAGAATGTTAGTATAGCTCTCGTATAATGTAGAAGAGTCAAGCTCACGGATATATATACCCACCCACTGGCCTATATTTGGAGGGACCCTGCGGGGAAGAAACGTCTCAGCCGCCTTGAGCAAATTAGATGTGAAAAATGTACCGACCAATTGGGCTGAACAGGACTCAAGTCGCAGCCGATGACCTAACTAGATTCAGCTCATGATAGGACGGCCCTGTACTACGCTATAACCTACTTCTGCAGATTGAAATTTTGCCGCTGGGGATGTCCATCAGTGTTTAACAATTTCATTGTTCTAGACAGAAAGCTTGAGGGTTTAGATATGTAAATAACTAACCAATCAGATACTGTATGGAATTAGTTCTGATGTCAGAGCTCTTTTATTAACCTGAGACCCTCGACTCACACACACTAGGGACAATAGGCACAATTTAACACCGGACTCCTTCTAGCTTTCTGGAGAATCCTCGCTTTTTACGCTCAAATCATAATCCACTGCTTGAGCATATATAACTAAACGATAAACCTCTCTCATCCCAAGGAAGATATCGGTTATTAACTTTCTATCTGGACTCTGGAGGGGTTGTGACTGGCCGTAACAATGATGAGGACACATATGTCTCCGATCAGCACCCACAATCTATATAAAGAGAAAGGTCCGATATTTGCAGTCTTGGAGATCGAGTGGTACATGACGTACAATGACTTCGATACCCTTCTGGACCTATCAGACTCTGCCTCCACGCCCATTATTGCAGAGGGGTCAATTAGTAGTTACCGGGAAGGGGGCATAGTAGATAGGACGTCATGGGAACAAAGTTGCTTACTTGAGAGTACATACTACCTAGGAGATTCCTGCTTTAAAGGAGTTATTAGTGCTTATTTCCTAGACCAAGTCAAGCTCGCTTCATGCCGTCATCATCAACCACGGAAAGGTTATGGGCTACTTGAACCGGGTTCCTACTACTAGCGTGGATGGTATCAAATTAATTGATTTTTTCACTAATTTCCAGCGACCTTCGTAGATATCGGCGGGATTCAGACATGCTATCTTGTTATTAGACGCTTATTGTGGCTGTATAGAATGCTAACTAGTCGTGTCGTGTCAAGAGGTGCCTAATCCACGAACTAAGAAATGCCGTCACGGCACAAGACAAGCCCTATCGCCGAATCCGGAAAGGAATTTGCTACAGCCTTGCACCATTGCAAAAAGAAGCTTAAATCTTGACTTTTAGTACCGACTCACATTGTTCCGCATGCGGAAGTTGGGTAGCATCCGAACGGCGTAGATCCGGTAGGACATCCGGATCGACCGGGAAAGGTAGATCTGGGCCGTTTGAAGTAAATCTGGGGTTCGTTAATTTCTCCACGTGGCTTTCAGATCGGTCAGTTGATCAGTGATCACATCGTTGCTTCTGGATATGACGGGGACTGATTCCGTGGGACTACGTAGGTCTCATACTTCAGCGAAGATTGGGCTTGATTTTCCCCTTCCTTGTACAAGATACTATCGCTTAACTTTGCCTATTCCAGGTCATACACTGCAATCTATGTTCCAAGTCGGTAGTCACCAGTACTTGGTTACCAGAGTCCAATACCACACAGAGACCGCTCAAATCTCTGCAAGCCTATACCTCCTCCATGCCGCGAAGCCAACCTTTTCGTACCAGTTCTCCATGCTCACCCAGTCTACAAAGACGACTTCCACACCCCTCTCTCTCATGTTCAAGATAGCATGGCACAACATTGCAAGACCGACACCGGCTTTGCGGTGTGATGTATCTACTCCCACACATCCAATCAGGCCTGTATTCGGGCCGCAGAGCGGTGGAAATGCCCAATCCTGTTGAAGAAGAGGGGATGATGGACCAAGCATTAGCGTCCATCCCACTTGGTTGCCCTCAGAGTCAAAAGCTACCATGACACTCGATGGATGATCCACCGGGTTAAGAGTCACGTAGGCCTCGACCCAGCCCTATCCGCGACAGAATACGTCAATGTTAAACACAGACCATCTCAACAATTCTGGGAACAGATACTCACTGCGTAGGAGGAAAAGTTCTTTCTCTGGCCCGCAAGACATGCCTCATAATGCTCGGGCAGCAAAGGCCCGAAAGTGTACCCACCTGCTCTTGCCCACTCGATATACTTCGAAGGAGGTTGATAGTTCCTGATGTCCTGGTAGAGATCCTTGTGTGTCACATCGGGGGGTGTCACTCGGAACCCACGGTGAATGAAAAACTCAGGTACTGTGGGAGGTAGATCAGTCGGAATGCCTGGCCAGAAACGGGGAAAGACACTAGATAGTGCAAGATTAGATAGTCCAAAGGTATTCCTGAAGTACGAGCGTGTATCGGCTAGTAACGCGGTCCCAATTCCCTGGCCTTGCCTTGCAGGATGGACCACGAGAGCAGCTATTTGCCCTGTCATCTTGCCCTCCTTGATTGTGGTGTATGCCACACACACTCCCACAATCTCGGAACCGATACGGGCAGCGAAGTGGTGTCCGTTCGGGCGGACTAGCAACCTTTGTAGATTGGCTAATGGGAGTGGATAGGTAGGTAGAGCCGCATTCCAGACTTTGGCAACCTGTTCAAGATCGTCTGGGGCTGGAAACGGGAGGACGCAAGCAGATGTTCGTAGGGATGTCTTCCCAATTGGCAACTGGCCTTTTCCAGGGATAGCGCCGAAAATGACATCTGCAGCAGCAGCAAATGCTTCCGGAGTGGGTTCATAGGTCGCGATGTATGTTTCGATAGACTCCACATCCTCCAGAAAATCGTAAGGGTTACACGTTGCGACGACAATCAGGTTTTTCTTCCTTTCCGCGAGCGCTAGGCCTAGTGTTTTCTGATATGGGGACTCAAGAGCATTGCAGGTTGCAAATATTACGGCATCAGCCTTCTCCACCGCTTCCCAGTTATCGGTTGACAATCCAACGCTACTGTAGCGAAGGTTGACTGTTGCGTTGTTGTGAACACGAAGAAGATCGATAAATCCTGCGGGTGTGTAGGGACTTCTCGTTGGCACCTCCCCAGCATGAACAGCTCCTCCGGCTGGGGTCGACTCTTCAGGGGAGAGCAAGACCACGCTGGCTAATTTCGACAAAGGTAGAAGACCCTTTTTATTGCGGATGACTGTTGTCGAATGAGAATAGATCTTCTTGGAGAGGGCAGCATTCTTTTCATTCAAGACTGCCAATTGTTCTGGTCCTTTCGGTCTCAGTGCTGCCTCCCAGCTGAGAAATCGCCTTTTGAGCTGCGTAACTCGGCCAAAGGCCTCTTCCAGACGTTCAGATGGTATTTCACCTGTCTGAAGAGCTTCACATACTGTAACTATAGACGCCACTTGCACGCTGTACTTATGGCAGATCATTATGCTGTCACTTCCGGCTTTCAGAGCAAGAACGGAACCCCTTTCTGTCCCGTATGTCGCTCGGATCCCATCCATCTCCAAACAGTCAGTGACCACCATTCCTTGATACTTCAGATCTTGACGGAGGATATTCATGGCTTCCACGGACAAAGTAGCGGGCATGTTCTCAGCGCCAATCATAGGCAAGGCAATATGTGCTGTCATTACAGCTTCTATCCCTTCTGCTGCAACTCGACGAAATGGCACAAGCTCACACCGTTCTAAGTCGTCTCTACTTTTCTGGATAACTGGGAGGCCGAAGTGAGAGTCGACAGCGGTATCCCCATGTCCGGGAAAATGCTTCACGGTCGGTACTATATTCGACTCTCGTAGCCCCTTTGCTGTAGCACTTGCCAGTCTTCCAACGACCTCTGGATCATCCCCGAAACTGCGCACTCCTATAACCGGGTTTAGAGGTTCCGAATTTATATCGCAGACGGGGGCATAATTCATATTGATCCCGAGCAAGCCCAGTGTTTCGCCCGTGGCCTTGCCAACTTCATATGCGAACTCCGTCGAGTTGGTGGCTCCCAGAGCCATGGGCCCCGGTAGCTGGGTGGCAACAGGAGGCGAGATTCTCGTGATAAGGCCATTCTCTTGGTCGATTGCGATGAATAGAGGATATTCATGTCCTGCATTCTTGGCTTCCTGTTGGAGCGCTAGCGTCAAGGACTTGATATCACGTCAGTCCGCCTCGACCCAATTGACTTTGGGGATGAGAAGTCTCTGTACCTGCAGTTGAGCTGCATCGACCACGTTGCGTTTAAATAGGACAATTGCGCCGACACCATAGCCTCGAATCAAGGTTTTGATCATCGGGCTCGCCGTGATGCCATGGAAGCCAACGGCGAACAGCTACATAAAATTGCCATTAGTTGGTTATATCAAGCATTTTCCCTGAATTTCATATCACTTACCTGGCCAACCATTTTATGCACGTCCATGGTGAATGTTTCTTCGAACCAATAGGTATCACCGTGGTCGTTGTCCTTCTTTGATGTTTTTTGTAGGTACCCCGCGCGCCAACGTGATACTAATCGAGGTCCCCGCAGCAGCGAACAGACTTGGATGATTCGTGAAACTCCGGCGTCGTCTCTTTAGCCAACGATCGTTATGTTCCTTTCAGAGTGGGAGATTCAACGGCTAATTGTTTTAGTCTATCAGTATGTCAGAAGGTGTTTGTTCACTTCGTCGCTCGGTGCTTCCTTCGGTTGTAATTTCCCGACCTGACGACGCTGCCATCGACGCTGCCTTCGATTGCACTACTACTAGAGTTAAGTATAGTATTAAAGATGGTTATCAATCGTTCAGGGCGCAACTTCAGCCTCCGGGTTGTCCTTATCGTATTCTTCATTTGGGAGCGTCAGACTCGACCATCTATGTTTGAGAGCTAGGACTTACTCATCGTATAGGCTAGCACCCACCCACTCTGTGCATACATAAATGCATGATATGCTTATTGCTGCTTGATCGAACTGTTGGTACCAATCACAATCTAGTCCTAACGCTCGTCTCCGCGAGATAAGGCCTGGTCGCGGAATGTCTGCTGATAACTACATAAGCACGATCTAGCCCCTCAGAGATATCAACTCGATAGTTAGGCTCGCTTTCAAAGGTGCCCATACCAAAGATGTCCGAAATTGATCGGTCTCATGTCCGCGACAGATCCAAAGATGGTCCAGAGACCGTACAAGAGACGATAGCGCCACCAGATCCCAGTCTTCGCGATTCGAAACAAAAGCGGATCCGTCAAAATAGAGAAGAGTTTGAGCAACTCTTTGGTATCGATGAGGATGCGTATGACCAACCTACTACAACAAGGAAGGAGCTGTGGTCATATTATCTATACTACAATGGTCAGCACTGTATACGAAAACTTCTGGCATTGTCATGATTTACAGTCTTTCTAGGGGACAATGGCGTGGGGCCAGGATCCTATACTCAAGCTCTGTATGTTCTCTCTTCTACGGTGAAGCGCGTTTGACTGATCTAGTCTGAGATTCCAATGGGCTCTCAACGGTGCCGGATTCCAGCCAGGAACCAACCCTCCAAAGCCATGCACAAGCTCTTCCCCATGCGTCGTTCCATGGGCGGGAAGCACACGATCAATTTCTTCTGTCGTCTTGATAGCAAACGGTCTATGCTTCACATTCATGACTGTAATGTTCGTGTGGCTGGGAAGTGCCGCTGACTATGGATCTTTCGGTCGCTGGCTGCTTCTGGCCCTGACGATCGTGTGCTGGGTCCTGCAGTATGGGATGATGGCGATCAGGCACCCAAGTCAGTGGCCGGCCGCAATGGGTATGTATATAGTTGCATATATCGCCTATGGTGCCACGTTAGTGTTCTATGCGGCTGTCTTTCCAAGGCTCGCTCGGTATATGCCGCATGTGCGCAAGGCCCGCGAGGAAGACCTCAAGGAGGGTAAAATAAGCCAGCAAGAGTACGATGCTATTGAGTCGTTGGAGAAAAACCACATCAGGTGAGCTTCTAGGTCTCGTCACACTGACCAGCTACTGACAGCATTGGTATCAGTAATATTTCAACCGCACATAGCAACATTGGCTACTTGCTAACACTCGTGATCAACCTGAGCGTCCTTCTTCCACTGCAGAACAATACCTATTCAAATAACTTAGCTCTTTGTCTTACAAATTCATGTCGGTATTCCAAGGGGAGACACGAAGAGATGCTGACTTCTGCGCTAGATTGGGTTGTCCTTGGGATCTGGTGGTTTCTTTTCCAGCAGAAACGTCCCGGGCCCATGCTACCGAAAGGGTCTAATTATGCAACCATTGGCTTTAAGCAGGTGTGGCTTGCATTGCGCGAAATTCGGTCGCTGCCTCAAACCTTTTTCTATCTGCTCGCTTTCTTCCTGCTCGCCGATGGATTGAATACAACAGGTACATGGGTAGAATACGTGTATTTCTATGCGATAATGCTGACGTCTAACAGGATCACTTGTCTCGTAGGTCTGAAATTGCGGCTATATACTTGGTTGAAGACTAACCCTCCTGCTATAGTATAATTCAGAACGGCATTGTCGACTTCAGTTTCCTACAGATCACATACCTGGGAATTGCACAAGCCTGCTGTTCAATCGTGTCGACCTTCGGCTTCTGGTACATCCAGAGATATTTCAAGTTACGCACAAAGCCCATGTTTCTGGTTACCAACTTCTTCAGTGTATTGATTCCATTCTGGGGTATGCTCGGGCTTTGGACCAAGAAGATTGGATATCACAACAAGGTGCGTTCCAAATACTGCAAGATCGTCTCAGTTACTGACGTCTCGCAGTGGGAATTTTACTTCTATAACATTATCTTCGGGCTGTTCCAGGCACCTTACTATGCTGTAAGTGTGGGGTAAGAAACCCAAGGTTGGTCACCAGGAAGGTTAATAATGCTCACAGTACTCACAAACTATGGTAAGCGAGCTAATGCCTCGTGGCTACGACAACATGTTCTTCGCTCTCTTCGGTATCACCAACCGTGCTGTAGGGACATCCCACTGTTATGAGAATGGGTGAGAGATCCAGCTAATGAATGGTACCGTAACAGTCCTCGATCATCGGCCCGAACGTAGTCCAAGCAATCATAAACGACACTCAAAACAATTGGATGGGATTCCCATTCCTCTTTGCCATCTGCGCCGCAGCTATGATCGGAATTATCTTCGTGGATGTTGAAAAGGGCCGCGAGGATGCAAGGAAGTTTTCAGAGGAGCGTAAAATAAGCCGCGTGTCGGAAGAAACTGGCTTGAGCAAGGATGATCTCATCCAAAGAGCTGTTGATGACGGTTTAGGTCCCAGTCAAGAGGCCGCCTCTGAAGACGGGGTTAATCGGACTTAGGGATCTTGTATAAAGCAGAAAGTTTTCTGCTAGATCGGGTTCCATGAACCTCTGATAGCTGATTGGTATACATTCATTACTTGAGCAGGAATATGACTTTCAATGGTTATTAATTCTATATTAAATTCTGATGTCCTCCTGTTGTTCTTAGTTCCACCAGCTGATCCGAATACTGGCAGTGTAAAGCTGGAGAGCACCATATGCATCACCAGGCTCTAGAATTCCATCCAAGATTCCTAATAATAAACCTTATAGTACATGACGTATCAGCATTAGTATTCGGCTATGGTTGTTCGTAATTGTGCTATGTGATTCTATGGACATTCTTACTCTCTATCTTTCTATATAACCCCGTTGGTATTGACACTCTTTCAACTTGAGAAGATTTTATACGCCTTTCTTAGGCTCTGACAGGTCTATCCTCAGAGTGGATAAAGGAAATATTTGTTCTCCCAATCAGTCAGATCCAGCAAGGAGATCTCCACTTCCACCTTGACCACGTTGCCACTGTCATCCAGCTGTTCGACAAAACCTGTTGCGTGCTTGCCCTGAGCAACTTGTTCGGCAATCCAAGCTCGACGTTCCGCGTTGCGACGCGCCAGGATCCATCGAATAATAAGCAGAATGATTGGCGTACCAACCCAACTGACGACGATCTGTGCGATCCACGCGGGATAGTAGCGTGGTTTATCCTCAGCAACCCAGATCTGAGGTGACACTATATTCGAGATTCCATAGCCTGCCATGAACAGTACGTTTCGCATCAGCTTCTTCGTGTAGCCTGCAGCGGTGGACGTCGTCCATCCGAGAGCGACGATGTATGTGACTCCGAAGGTGTTCCCGGCAAGTGTGAGACAGGCTAGAAGACTGATTGTCCTATGCCATGGCAGTGCGACCCTGCCAATTCCTCCTGCTATCGCGGGCAGACACCAGAAAGTACCCCACAGGGCGTTATTGGGAAATCGTCGAAGGAGAAAAGTTGCGATGATGCAGGAGGCGACGGCGAAGCCGCCGCCAGCTACACCGACGAGGGTGGATCCGAGATTTGACACGCCGATATCCAGAAAGAGACGATTCTGCTGGTATGCGAGATTATTGGCTATCATCAAAGTAAAGGACTGCAGTGCAAACAGCCATGAGATCGGATCCCGGAGAGTCTCCCAGAACTGGTACCACTTGAACTGTTTCTGCTCGATCGAGCTCCTTGTCGCTTCATGTACACGCTGAGCAGTATGCACTTTTTCTTCCAACGTCAGGAATTTCGCCTTGACCGGATTGTCCGGGTAGAAGAACCAGCTGTAGACAGATAAGATGAGGGTTATTCCACCGGTGATGATCATGAAGAATTTCCACGGTCGTATGCTTCCTGTACTGTACAGAAGGCCGTATGCGATGAATCCGGCAGGGATCGGAGCAGCCATGCAGGAAATCCAGAACACCGGTTGTAAGAGGCTCTTCTCATCGGGCAGAAAGAACATTCCCATGGTGATCTCCATGGCGGGGACAAGACATGCTTCGGACAAGCCGAGGAAGAAACGAAGAGCAATGAGGCCGCCATAGTTCTTAGCGGTGCAGTGCAGGAAGACGATGATTGACCAGATGAAGACAGTGCCGCCGACAAATTTTCCCAGTGGTAAGCGCTGCATCAAATAATGGCCGGGGATCTGCGCGACGACATAGCCTGTCATAGTTAAATCGATTAGTCTCTTCTTCTGTGTAAGTAGTTGAGAAAAAGTAAACATTAGCAAACTAACCAACATAAAATAAAGTATTCAAATTATTATACTGCGAATCACTGATATGAGTCTCCTCCATTAACCCCAGAAGCGTAGAATATGATAGAGTAGCTTTGTCAATCTGTTTAAAATTAGATCCTCAAACACAATTGCATCTCCTAGTTTTTCCCTCCCATTGTCACTTACGAACAGCATCAAGTTGGTGAAAATCAATATAGTCAGGATATGGAAATAAAGCTTCTGCCGTAGTTTCTTCTCTTTCTCCGGCGTCAATGGCCCCACGGTATCTGCATATTGCTCGATGAATCTCAACGTGACATCTGCAGATCGTTCCGATATTGATTTGATCTGCCCAGGCTCTACGTCCAGCCTGGGGGTGGCCACGGCGGGTGTTGACTTCTCGCTTTCGCCCATGATTCCGGGTTAGAGAAATGATCGACGTACGAATTCTGCAGTGAACATAAGACAAGAAAGAATCCAGGGGAATTTATAAATCACCAGTCGGTCCCCGAACGGGTTCCTCGATTCGAGGGGAATGGAGTTGGTGATAATAGCCCTCGAGCACGCAATAGGCGGCTACCACTTTATCTATCATCCATGTATGGCGGCCATGGCATGGCCACTCCTTGTGTGTAACTGAAGAGAAGAAAATAAGCACTAGTACTAATTGTACTTATCGCTAGCCACAACTTAGTTCTTATTGTTGGTAAACTATCCAGAGGCTCCACCGAATAGGGCATTTCCTCTCGGGGTGCTTCCGAAATGACGCCTTGGATAATGCTTGAATTTACAGTTCACTAAATTTAGTTAGCAGATTGCACGTTTTTCATCTCGTGTGGTGCAATCATGCACTTACCTGCTGCTAATATAGAAGCCAGTCAATACGCAGAAATAGAAATGTTATTTGTGCTGGATATCTTTCTAACATTAGGTATATGTGAATTATCCATGATAATGGAGGAATAAACAATGAAAATAAGAGATCTATGCACGCATGAGATAGCCGCCTTTTTTTAGCCAACCAAACCATTACCGTTAGTCTCGTGTATCGTGCACTCTCGATGGTCGAAGCAAGCTGTATCGTAACAAAAAACTTTTTTCTGCGCCGTAACATATGTGATGTGGTAAGATTCGAAGATGAAAGATGTTGTGCCGTCTATGCATGTCGGTGATAGAGAAATCTGAAATAAGGGGGAGATGAAGTGAAAGGAGGAAGTAACACGGGATGTATACAGCCTCGGAGAAAAATTGAGAAAAGAGACAGAAAATGTGTAACGTTTCACAACTTTTGATTTTCTTCAGCAACAGGCTGTGCCACTTCTTCTGCAGCAACAGCCGCCGCTTGCTTCTGCGCCTTTTTATTGCTCCGTCGGATCTTCTTCTGTCGATTTCTCTCGTCCACCGCATGTCGCCATTTAGAGCCCCAAATTGTCGTCGCCCAAACGAGGACACCGGAGAAAATGAGAAAACAGGCACTGATGGTGCTGAACCATCCAACCCCTATTGCCTCGATTGCTGGAAGGACGACCCCCGTTCCAACAGCAGCGAAAACGTACCGGAGCATGTAATTACCAGCAACTACCTCTGCACTTCGGCCCTTGGACTGCATTACATCCAAGCAGTAGGTATTGAGACTTGGGAAGCAGAAGAGCTGGGCGACACCTTGAACGAACATCGCCAAAACCGGCACAGGGATTCCACCTACTGCTTTCTCCACTGTCCACCCGTAGATGAGCATACAGCCGGGAATCGCAATGCAGAGAAACTCCAGGCATGACTTGAGACGGTCCTCGGGGATACGGACGCCACCACGTTTACGAATCCACTTCCTCACGATATAGTCTGCCCAACGGCCTCCCACGAGCGTCCCTAAGACGTAGCCACAACCAGGAGCCATGTAGAAGAGACCAGACTCTATAGGGGACGTGAGATGGAAGCGTGGGTTCAAAACGTATCGAATTGGAGTCAGCAGAGAGTATTGATTCCAAACAAGAGCACCCGCAGCCAAGCCAGCGATGCTGAGGTTAGGATAGGAAAAGAGGAGAACGCCCACACGAATTGGTGAGACACGATGCCAGATTGCCTGCGCCTTCCGTGGCACTGAAAGACCAGCAAGCTCACCGCAGGTCTTGTATGGGATAGTTTCCGTGATGAAGAAAACAACTAGGAGGGTGGCCAATCCTCCTAGGGCGGACTGTAGCCAGAAGATAGCTCTCCAAGATCGGAATGTAACTATGACACCCTATCGAACTGTCAGTTCATGTCTCGATAAAACCAGTGCAATACCAACGTACTCCAATGAAAGGACCTATTGCAGGACCGATAACGGTTCCTGAAAGGAACCAGCTTAGCGCTGTTCCTCTCTCTGTAGGCGCATATATGTCCCCGATGGCTGAACTTCCTACGACTAAAAATGATGTGCCTTGGAAAGCAGTGAGGACCCGGAAGATGTAGTAAGAAGCCAAATTCGGAGATAGTGCCGTTCCGATGCTAAATGCAAAGAACAGAGACACACTGCCAACGCAGATCTAACACAGTATGAATATTTTATACACAACTCCCAATAAATAGAAGAGCATGGGTGCAGTACTTACAGGACGACGGCCCCAGACTTGACTTAGGGGACCCCAAAATGTTGCTGCTATACCCATAGAGGCCAGGTATAACGCATTGCTCGCATTGATCACACTACCCGTTGTGTTGAAGGTCTTAGCGACTTCAGGAATAGCGGCCAGAATTGAGGTCGAAGAGATAGGAGCCAGAAATGAACAAAACGAAAGGATGGCGAGTATGGCCGCTTTTCGTGCGTTCGAAAAACGTTTGTATTGATCAGCATCGGGGTCCACATAGTCGTTTGTCACAGCAGGCATGTCTTGATGAGATATATGGCTCTGCACCAGGTCCAATTCGTTCACTGCTTGGGAAGCAGGCACCGTCTGGGCTTTCTCGATGTCCTCCCCCAACTCGTCGCTGTTCAAGGACGACGCCCTTGTGATCGAGTCTCGTGGAGATTCTGATTCCATGTTGACGTCTGATGCACTTTGCTTTGGACTGGAAGATAGTCCTTCACACAATCTTTTTGGGGTTACGTTCTGCGTTCAGGTTAGACGCTGGATGGAAAAGAAAGCCAGAAGAATTTAGTAGGTTATTTCCATGTGAGAGAAGACTCGTGGAAATGCTAACAATGACGGTATGGCAATTGACAATTGAAATCCTTCTGCGCACACACTGTTCCTGACAATGATCCGACAATGTCGAGAAAATCTCTGCAGGAAACAAATGGGCACCATTGGATTTTAAACCGCACTGTGAATGGATCAGTGAGTCAAAGTGACGGTCAACGATAAGCAGCTACCATGCAACCTCAGGGCCTGGGCCGATTTAACTATGGGCATTCGGGATCGGCAATAAGAAACTGTCAATGGATTCCGACTGCCCATAGGGCCGAATCAGATATCAACATTGGTATTTTGACCGTTGTCTAAGTTTAGCGGATCGATGATTCATCTCTAGCTGCAGAGATATGGCGCCATCGCCACGATATGCGTCGGAAAAGCCCGACCACGTATACTGAAGCTCTCGGTATGTCCATATTTGTATGCCTTTTCCCGTCCTTCTTCTTGACCGCCAGAGCAACTTCGCGATACTGTGCAGTCACAAGCACACGTAGAAATAACTCTCGAGGTTAGTAATTGACTGGCCTTCTGGTTTGATAACTGGTCTTTGGGAAGGTCGCGTGTCCTATTGCTCTTTGTATTTGTTTTCTTCAACGAAACAAAGAAAAGACATCGGGTATCTTACGGATAAATATCCGAGTCTGTCTTGGCAGTCTTTGTCCGAACCGTAGTCACGAATCCGGGCCGACTCCGACGGCCTGGATGGGTTCTCTTTGAAAGCATTTCCGGGTCACTTTAACATCAGGAACCAGATTGGATTCAAAACGAATCGTCTGTGAAAGATGAAATTTGATAATGCCAAGAGCTCTCCGTGTGGTTTCGTATCGAGATAGAGAGTCAAACTAATGATATGGTTCCAGTTGCCTTCAATTCAATTGACGCAAGTACGATATCAGCCATAAACCAACAAGTACTACCAATGCCTCACTCTTGTAAATAAATAGAGAGGCAGCATCTTTAAACCTGCGTTGTAATATAGCAGAGCCATGTGAACACAGACAAAGTCAAGGTGGGCTTTTATTCGTCTGCTCCAAGATCTCGAAACTTTACCTATACAGGAACCCTCAGCACGATTTGCGCATGACATCAATCACTACCAAACAAGCATTCTTCTCTCTCCTCGATTTCTCCCTTGGATGGCGTTTCCATCCCCTAGATATAAGAGGAGATACGATTTTGTGAGCATGGACGGGGTTAGACGCCCTAAGGCCAAATTAGCCAAAACATCCTCGCCAGATGATCGCCAGCGGATGACGCAAACGGTCACTCCTGGCGGCTCCACCAAAACCTCCGAACAACATTTGTGATCTTTTTTGGACGCGATCTCGAGATCAAAATATTGACAGTTTGCCCGGTGCTCTGGTCCCTGTAGATACTTCAATAACCCCAGGACATACTCTGCTTGTTTTTCCCCTGGTTCCTTAGTGCCCACTGAACATGTCCTCCAACAACGAGGTCCCTGCGAGCATCCCTGCCTCGAGCAAAGGCTCGTGGACGAGCTTCTTGAAGGTAAAACGACTTCAGCCATCTCTTTTCCCAGTCTTAAATCCAGGACCCGTGCAACAATCGCTAACTTCAATCCTCTACCAGTCAATTGCGTCCTTTAACGGGGATCTGTCATCCCTGACCGCCCCTCCCTTTATCCTCTCCTCAACCTCCCTAACCGAATACTCAGCATACTGGGCCGAACATCCGGCTCTGTTTGTTGCTCCAGCGAAGGAAGCGGATCCGGAGAAGCGAGCTCTGTTGGTTTTGAAGTGGTTCCTCAGCACTCTCCACCAACAGTACTGCAGTCGTAGTGAGAAGCTGGGTAGCGAGAAGAAACCCCTGAATCCTTTCCTGGGGGAGCTGTTCATCGGGAAATGGGAAGACGACGGCGAAACCGGCGAGACGACTCTGATCAGTGAGCAAGTCAGGTACCGGGAAACTCTCTGTGCGTAGGGAACAACTGGATACTGATTTTTCACAGCCACCATCCTCCGGCTACTGCTTACGCGATTCAAAACGAGAAGCACGGCATTGAGGTGAGTCCTGAACGGAATGGAGAGGCGTGATAGACTAACACGGTCCCCTCCACAGTTGCAAGGTTACAATGCCCAAAAAGCTTCATTCTCAAGTTCGATTCAAGTGAAACAGCTTGGCCACGCACTCCTGACGCTCACCCCGCCTGGTGCGAACAAGGACGATGCGGCTGCGAAGGAAACATACCTTATTACGCTTCCCAGTCTTCATATCGAGTCTCTGATCTACGGAACGCCATTCGTTGAACTGGAGAGATCTACACGCATCGCCAGTTCCACGGGATACATCGCGAAGATTGACTATTCGGGTAAGGGCTGGCTGGGCGGAAAGAAGAACAGCTTCACCGCTATTCTGTACAAAGAGGCTGAAGGCGAGAAGAATCCTCTTTACAGCATTGAGGGACAGTGGTCGGGTAGCTTCGTCATCAAAGACTGCAGGACCAAGACGGAAATCGACAAGTACACTGTTGGCGAACAGAAGACGGTGCCATTGAAGGTGGCAGCTATCGCCGATCAAGATCCTTATGAAAGCCGGAGAGCATGGCAGGACGTCGCCTCCGCTATCGAGCGCGGAGACATGGAAGCCACTTCCATTGCGAAGTCGAAGATCGAAAACGCCCAGCGTGAGCTGCGTAGGATCGAGAAGGAAGAAGGAAGGGAATGGGAACGACGATTCTTCAAGCAGATCGATGTGAACGACGACCCCGTCTTCATGGATCTTGCTACGGTGCTGAACATCACTGACAGCATCGACAGCGACAAGACTGGCGGTGTCTGGCGATTCGACAAGGAGAGAGCGAAGGATGCCAAGTCGCCATATCACAAGGCAGGCCATGACGGCTTAGGACTGTCCAACTAACAATGTGGCGGCCACTTATACTTGTTTGTTCGAAGGAAAGATCTGGAGTCATGACTTGCATCAAAGGATATATTTTCTGCATAGAATTCCGGTTTTGAATTCCTCTTGTGTCCCTCAGATTCCTTTCAGACGGACTCTTTCCCACTCGCCGTCTCTTTGCTAGGGATTTTGCAATGTATATAGTCCGATTTAGCAATCTCGGTCTTCGATCATAGCGATGTTTAGGTCAACCTGATTTATATCACTCCACACAAAACCTACCGGAACCTGATCATAGCATCTTGGTTTCGATGATCCTGTCAAGTTAGCGATGCGTTCCCGCACAGCATTTTGATTTCTATTTATTTTTTTTATTTTTTTCTTCTTCTTCTTTTCTTTTTTTCAAGTGAGAAAAATAGTTTATACCTATATTTTAGCAATGTCACGCGACCTCCCCTTTCTTTCTATTTACTCAAACACTCATGCAGTTTATATATACACATCACACGAAACATCACATACAACACCACCACACCCCCTTTCAACAAAACCTCACCCCCCAATACAGCACAGACCCCATTTGTGTCCTTCCAGTGCTCTCCTCTACTCTACTGCAGGAACACACCAAAGTGTGGGGAAGGTCACTA
Source organism: Paecilomyces fulvus (assembly GCA_029606305.1). Taxonomy (NCBI): domain Eukaryota; kingdom Fungi; phylum Ascomycota; class Eurotiomycetes; order Eurotiales; family Thermoascaceae; genus Paecilomyces; species Paecilomyces fulvus. The sequence continues at coordinate 646,891 of JAPVCG010000067.1, read as the reverse complement.
AAGTAGCGGGAAACCTTGCTCTCGTCGGAAGCGGTGGCAAATAACTACGTACAAGTCTTGACTAAGCTACGATGTGGTACTGTAACTATTTAATATACTCTATTCACTAAGCTTGTGAATTTTTCGCCACCGCGATAATTGAGTAAGTGGATGTGATGTGATGGATGATGACGTGTTGGACTTGATGGGGTTGAATGTGGTAAGGATGTGATGGATGCCTTACCTTTACTTGCTAGAATGCGCGGATAGGGAATGATGTGTAATATGCTGGAGTTGATGATTGAGATAGTTTGATTAGATGATGTTGGTTCTTTCTTTGGTAGTGGTAGTTAGTAGATGGAATGGCGTCAATATGGATTCATGATGATAATTCAGGCAATGAGAAAATTATAAGGAAGAGCAAGCCAACTAC
>JAPVCG010000067.1:539002-646421 GCA_029606305.1 Paecilomyces fulvus | reverse complement strand
TTTTTTTTTTTTTTTGTTTTTGGTTTCCCTCCCCGTTCTAACCCTGTGCGCCATTGAGAAGTCGACGGGGATTTAACGCAGGGCGAGGCCGGAGACAAAGTAAAAGAAAAAAAAAGCAGATAAGATCTTAGCAATACAATTCAGCGTCGGTCAATCAAATGATTGTTTTTTTGATTGAACTTTGCATGGGCAGGCGAGCCTGATATTGGCTACGCCCATTCCCGATTTTCATCCTAATCTCATCCGGTCAGACTGTGTCGTCGGTCCCATCGAAGACGAAACTAAGTGATACAGGAAATTTGAAGAAAGTTTGTTGAACAGGACAAGAATAGCAAAACAAGAAGAGTCATCGAGCTGACACGTAGAGAGATTGAGACAAAAGCAATAATGAAAGCACAGTCAAGTGGCTAAAATTTTTTTTCTTCCGGTTGCGGGCCACATCAATCATAAACCCACAGAGCAATGAAATCAAAACGAAAAGCCAGCCATGCTCCCATAAGAGAGAAGAGATTACACATTTGAGAAGAGACCCAAACGCTCTTCAGGATTTTCGCCATTGAAAAGAGCTCTCATCATCACAATGCAATGCAACGCCGTGACCCTCAATGACCATAATTGCCTCCCCAACCTCCTCGGCCCGTGTTCCCATAATAGTTGCTTCCGAAACCTGCGCCTCCGTAATTACCATATCCAGTACCCTGGTGGTGGCTCTGGCTGGCCGCTTGGTTGCCCAGTCCACCAAGACCACCATACTGCGGGTTCAAATGAGGATAGGCACCAAAGCCTTGTTGACCCTGCTGGGCCTGCAGCGGGGGAAGGCTGGCTTGGGCCTGGGGCTGTCCTGGAACGCTGTTCGTAGCGGAGCCAGGGCGGTTGGCCTGAGCCAGCGAGGGACTCGGTCCACCAGCCTTGGTCGCTTCGAACGTCTTCGATGCTTCCTCAGAAGTAACAGGCTGCTGCTGTGCGATCGGTTGGTTCTGGCCGAAACCAGATTGGGTACGTCCAAAGACGTCCGACATGCCAGAAGCAAAAGCATTGCTACCAGCAGACTGCTGAGTCTCAGACGGCTGGGCGGATCCAGCACGTCCGTACACCGAGTCGCGAGCAGGCATACCCTGGTTGAAGCCACCTACATTGGCAGGAGAGGAAGAGTGGTCGTAAGAGAACGCATGCTGCGGCTGACCATACATTCCACCCTTGCCGTAGGGGCCATACTGACTTCCATAACCATACTGGTTGCTGTGAGGCATGTAGTGATCGTCGTATCTCCTGGCATCATCGTACATCGGGCGGCTGCGTCCATACTGGTGCTGCTGGCCCATCTGATTCATGTAAGAAGCGTAGTGAGGGTTAGAGTAGTATGGGTATCCGTAACCGTAGCCGCCGTGAGCAGCCTGGGCACCCGGGATGTGCTGCGCGGACGGCTGAGTCACAGTAGCGGCAGGTAGAGTAGGGTTCGGGGTGTTATGACCGCTGTTGGGTGCCTCAACCTGGCCATAGCGAGCCGGAGGCTGGCTTGTAGGGATTTGAGGTTGAACTTCAGCGCCAGTGACGCCAAAACCACTTGCGGCCCTTGCCGTGGCATCCTGCGACTGGCCGTACGTACCATAGTAGTTGTACGGAAGGCGCTGCTGGTCTGCAGCATAGAAAGGAGAATATTCACTTCCGGTTGTAGCAGTTGGCTGAGCTGGAGCCTGGTTCGAGAAGGGCTCTTGGATCTGGGGTTGCGGCTGGGTAACCGGCTGGGTGAAGGGATCGTAGGGTTTCTGGGAGTCGCCATAACGAGCGAAATCGGTGAAAGAAGTATCGGCGGTCGAAGCTTGAGGAGCGGGAGGAAGGCCGGGAGCGGGACGAGGGATAGCAGGGGTTTCCGCAGGTGGTTGAGCCTGCGTCGAAGGAGGTAACGAAGCACGAGGAGCAACGGGGGAATGCTGTGGAGGCTGGGGACGCGTCTCGGCCTCCTCTCTCTCTTCATCGATGTCGACTTCGTCGTTCAGGCCCATACTGCCAAACTGCACAGCGGCGCGATCGACGGCGTGGTTCGCTGGCATGACAACTGCTTCCTGTTGCTCCATGACACGGCGCTGATAGCCGGGTCCACGGACAGGGACGCTGGTGGCCTTATAGGCAGTAGCGGCGAAACCTGCTGTAGTGCTGCGTGACGGAGTTGCGGTAGGAGGTAGGCTATTGGGATCTTGGGTGCTGGCAATGGTGCTTGCTGCTGTAGCCGTAGCGGGAGGACCGGAGACATCAGGAACTTGCTCGAGGTTTGTCTTTGTGAGATCATCTCTAGATGGAGTGACTTCTTGAGCTGGAGCTTCAACGGGTGCTTCAGTTGCCGTAACTTGTTCCTCTGGAGCCTTCTCGGTAGGAGCAGGAGCAGATTCCGGTTCAACCGGTTTCTGTTCAGCGACTGGTTCAACTGGCTTCTCGACAGCAGGAGCAGCAGCAGCAGCAGGAGGGGCTTTCTTCTGAGGAGGTGGAGGAGTTGGTTTCGCGAACAGGCTTGCCCATCCCGTCTTCGTACCCTCGGGCATGCCAGGAGGCTTAGGAATGTCCTTCGAGGGTTCCTTTGCGCCATCAGCAACTTCTCCTCCGACCGTTGTATCAGCTACAGCAGGCTTGTCCGTCTTCGTACTGGCACCAGCTTCAGCTGAAGTGGTCACCGCAGGCTTCTCAGCACGAGTACCATTGGTATGAGCTCCTGCTCTGCCACCACGGCCACCGCGACCTCGATCTCCGCGACCGCGACCACGGACCTCAAATCCGCCACGTCCACGGCCTCCACGAGTCGACGTCGTGGTGCTTTCAGCCGGGTGACTCTGGGGCTCTTTGGCCTTGGATCGGGACCTGTCTGTGGTCTTCTTCTTGACCTCTCCCCACTGCGACACATTACCTGTACAATCGTCAGCAATCGCATCGGCAGACTCGAAAACGGACACATGTACCTTCAGTTATGCGCTCAATCGCACTCTCGAGATCGCCGTTCGAATCCTCCAATGCAAAGACCAGATCGTCCTCAGTCCAGTCTTCGAACAGTTCTCTCAGTGCCGGAAGTTCGGTCGAGTATTTCTTCTTGAGCTGTCCAATCTCTCCCTCATCCTCAAACGATGTCGGAGTAGAAGCGTTGTCTGTGTCGACCTTTGCGGACCTGCTACCGCCACGACCGCCTCTGGAGCTGTAACCGCCTCTGCCACCACGAGCAGAGCCTCTGCCACGAGGGGCTGATGGTCTGGATTGAACCTCAGACATGTCTTCGGTTCTGATGTGAAGGGTTCTGGGGAAGAAGATTCGAGGTATGTGTCGAAAGGGAGGAAGACAGAGAGTTTCGTCAGGATGTGAGCGAAGGGGATTGAAGATTGGTCGGGTGAGCTAAGTTAGTGAAAAGAAAAAGCGGGTGTAGAGTGAAAGATCAACGATGCTCCCTCCCAGAGAGGTCAGCACCAGAACCGCAGCAGAGAGGCCGCCAGATTCGAGATGCACAAAGCAAAAAGGCTGAGTGGAAAAGGTAGAAGTTTGGGCCTTGTTGGTAGGATGAGGCGTTGCAAGGGAGAGGCAACTTTCGCGTTCTGTGCTTTAGCGAGCGGCGCTAGAGTGACTCGGGAGGCTGGGTTTGAAGCGTCACCACTGTTCATTCTTCACCAACGCCGTTCCCCACCGACTGCCATCTGGTAATTGAGCTTTTTGCGACGTTTATTGTTGATTACTCTTGATCTAGTGGTCTCCTCACTTCCTGTGTCCAACCCGCCTCTCCGCGAGCTGTGTTGGTGCATGCACATTGGCCTGAACAGTTCGATTCGGGCATCGTCTATGTCACGCAATCTGCCAGTCACGACAGCAGTATGAAGGGGACGTCGATCCTCAACTTCAAACCATGGAACAAGCTCCATCCTCCCCTACCTCGTACACCTAGAGAGTCTCAACAGCTGCTCAATGCGCTTACCTCGTCCTTCCGTCGCCAGCTGGACCAGGCCTACCCGCCGTTGGAACAAGCCCATCAAAATGATAAAGCGCCCGGGAACCCAGACTCGTCAGTGTATGCTGCGGACAAGCACCTGCAAACGATCTTGGAGAACCCGCTCTTCAAGGTTGTTCCCTCCCAAACGATCTTGTCCGTTGGCCAGTCCGACTCTCAGAGCAGACGGATATTGCAGGAGAGAATTGCCAAAGAACCCATGGTCGTGTTCGACGAGTTGGTAGCGTCGGGTCATGTGGAAGTGACCTCTATTATCAATTGTCTCAAGGCCCAGCTTTACCTTACGGGTTCGGGAGATGGCGCTCGCGAAGCTATGAAAAGCTCCGGCGCCGGCAAGAGACTCGTTTCTTGGTTCTGGGCCTCTGATCCATCCTCCAGGAGGCTACTGTTCAAATCACGGAACTCCACATCGACTGCTCTTAAATTCATGGTCGCAGAAGATTTACAGGACACAGTCATGATCTGGCTGAGGATGTTGGGCAAGAATGATCTGGGAGGTGCTGATGGTCAGATTCCCCAGACTGCGGTGCTACGGGTATTCAAGTCCTTCCTATCGGACTTCATAGCAGCCGAAATCCGCTATGGACGAGGATTCGTCTCTGCACTGGACTACTACTTGCAGGCTTTCCGGATGTGCTCTTTCTCGATATCCCCGTCTACTCCCGAATCGAGGAACGAGATGTTGGCTGCTGCTGCTACTCAGTTGACCCGCTGGATTGTCGATAATGCCCGGGGTCAAGAAATCAAAGATATACCTCCCTCGCTTTATCATCAGTTTTGTGAGGCTATATCTACAATAACCACGCAGCCGTTCTTGAGTGTCTCTGCTTTACTTTACCATCCTACGAACCCCGATGCCCGACCGCTTCTTGAGTATGCGAAATCCGTCCCATCTCATATATATAGTAATTGGAAGGAACCCAGGAAGGAGATTTTCCTGAAGCTCAGCTTGGACGCTGTCAGACTCATGATGGATCGAAAGGAATTCCGCGATGCTACCTGGCTAGTGCAGTACGTGAAACAGCTGCTTTCAGACGAGGAATCCTCTGTGGCCAAGGAAACGAAAGAGTCCCGATCCCGTTCAAGTCAAGAGGTCATGATACACCACTTGGACCTCGCCCTGGCCTAATTCCGATGATTAGTTGGAAGGAGCGTTTCTCTCCACGTTTCAGGAACTACTACGAGGACAGAGCCAGGACAGGGTCGTACCATGTTGTCTGAGGCAACTTGCTCATGCTCGCATGAGTCTTCAATATGGAGTACGTAAGCACATGTCTTTAGACTCGACGGGTGGGCTGAAGCTTGTCTTTAGCCGATCATCTCTTTCATTCGCTCGTGTTCGACCATAAGGATGTTTGCTTGGCAGAGTGAAAGCTGAGGATGCTATTCAATTGCCCCTCGAATGTCTTCTTTTTAATTGCCGCCTCTGCCTCCACCGGGCTCTCGGGTTAGAAGCGGGACGGTTCATTGCTTCATCTTAAGTTAACTGCACTGGGATCGGCTTAGGTAAACATCGACCACCACCTTCACCTACCCTCACCGGGCATTGCGCAACCTCTCCACTCGGTCTTACCTGCTGTCGACATTTCATTCATTATCAGCTTCAAAATCAAAGCTGCTTCTCTAACCCGAGGTTCCATCATCTTTTGGAAATCATCTTCCCTTAGGACTAGAGCTTTGTCCCAACACACGACGTCACTTCTCACCTGATATGGCTGCTGAAGGAATACGGATTCAGGCGCCTCCCACGGCTTCGGGTAAGTGACCTACTCTTGCTTCCTAGGTATTCATGTATCGGGTCACTTGCTGGAATGGGATACTCAGTGATAATGGCTGCTTAACTATGCCTACATTCTCCAGACGTAACGCTGACCTCGACCTCCAGAAGCTAAAGATACGCTTGGGGTTCAAGAGAAGAAAGGCTCTACCAAGGATACTGAGTTGCATCCGGGGAGTCCCCCTCGAGTGCTTGAAGAACAGAAGCCTGATGAGGTGTCTGGCCCTCCGGTAGCGACAGGCGCGTTAAAGCCACACACAACAGAAGATAGTGATGGACCCAAGATTGGTGAAAAGAGACAGGTCAATGAAAGTCAAAACTCAGTAAATGGAGATGAAGATGGCGAGGAATCTGGACGTGCTGCTGAAAAGAAACAGAAGCTTGAGCAATCCTCTCAAGCGGAAAATGGGACGACCGCACCTGCTGCAACAGAAAGCAACCTCGCTACCTCCAATGGGGAAGAGAAGAAGAAACCTGGTCGGCCAAAGAAACTCAAGGACATCGCTAAGAAATTAACGCCGCGCTCTACGGAAGGGATTGGAAGTCGGACGCGGAGCCAGACCAAAGCGACTTGACTGCGAGTCATTTTTGATTAGCTGCTAACAACAGTTGATTCGCTCAGTAGTAACCAACTTTGATGAATGGCTAGTCTCCCTATGTGTATTCTCCGGCTCACTTAACTTCCGAATGTGGAGATGTGGCCAGAGAGTAGGAGCTTCATTGGTTTACTCATCTGTCATAGAAAAGTGTGGTTGGTTATCTATGAACAGGTTGGCGGCTGCCGTGTCTATGATAATAGCTTTACCATGCAATCAAGGAACTGGCTATGTTCAGGCTTCCTATAGAAGGTCTCATATTCATGTGGTCATCGTATCAAGTTCTGGTTTTAGTCCGTAATCCCCAACTGCATGAACCTTATTAGTCTCATCTACCACGAGGAATCTTACAATTTTACTGAGTCATGTGTGGATGAGGAGTAAGAGTCTATCAATGGTAGAACACCTATGTACATTCAACATACTTATTGATCGCCGAGAATATTGATGCGCAATTTCTTCTAGCCAACAGAATAGATTAACCGCTGTCGGAGACGGAAAAAAATTGCCCCCCGATGTCGCCGGAAGTGGAAATTCTAGTCCCGCGGGGCGGATCGCTGAGTCAATACTATAGATTAAATTATTTGCAGCCCACTCTCGCATATACTTTCACAATCTCTTTCTTTCAAGAAAATAAATCGATTGAACAGAATATGTCTGGCACAAATATCTGGTTGAGAGCTGAGACTAAGCCCGCTGAGGCACGATCAGCTCGTAAGTATCTTCTGATCCTCAATTGTGACTGCGATCGCAGCCCCGCATGTATCATTGAAATGAAAGATTCCTAACTCACGGAGATATTGTACAGTCACTCCCACCACCTGCAAGGCTCTCCTTGACGCTGGTTACGATGTCACTGTAGAGAGATCCACTCAGCGAATCTTTGAAGGTATGGCCTTCGCCCTGTCCCTGGTTCCAGAGCCATTTATTTTCAGAGCACTGATCGAGTCACAATCCAGATGAGGAATTCTCCAAGGTTGATCACAACACACCTTCAAGAAATCGGAAGTGATACTTATAATTGTTTGTTGTTCAGATTGGAGCCCGCCTTGTTGAGGAAGGATCTTGGGTCAAGGATGCTCCCAAGGACGCCTATATCCTGGGTCTGAAGGAATTGCCTGAGGATGATTTCCCTCTTGAACACGTCCATATTTCTTTTGCCCATTGCTACAAGCAGCAGGCGGGCTGGGAAAAGGTTCTGAGCAGATGGCCTCGTGGCAAGGGAACTCTCCTCGACCTCGAGTTCCTTACGGATGAGGCTGGTCGGAGAGTTGCTGGTAAGGGACAATCTATCCTGCTACATATTGGCCTCAGGCAGTGGTTACAGCATCGCTAACTCATCCTTTCACATTACAGCATTCGGATGGTCTGCTGGATATGCTGGTATGAACGCGTCGACCCCCTAGAGTACTTTAGAAAAGACTAAGACTGGACATTAGGTTCTGCCTTGGCTATCAAGACGTGGGCGTGGCAGCTATCGCACGCGGAGGGTGAACCTCTTCCGGGTGAGAAGCCCTACGCTAATCAGCAACTCCTGATTGAGTCGGTCAAGGAGTCACTTGAGGCTGGCAAGAAGATCTCTGGTCGATCGCCGAAGCTGCTGGTTATCGGAGCGGTGAGCAACAATTCCGTGATCGATGTAGGACTGTCTTCTAACCCCACACAGCTTGGACGATGTGGTACTGGTGCTGTCCAGTTGGCCAAGGATATTGGTATCCCAGAGACCGACATTATTCGATGGGATATCGAGGAGACCAAGAAGGGTTTGTTGCCGTTGGCATGATTTTGGTAATCTAAGCAAGAACATTGGACTGACATCTTCATTAGGCGGGCCTTTCAAGGAGATCGTCGAGGACGTTGACATCTTTGTTAACTGCATTTACCTCTCTGCCAAGATCCCACCGTTCATCAACGCCGAAGCTCTCGCCTCTCCAAACAGACAGCTGTCGGTCGTTTGTGACGTGAGCGCTGATACGTATGTTGTCCTTCTTGTTTCGTGTCCGTTGCCTTTACTAATGATCACTTCAGCACGAATCCTCACAACCCGGTTCCCATTTACGACGTGATCACCACATTTGACAAGCCCACTGCCCCTGTCAAGCTGCCAGCTGGTAGCAAGGACCTCCCGCTCAGCGTTATCAGCATCGACCACCTGCCGTCTCTCCTTCCCCGTGAGAGTTCCGAGATGTTCAGCCAGGCTCTGCTTCCCAGTCTGCTGCAGCTGAAGGACAGGTCCAACGCCCGGGTGTGGACTCAGGCTGAGGAGCTCTTCAAGCAGAAGGTTGCGACTCTGCCTGAGTCTTTGAGGGCTTAGAGTAGCCTGTCATGTCCATATGGCTATGTTGGGGATCTCTCAAAACCCCACATTCTATTCTCGTTTTCCATCAACAAAAGGAACTAGTGTCCTTGGATGTATAGGATGCACATATTAGATGTGGGTTTAGCGTATAAATAGTTATAGTTGTATAGCTACAGATGTATAAACCAAAATTAACATCTATAAGCACAGAGGAAATATGTATATATTGAGTGAATTCCTACCATCCAGCAAGGATATAGATAGTAACCTGAGTTCCTCGATCCAATTCAAACCCATACCATACCAAACCAAACCAAACCAAACAATGCAGTCACAGTCAATAAATGGCCCTCATACCATCACCGTGGCGCTGCCACAGCTAGCCAAAATGATCGACCATTCGCTCCTCTGTTGTGACAGGATACTGAGCCTTGAAGGAGTAGAACAATGCCGAAGCCCTTGCAGAAGAGGGTCGACAAGGAATAACTAATTGATCGGCAGGATAGTTTCCAGCCCGTGTCGATCACTGCATCATCCCGCGATAGACCGGACGAAGCGTGTCATATCGTACTTTCTCGATTAGAACAGAATGATAGCTCTGGTGATAACTATGTCTGGGGCGTAGAATGCTGAAGAGGATGCGATGAAAGCTTTCGGATACAAATTTCCTCGGTCTCAGGTATCTATAATGTAGTCATCACTCGACCCCGGTCTCCCCGCGCGGCTACTGCGGCCAAGCCGTCTCCGACTTGCAGAAAAGGCTCGACTAAGTATTTCGTTGCTGCAGAAGGAAACAGGGAAAAAAAAGTAACCCGGTAGACGGCATCGGCTTGGACGTCTTCACATATGAATCCATATGCTGTAGCGAACCATGTCAAAATGTGTGCAGATCGAACGCCTATTAAGAGACGTCCCTTTCAATGGGGCTCTGGAGTTCGGAGATGCCGCAACTCCGACGCCTGGAGAGGGCGACGCTTGGCACGCATCGATACCGAGACGATGGACACCGCTGCATTCTACTACTCCTTTCTTCCTATCTTTCGGTTCGATAGACATATGTCCACGGCTGATTGATGGATCGTGAGGCTGAGAAAGCTTCCCCAGGTTTGTTGCACTGTTCTTCATCCCGCGACCACAACCCGCGATTCCGATTTCCGGACACTTGTGCTGACCTAACAATTTCCCGAAGTCGCAGTGAGATAAACGACCGTGAAGATAGGAGGATTTAGGTAGATCCTCACTATACATCTGGGGGAGCACCAAGGAGAATCGCCCTCAGGGCAGGGTCCGACTTGACTGGCATTCACACTTTTCGACCTGTCATCCTCCGTCTCACGTCCGCTACCTACCGGGAATAGAGCAATGATCTCCACGTTTGCCAACCGACCTACCTGCTATTTCACATATATAAGGACTAGTTCCTACATTATTTGACGTTCATGCCCGAGAAGCCCGCAACGATTGCCGCATATGCGGCAGGCGCGTCCCTCGCCGCTATCACACTTTTCTACGTCTTCGGGCCTAACTTCACTATCGATGGAGATGAGTCGGGCAACAGCGACCGCAAAAAGGGTATCGTTGGCCTGTCCAACCCTGCCAATGATTGCTTCATCAATTCTGTCCTACAAGCCCTTGCAGGTCTGGGGGATTTGCGGCTATACTTGATCAGAGAGCTCCACCGGCGAGAGCTCGACGGACCGGAGGTATATGACCTGCTACCGGACTCGCAGGACATGCCACGGAATCAGAAACCGGACAGACTCAGAGAGTTACAACAGGGGACGGTCACAAAAGCTTTGAAAGAAATGCTTGACCGGCTCAATGAACGCCCGATTTATAAAAAGACTATCTCTGCGCGGCCGTTCATCCAAGCTCTCGAATATGCGTTCCGCACGCGTATCAGCCGCAACCAGCAGGACGCACAGGAGTTCTTGCAGATTGTAGCGGAGAGACTTAGTGATGAGTATCATGCTGGAATCAGAGCTAGACAGCGCATGCGGAAGTTGGTCGACCCGTCGTTCGATCCAGGTGCGCCAGCACAGGACCCAGACGATGAGAGGAATCAGAAAGAGTCTACGGAAATCGAAGTGCGCATTGATGATGGATCTGAGAATGGTTTGCCAGCCATTTTAAGTACAAAGTTGAAAGAGACGGACAACGAGTATGGCTTTCCATTCGAAGGTCAACTGGAATCGCAAATTGAATGTCAATTTTGCCATTATCAATACAAGCCGAACAAAACGTCATTTGTGAACCTCACGCTGCAGGTGCCCCAAACGAGCTCGACCACTCTAAACTCCTGCTTTGACGGCCTTCTCAAGACGGAGTATATTGATGACTTCCGGTGCGATAAGTGCCGTCTGCAACATGCCCTCGAAACAAAAATAAACGAGAGGTCTAAAACTCATACGGAAGGAGAAAAGAAAGAGATTGATATGGAAATAGAGCGGATCAAGGAAGCACTGGAAACGGATCCAGAGCAGTCGTTGGATGGGGTGACGTTGCCATCCTCAGATCTCGCACCAAAACGGAGGATCGCGAGACACATGCGTATAGTCTCCTTTCCAAAAATCATCGCTATTCATCTATCGCGCTCTATATTCGATCAGAGCAGTTCCACCAAGAACGCAGCCAAGGTGTCTTTCCCCGAGCGGCTACCCCTAGGCGGTATCTTGACGCGGAAATGGTATAAGCTATTAGCTATTGTGTGTCACAAGGGCAGCCATAACAGTGGTCATTATGAGTCCTTCCGAAGAAATAACTTATATCCCCCGTTTTCCACGCCCGATGTATTCAGCTCCTACGCTCAGAGCCGGGCGGTTAGTGAGAACCCGTCCACCGTTCCCAGCCCACGGATCACCGCAAAGAATTCTACGGACCAAGAGCCTAGCTCCCTTGATATTTCTCTCGCAGAATCCTCGCAATCATTGTCGGGCGCGACCCCGCCGTCTCCCGCTACATCCCAACTTCCGGTCCCGCAGGATAACCCGCGACCAACGACGAGTTCCCGCATCTCCTTCCAGAGCACTCGGTCCAAATCTTCGTCGAAGCTGGCGCCATCGGAACCAAAGGAGACATCTAGGTCACCATCTCTACGCTTAGATAAATCTAAGTCGAGCACGTCCTTGTCCAGCGTCAACGGTGCGGACACCTCATCGGGAGCTAACTCTCGCTTCCGCCGCAAGCGTAAACACATCGACCGGTGGTGGCGGGTATCAGATGAGAAAGTCAAGGAATGCAAGACAGCCGATGTGCTTGGCATGCAGAAGGAGGTATATCTACTCTTCTATGAGCTCGAGAAGTCTAACGCCAAATAATTTACAAGTACGGAATGACCGTGACACACCTACGGATGCCCAGAAACACATTCCCTTGCATATATTGCATATAATGACTATCTTCTGTATACCGCATGCACGGCATGGTCATCTACATAAATGCTCATATGGATTCTTGGCAATCCAAACTTGCTTGGGAGTCTGGAACTTATCGATCCGTCACCATCGCAAGAGTTGCAGAAGCCGCGCAGCTTCGCATTTTCGTGACGAGTCAAAAGCATGGTCTTGTTGCTTCAGTTTTCCATAAGTTCGTCCTTTTTGCTTGTGTTGATCTCTGCACGCTATGCATTGTTGACTTGTGGAGCTCTCTATGTAGACTACTCTAGAGTAGAGTATTAGGCCGATATGAAACTGGAAAGGTATCGAATGGGTCACTGTTGTCCCTCTTAAGAAGGTATAGAGTCCTTTAGTCCCCGTACGAATGGTCGGTGGTCTGATAGTCAGACGGCTGACTATCAGACCACGTTCCTATAACAGAAGCATAGGAGGACCATCCATTGTCTCCCATCAATCGGCGTGCTTCATTGCAAGAAAGCAGTCGGTGGGAATCTGGGGAGAAGCTCTAAGGGGGGGAAGCGAACCACTGGACGGAGAAGTGTAAAACAGAATTCAGCGGAATAACTTCGAAAAAGGCACGACGGGAGAGCGATTGCCCGGGGAGATCCCGAAACGCTACATGGAACGCACGAAAGGAATGTTTTACAGTCGGTCGTGCGCAAAATCGATCCTATCCGTGTTGGTAATACTTATGTGACGTGGTGCAGCGACGGTTAGAAGTCGTCAGTTTGTGGTCGAGGCCCGTTATGAGAGTCGACTTGATAAATCTATACAAAATCTGAGAGACAGCTAGATTTCTATACCACATTCTTTATAGACACGACAGCCGCGGTTATCACCAGCTGGCGGCATCGGGCCCATGGAAGAAAGCGAGTAACTTACGGGGCATTTCGGAAGAAGTGATTGAGAGACAAAGCAACAGGTGATCCCACCTCAAACCCCACCAGAATGAGGGGCAGCAAGAGGATTAATTATATCATTACCTTCTTCGTCCCGCGTTTTAGTGCTCTTGTTTTCTTGCATTTCCTCTCACCGGGATTGATTGAATCATACTGACCTCAAAGGTAATCCAATCCATCGTCTTCCCCACCAACCGGTGAGTTCTTCGAGTTATGACGGAGCTCCCCCTTCCACCCCCTCCACTAGTGTCCCGTTTTCCATGCTCACACCACCTATTTAATTTCCTGGCTATTTGGATCCCCTCGGAACGTAAAAACCTCATCTTTATTCCCTCTCTGTGCTAACTTTTCAGTCTCTCTGAGAGTGTTCCTGGATTTGAGATCTTACTTATTACCTCAATAATCATCCACAATGGGTGTTCTCGAGAAGCTTAGCCGCAAGTCCGGTGTCATCGTCGGTGACGATGTCCTCCATCTCTTTGAGTATGCTCAGGAGAAGGGATTCGCCATTCCCGCCATTGTAAGCTTTCCTCGATTCATGTGTCTGTTGTGATGGCTACCAGAGCTTTAACTGACTCCTTGCCTCAAGAACGTGACCTCCTCCTCCACCGTTGTTGCTGCCCTCGAGGCTGCCCGCGACCAGAAATGCCCCGTCATCCTGCAGCTCTCCAATGGCGGTGCTGCTTACTTCGCTGGCAAGGTAGGTTCGATTGTGACCGGGCGGATCGAGGGCAAGCAGGATATACTAATACGTTTTCTAGGGTGTTGCCAACGGCAAGCAGGAGGCCTCCATTGCCGGTGCTATCGCCGGTGCTCACTACATCCGTAGCATCGCTCCCACTTACGGTATCCCCGTCATTCTGCACACTGATCACTGTGCTAAGAAGCTGCTGCCGTGGCTCGACGGCATGCTCGAGGAGGACGAGAAGTACTTCAAGCTCCACGGCGAGCCTCTCTTCTCCAGCCACATGATCGACCTGTCTGAGGAGCCCGTCGACTACAACATCCAGACTACCGCCAACTACCTCAAGCGTGCTGCTCCCATGAAGCAGTGGATCGAGATGGTGAGTTTTGGCCGCCTCCATCGACACATCGCTTGGATGTGATCAAATACTGACCGGTTGCAGGAAATCGGTATCACTGGTGGTGAGGAGGACGGTGTCAACAACGAGGACGTCGACAACAACTCCCTCTACACCCAGCCCGAGGATATCCTCGCCATCTACAAGACCCTCGCCCCCATCAGCCCCTACTTCTCCATCGCCGCCGGTTTCGGTAACGTGCACGGTGTCTACAAGCCCGGTAACGTCCGCCTGCACCCTGAGCTGCTCAAGAAGCACCAGGCCTACGTCAAGGAGAAGATCGGCTCCTCCAAGGACAAGCCCGTCTTCTTCGTCTTCCACGGTGGTTCCGGATCCTCCAAGGAGGAGTTCAAGGAGGCCATCAGCTACGGTGTCGTCAAGGTTAACGTGGACACTGATATGCAGTTCGCCTACCTGTCGGGTGTCCGTGACTACGTTCTGAACAAGAAGGACTACCTCCTGACGCCAGTCGGCAACCCCGATGGTGCTGACAAGCCCAACAAGAAATACTTCGACCCCCGCGTCTGGGTCCGTGAGGGTGAGAAGACCATGAGCAAGCGTGTCCAGGAAGCTCTGGAGGACTTCAACACTGCTGGACAGCTGTAAATGGTCTGAATCGACCAAGCCTCCATTCCCCCTCCGACCTGGATGGGAAGTTGTGCATCTCAAAATGACCGGTTGATCTGCAGCGGGACTGGACTGGACATTTCATAAGCAAATAATCATCACCATCTATTCTCTTTCCTGGAACTTTTTCCTGTGATGTGGAGTTGAGAATTGGGTGGTGAGCTATCGGGGATATGTAGATAAAGATAAAGTATGAGCGAATGATATCATGATCTAAGACGATGTCCAGATTGTCTCGTATAATAGACATGGCGTTTAGAAAGACTTCTCCCGTTAGACATGATTCTACTATTTTTGCTGTGCCAAGGTCCCTCTCAATCCCGGCTTAAACTACTTAGTATGTACTAGTTAGGTACTGGTAGGATTGGGGGGCGCTTTTCCCCGCCTCATGTGCCGCCGATATTTACGTGCTTTATAATTCGTTGGCACTACATCAACAGTCTGTTATTCTTGGTCCAGAGACACGCTACGCAATATCGGGGGAGAGGGTAACTCATAGAGAATTATTGGGCATGTTTATCTGTTCTTAAAGACGGTCCACGGCGCCGTCCCTTGCCACTACGAGATCCTAGTTCAAGGCGCATCGCTGATGATTACGGTCTATATAATATGAGACCCGTTTCCGAGATAAAGTGAGAACCAAGTTATTTTCAGGATCCCCCAAAAAAAGAGCAGAGAAAAGCTGGGTATCAATTTCAGGTACTCCCTGTAACAGAGCCCGAAACGGGGACCTTTTGCTCAACATCACAGAAGAACCACGAAACATCATGGCATACGAGCTCTGTATCGAAGTATTCGGTCTCGGGGAGGACCCCAATCATCGATGACATTGGGGATTTGTGATCCGGGAACCCTCAAAGCCCTACGGTGACCTTCTCCACGTTCGAGTACTCGATCTGGACCGACTGTGGTACCAATTCGAGTATCGATCCAATATCCGGTTGAATACCATGGGGGCTGTTGGACTGTGCAGAATCGCGTCCTTTACTCCACAACAGCGACGGTCAGGTATGGAGATTATCAAAGGAGAGAAAGAACCGAGAGATGGGGAAAGACGTTGTCAGGACTGGGTTTTTGACACGTTGATCTCACTGGAAGTGGAGGAACTTGCTTGTTCCGTCAGGGACCTCGGAATTTTGGAATGGGATGATTGGGAAGACGGCAGAACAGGTCGAGGAAGCGGTTGGGCCGAACTGGATGCCGGTCTAGATTGGGTCATTGCTGTGCTGAGATCAGGGTGGTGAAGTCGATTCTAGATGCAAGTGTATGCCATCATTGAATCATTGACTTCGGTCCAAAATTCACATTCATCATCTGGCAGTATACCGGCGATCAGCTTCCGCCATGTTGAATTACTGTCTGTCCACCGTAAACAAAAGTATTCCCTTCCCATTACGCTGTAGCCAGCTGCGCCCCAATCAATGATGCCGCTAATCGCATTATCCTTCACCATGATGTTGCTTCGATGCAAGTCGCCGTGCGTGAGGACCTTTCTCTCATCTTGACCGTCATCTCCCGATGCTAAAAACCGCTCTGCTATCTGTTTGTCTCTCCCGATCAGGTCTCCAGTTGGTCTGGACCTGCGAAGAGCCTGCACCATCGCTTGATTGAATTCCTTCCGCGTCTTAAACGGACCATAGTGATAATCCACATTTTCCCAAGGATGCTTAAATATGATATCCTCACACGGCCCGCCATCCACAGACCCGAAGAACGACCCCTGGATCGTGCGCCATTCCCGTATATAGCTTTGAAGTTGCCTCACGATCGATTCGCGAGCATCACCATCTAGATCAGCCCAATATCTGTCAAGCGGTGTTCCGGGGACTTTCTCCATTAAAATAAACCCCACGTCTCCGAGCACATAAGCGTCGAAGACCCGCGGAACAGGGACTGATGTCATTTTTCGAACCAGACACATGGCTTCCGCTTCTCCCATTTGGATATCTGTACCGACTTTTAAGATCGTCGATTCATTGATCTATAATATCTTGCAACCGTTCATTCGGTGAGGGCAGACGTCCCTTGCGTTGCGGATTTCATCCGGCGTGATGATTGAATGCGGTTGATGGATCATCGAAGGTGCGAAATGAATGTTGGTAGCAGAAGGTAATATTACTCTGCAGACATATTTGATAGTTCTCCATTTCGAAGGCTACGAGGGGCTGTTTTAATGTGATGTCTCGAGAAGTCGGGGGGTAATAACTACTTACTTGGTCGTCAGAGTAAGGGTCCTCTTCAATGACTGTCGTCATATCTTGCAGATTATTCTTTGGATGACTTTGTGCATAACATATCGTTCGAAGAGCCAAGCTATGAAGAGCTCAGGTATGTAACTAGTGGACAAAGATCTGGTAATCGCTGAGCGCTAGCGAAGCAATATATTAATATCAATGTATTGGTGTAGCCTTTCTCGGAACGGAAAAATGTATAATGCAAGGCTTTCCTACAAATAACAGTCATGCGCAATCGAATGTGATGGATATCTACATTATTCTTTGCCGCCTTGAGCGCCAACTCTCAGGCAGCAGCTTCGCCTAAGGACTTGGCATGCCAATTGTCTTAGGCTTAGCCTCTTTTTTGCGCAAAACTAGAGACTCATGATTGGAAAGAAGCAATCGAGTTTGAGCAAATGCGGATCCATGCTTATCGCGGCCTTGATGTCAAGACTGTAGACTGGGCAAAAATACAGGCTTGATTGGACTTGCTTGCTCTTTAGCTCATGGCGATTTCAAGTCGATAGCGCTCGTTGAAGTGACACTGATAAGTACGGGAGTTCAGATGTCTGGATTAAATTCATGATAAGCCCTCAACAACCCTCAGCCTTATACATATGGCCCGGCTTCAACGGATCATCTTGTGGGTGCACTTCGTTCAGCACAATTTCATATCGGTCTAAAGACACACGGTCGTCAACATGGCGCACCAAACTCACAACATTCCGTGGCATCTTGTGGCCTCACATCTTAAATTCATCTCAATCAATCCCTATGATGATACCGGCTATACGAATCTTCACCTCCGCTACGAGGACAACCAGGGCACGGAGCTGCTATACTTCATAAATGCATTTATCAGAACCCTCAAGGAGCATTCTACATGTGAGCGCAGAAAATACCCGGAGAAATACGACCCGCCTTCTAGAGAAGATGTGCTCCTAAACGATGATGTCGTCAGGAAGATCGGCCCTACCATTTACCGAGATGATCTCGATTGGTGCTGGAGATTGGGACAAGAAGAGCGATCCACCTACCGCGCAACACTCTGTCGACACGAGGACGAAGTCATATGTTCATGCACTATTCCATACAGAGAGAGGAAAGCTTCCTCGTTTCTGCGAAACTATGAACATAGTAGTGAGGAGGACTTCGCCAAGGTCAATGGACCGGGGTTCTTCAACCTAGAAGTCGTCAAGGCATTGCTCTTGCATGGTGAGATGGATATAATCCTTCGCGTCTGCGCACACCCTAATGCCGGCTTGAAGACATGGTGGCCAATTCAACAGGATTCTCGTGTGGTAAGTATATATCAACCTCGAACTTTTCCTTGGTGGTGCAAAGTCATCGCCTGTCATGATCATATTCACTGACTTTGTCTGTAGGACTATACCGGACAGGAGGATGTGTGCGAGATGGCATTGATGGCTTATATCTGTCTCAATGTCGTGTATTGCTTCCCAGAAATATGGGATCCAGCATCTGGGAAGGATGACGTAGAGGATTGTCGCCAAACAAAGTGCTACCAATACATGCTCAGGGATTGTACACTTTCAGGCATGCCTTCGACCATCGGCACATACCCACATCGAGATTTCTTTGGCATCGAGAAAGGCCAATTTGAGCTGCATACCAAGCTGAGGGACCAGCAGCGCTGGGACGACTTCGTTGAAAGGAATCGGTGGCGAGACTACGACGACCCATATCCCTATGGTTCAGTATCTATTGACGATTTCCTCACTATTGAGAAGTTGATCGGGTATCAACCAGATGTATCCGACGTGGCGTATGTCCGGTGGATGCTCTGTCGCAAAGGGCTGCCCTTGGAGTTGGCCATGGATGTCATGGACATTGCAGAATATACACCGAGGAGAAGACTGAAAGTGGCGAACGACCCGTTAGATCCAGACAATCGAGATGAATTGGAGAAATACATTGATTATTGCTGGCAACTCTTGATCCGCTGTGAGATGATGGCGGAGGCTGCTGGTCTAGAGTTCCCTTGGCGACAAATGATCGCAATGTGTATGGTGTTGTTTTGGAGTTGTAGAAGACGCTGTTGCGTGAATGGGCAGCTAGAACGGAGTTGCATCCACACAATATTTGGTTGATTTGAATAATACCAATTACCTCTTGTGTAGGTTTATTTATTATTTATTTATTATTTTTATTTATTAATTAATTTTTATATTATTTATAAACTTCACCTTCTTCACCTCCCATATCCTGTGTCAGCGAAAGTGGTATACGAGGGACTACAGCTCTGATTGGATTGCTATCTTTTTGTAATGAATACCCATAAGAGAGGGAGCTGTGTATATTAAAACCTACATACTTTCTCCGTCTACCCTGGTCGATTTACTGATAAGATATAGACACCTAAGGCTATGCGCTAGCACCAGTTCCTTGGATACTTCTGTAAGCTCTCAGCACTGTTCAGTGATCTAGTTACTACTATTGATGTAACCGGCGCCTAAACGCGTGGGGCTCAAAAGGGAGCAGGAGATCATGTTAGTCTGAAGCCATCTGCAAACTGTCAGGGCACGATCAGCTACTAGTCCTTTCATAACCGTCGTGACGAAGATGTATCGATTCTGTGTATATTCTTCTCTTCTGATTCGCCAGACATCCGACCTGTTTACAAACGTGGTCTCCAACTCTATTCGTGTGTCCTTGTATCCAGCAATCTGGAGTAGCATCCACCTGTATCCATGGCCTAACACCACAGGACGCCTGAGAGGACGAACCATCATCCATCACGAGTTCCACCTCAGCAAGTGAGGTTGTTCGGTGCCTGTCAGGGGATACCACTGTGGAACCGTTCCATGTCTCAGAAGTTCTAGCCCATTTCGACCATTGGAAACAAGCGGTTCCACTGAGTAAAAAAAAGCGTCTTGGCATTTCTTTCTCTGGCCAAAGAAAGAGAATGGAAGGATCTTTCCGAATCGGGGATAAAAAGACGCGAGGACCACACCCTTTCGAGGAATTGTGGGTGCATTAGATCTGATCCGTTTTAGTGATACTGGCCTTGTACTTCGATAGTGTGTGATGAACGACGCTTATCTGATGTGCAGGGTCAATCATGACTCGTGCCTCCAAATAGAAAGTCCTCGTGCCCGTTGTTCTCAGGTGTTCTTATTCCAGGTATCTGTCTATTCTTCCCCTTCCTCAGACCATCTGTGGCAAACCCTCATTTCTTTGCACCCGTGGAACGCAGAACATGTCCCATCAACCCAAACAAGGCTAAGCAATTGGATCGCTCGTTGTAGATCTTTCGCTCGCGACCCGCCGTTACAAGTCCAGGCCCCGTTGATGCTCTCTCTAGTTAAACTGGAAGACCCGCCTCCGCCTCGACCCTCTGGACTGTGTGCTTCCGAGCTCCAGCGTCATTCTTTTTCGAAGGGGAGGCTGAACATCCGGTTTTTTCGTCTTCCCTTCTCGAACGCAGTCAGTTTCGATCGTTCACACCACCCCTCGTTTTGCACTTCCTTTTTTCGTTCGTTAATAGTTGGAAATTTTGGCGGGCGTATCGGTTGTTCTGGTGTATCGTTGGTCGATGCCTACTACTGCATGTTGCTGGGTCGGGGCACGTTAACACGGCAATGAATCGCGTTAGTGACTTTGCGCGACGGGATGATGATGCATCATCGCCAGCAGCACAGTTCTTGGAGCTCATTCAGAATCCTTTCAAGTCTGCGGTAGGTGATTGAGTCTTTGGGTGTTCTTGGATCTACGATGCACGGTCGACTAACCTGGTGTCTTCGCGACAGTTCCAAGTCACCGCCGTCTGGGCCTCGCTGGGCACATCCATCGGTGTCTCCATCATCCTCGTCCTATTCTTTTCCTTCCTACGACCTCATCATTCCCTCGTTTACGCTCCGAAGAAGAAATATGCAGATCCACTGCATGCCCCCCCTCCCGTGGGCAAGGGCGTATTTTCATGGCTCAAACCGGTGCTCACGACCAAGGAACCGGACCTGGTCGACCAAATCGGTCTGGATGCCACGGTCTTCCTGCGATGCGCCAAGATGCTGCGGAATATCTTCCTCTTTCTCAGTATCATTGGCTGTACCGTCATGATTCCCGTCAATCTGACTGAGAGCTCGAAAGAGGAGACATCGGACTTTTCCAAATTTACCCTCATGACGCCCTTGTATGTCTCCACCATGGCCATTTGGAGTCAGGTCGTCATGGCGTGGGCTTTTGATGGAATTGTTGCCTACTTCCTATGGCGTAACTATGTTGGGGTCCGCGCACTACGCAGGAAATACTTTGAGAGCTCGGAGTATCAACACAGTTTACATGCGAGGACGTTGATGGTATGTACTGTCTCAGGTCCCCTAACAGGTGAATATATTACTCAACCTTTCTTTTTTAGGTCACCGACATTCCTCAGCCTCTTCGATCGGATGAGGGTCTATTGCGTTTGACCGACGAGGTTAATCCGACAGCTGCTCTGCCGAGGGCAGTAATTGGACGCAACGTCAAAGATTTGCCGGAACTCATCAAAGAACATGAGCAGACGGTGAAACAGTTGGAATCAGTGCTTGCCAAATACCTGAAGCATCCTGATCGGTTGCTCCCAAGACGCCCAACTCTTCGTCCGCCCAGGAAGCACAGACGCGACCGCCTCAATGGGAAGGTCGACGCTATCGACTACCTGACTGATCGGATCCGCGAATTGGAAGTAGAGATCAAGGATGTCCGCGATTCGATCGACAAGCGCAATGCCATGCCGTACGGATTCGCAAGCTGGGAGTCTATTCAGCATGCCCACGCGACCGCCTATGTGGCACGCAAGAAACACCCTCAGGGCACGACGATCCGTCTGGCGCCCCGCCCGCACGATATCATTTGGGAGAACCTACCGCTGTCCAAGCAGGCCAGAAAATGGAAGCGTTTCATGAATCTCATCTGGACTAGTATTCTGACCGTCGTCTGGATCGCCCCCAACGCACTCATTGCGGTTTTCCTCTCAGATTTGTCAAACCTAGGTCTCGTCTGGCCAGCCTTCCAAACCTCCCTGAGCGCTAATAGCAATGTATGGGCGGCAGTCCAAGGTATTGCGTCTCCTGCCGTGACATCCCTGGTCTATCTCATCCTGCCTATAATCTTCCGACGCTTGGCGATCCGGGCAGGGGATGTGACCAAAACCTCCCGTGAGCGACACGTTCTTCGTCATCTCTATTCCTTCTTCGTGTTCAATAACTTGATTGTCTTCTCCCTGTTCTCGGCGGCGTGGGCCTTCGTTGCGGCAGTCGTTGATGCCAAAAATCACGACGAGAACGCCTGGCAGGCGATTCGGGACGGTCACTTCTATGAGAAGAGCGTGAGTGCTCTCTGCCAGGTGTCACCATTTTGGGTTTCGTGGCTCCTTCAGCGCAATCTTGGAGCCATGACCGATCTGGCTCAGTTGATCAGTTTGGTCTGGATCTGGTTTTGTAAAACGTTCCGGGCTCCGACGCCTAGGCAGACAATCCAATGGACGGCTCCGCCGCCGTTCGATTATGCCAGCTATTACCATTATTTTCTCTTTTACGCCACTGTGGCTCTATGTTTCTCCACTCTCCAACCGGTCGTGCTTCCTGTGACAGCGCTCTACTTCGGGTTGGATGCCTGGTTGAAGAAGTATCTACTACTATACGTTTTCGTGACCAAGACGGAATCCGGCGGTCGGTTCTGGAGGGTGGTGTTCAATCGGATGATCTTTGCCATGATCCTCTCCAATATCGTTATCGCGCTGGTTATTAGGGCCAAGGGCACGTGGGACCAGGTCTACTGCATGATTCCGCTGCCGTTCTTGCTCCTGGGATTCAAGTTCTACTGCAGGAGGGCATTCGACGACGACATGGAATTCTACAACAAGGCGAACCTGACCGATTCTGAAGCACTAGGCGTGGGGAAACCGGGAAAGAAGGCTGGGGATCGACTCAATTCCAGATTCGGACACCCAGCTCTGTACAAACCTCTGCCCACGCCAATGGTGCACGCCAAGGCCGCGGATGCTCTGAAGAAGATCTATCGCGGTCGTCTTGGCTCCCAAGATTCCTCTGGCGACTATACAGACATCGCCATGCAGTCCATGTCGGCGTCGCAGACAGGAAAGACCACGCATCCTTCGGGGTCTGCGCCATTCGAGGTTATCCCGGAGAATCAACTCGACTTCTCTTATTACAAGAACCGTGCCGATTTCCGGGAGGAGTTTGGCGGTGGCATCTATGGACGGCCGGAAGACCTCATCTCAGTACGATCACACACCCCGAAGAGTTTCATGGGCGAGTGGTCTCCCAGCTCTTCACGCGCTAGCTCGCCGACCCCATCTATGCCCCCATTGCCTGCACGAAACGTGTACGAGGGCCTGGATATTGCAGACAGTCGTCCGAATGATATGGATCACCCTGCCTTCCGGCGTCCGTTGTCTCCAGCCGACAACAGGGCACCCATGTATCGCCTTTCCAACGAAAGTGAGACCCGTCTTTTGAGCCATGCACAAGCTCCTGCCGAAAACTCCGGCCCGAACCCTCTAGACCGATGGCGAACAGGAGGTTACGGTCCTGTCGAGCAGGAAGACCAAGACCCCTACACCTCATACGACTACTACCGCGGTCGAAGATAGATCCACTCTCTGATATGAATTGTCATGTCCTTCTAAATCATATAGTCTTGTTGATATACCACATATAGACCAGCGATCTGTTTAAAAAAGACACAAAGCGGGGGGGGCATTTTAGGACCGGATATGTTTTGGAAATCGGGGCGTCATATGAAATGGATAATTTACGCGACGTTGCATGTCACTTATATGAGGATCGGATTTTACTGTTGATATTGTTTCCTTGAACCTGTCTCCGTGTGGAACGGCTGGTGTGTGTACATTTTATACTGGTAAAACGTTGAACATGGCTTCGAGATACCTTACACCTTGACTGGTTCAAGATGTTTTTCTTTTACAATCGAATTGCCAAAGCTTATTCACTTCTCTGTGTGCAATTCGACTCCTATCTTTAGGATGATGGGTCAAGTAGTCATAGTACTTGTGAAATTTGGCAGATAATGGGCAAAAATGGATAAATGCCATGGACTGCGATTCCGTTTGAAAACTATTGCGACAGAGCAAAAACATAAGTCAATACATAGGAATCATAAATACTTGAACCAGGGGACCTTGGTGTAGTGAAGTTCACATCACTCGAACTGCTCCAGATATTTCCCGATTAGGTAGGCGCGACCGCGGCCGTTTCTTTCCCGAGCTTCTTCTCTGTCGTCAAGCTCGGAGAGAAAGCTTCAAGACATCAACTCCGCCCTTCTCGGGGATCCAAATCTCAGTTCTCTCTTCTTGCTTCTGTCGCTCTCTTTCATTATTTGCCTTATCTACTGGTCCGGATTGTCTCGACATCACCCCTGAAAAGTGGAGGTTCTGCGCATTGACGGCTCCGACGACCCCCGCGTGTATCCGGTCTGACATTGCAACGGCTAGGAATTTGTTCGTGGATTTCTACTGCTTGAACTAGATAAGAGAGGATTGCTGTCGTCACTGCGAAAATTACGACTCATTGCTGGAAACTTCCCGCACGTACCTTTACTAGATGCGTCGCGGTATTCGCAAGTCAGAACAGCTGTTCAGGTGAAGACTGGTCATAACGTATTAAAGGAGGGAACGTTCTAAGCAATCTTGGTCGGTGCATGGCAAGCTAGGCTGCGATGGCGTGGTACTCGATTCTCCCCCCATATCTCACTACGTTTGAGACGTGGGTGGTGAGGATTTTTGTATGTCCTCCGAAATATACTCTATGGCTTTTCTCCGCTGGATTGCGGTGGTTATTTGCGTTGGAGGTAAGCTAATTATTCGCTCTCGGTATCTAGATTATACTCGGCCTTCTCACTATTGGTCCCTGTGCTTCCTTGATCATCTTCGATTTCCTGCTCTATATCTGGCGGCTGGCAACCTACGAGATACCCGTGATTGGGGGCAGGGCAAGAGGCAGACAGAAACCCCGCGCACCGAGTCTGAGCGAGAGACCGAGCGGGCACCGGAGAGCATTCAGTCTCCGCGGGGTGGAACGTGACAGTAGTGATTATGGATCAAGACCTGGATCCAGGCCGGGATCCGGTTATAATGATAAGGGAGTGGGAGTAGAAGGATTTATGGAGGCGGACGCAGAGCTAAGGAGGAGGTATATGAAGGAAAGCAGTGGTTGATCGAGGGACGAACTTTTCTACTAATCTACGAGGACATCGTTACCATAACCACCTCGGAAGTCTTCAACCCCGTTATGCCGCTTCCCGTGGACAGCTCGATTTTTCATCGTTGAGTGGCCTGCGGAAACCAGCTCCGGGGATGGATACGAGGACATTTTATTCCCTCGACAAGCCGATGGCAGGACTAGCGGCATGTCTACCTTATTTATGCGATAGAAAGTCCCGCAATATGACTGCGCCGCAGAATCAATAATCACTTAATGGCCTGTTACCGCTCACACTCGACAATGATTATCAACCGGAATGTCTACTAGCACCGTTAAGACAGTTTCCGTCAGCCGGTGGTCAAATTGGGCGTCGGTTATTTTTCTGTCTTCATGTAACTTTCGAGGAGACTTGCCTCATGTGTCGAGTTCTGCGGGCAATTCAGCTTGAACATCTTCTACTGGATGTATAATCTTGCTCTCCGGGATCTACTGTTTTCGTTCGCATGTTTGATGGCTTGATATACTCGCGTGACTTATTATGCATTACAGCCCTACGATGAATGCATATGGTATTCTTCGCGAGCTGCGGAATTTTCTTTCATGGCCGAGGGTTTCTTTGTGAATAGAGTTTCGATCTCTGACCACAACATGTGAGACTACGTTGATCACTCACTAGCAAACAAACATTCTCCCTTGGGGATGGAAACACGAGGCGGGATTTTCAGCCGCGGCGGAGTCATATATGGTTCTGGACTCTATTGCCCAGTTGCTTGTGGCTATAAGGCTCCTGTCCAACCTGCAGCCCGAAGGGCGCTGCTCAATACGCGCACGGTATTCGTCGAACATCTCTGGAGTAAATGGGACGACTACCACTGGCCTTTCTTTCCTGCAGGCTCCCGAGCTTGCCACTGAGCCTTTGTAGATGCAATGTGTACTGACAAACCTGAGTCCAGCAAGGGAGCTCCTTGCTATTTCTGTGTCACGAGTGCTGAGTTGTTATTGCCAGGGCTTGCAAGTCAGGAGACCACATAAGACGGGGTATTTTCTTCGACCTGATGCCCTCTGAGGTCGGGATTCTCGGATGTACAGCTTTACATATTAATTGACCGCCTTCAACTCACATTCGTTTCCTCTCAACTTCATTGAAAAATAATGAACAGCATGCATTCTGCAGAAGAGCCCTTTAGAAATCCCCGGAGTCCTTTTAACAGGAAGCCTAGGGGCATGTCACCTCACGATATTGACGCTGCATACGAAGAAGCGCGATGTGGTCTCCATCCGGATTGTTTCAGTGACAATCCACGATATACCATGCCCGGCCAGATGCCGCCTCGTTCTGCTTTCCCCGGCAGCAGTGCCCGTTTCGACAACATGGCAGGATACAATCATGAAGCCGGCCTGAACGAGATGGTCCGTAAGACCAACTTGGCCGTGGCACTTGCGAACCATAGTGTCAGCCATCGATACTCACTCATCCATCCCATGATGTGTTCCGATGGGAGGTTTCCGGTGGACTTTCAGGTACCAAAGACGCTGGAATCGATGAGGTTGCTTGATAGTAGGTCCCTGCCTTTCGTTGCAAATGGAAATGGGATGGTGAATTAACAGCAAAAAAAAAAAAAGACTCCCAACTCGACCGCATCCTCCAGTCATACCATCTTCCCTTCGACACTAGGACTATCCTGAGCTTGATTGGAGCCGGTCCTCGAGGAGAGCCACCCTCTCCGGTGCGAATTCGGCAGACCAAATTACAGATCTTGTTGGAGCATCTTGGAACGTATCGGATAACCGAGCTTGAGAAGATGAAAAAGTTTTACCCGATTTAGGGGGGTAGTCTTCCATCCTCTCATTCCACCGAGTTATGAATGCGAAAAAAGTTAATTGTGGGACGAGAGGAGGGTATCGTTTGTTTGGAAGACTGGGATTCACCACCTCGACTCGATTTTGTTTTTTTCTTATTTAATTTGCTTCTCGTTTTGCATTTTGCGTCCATGGTCACAATTGGCGTGGTTTTCTCTGTCTAAGCGGTAAACCTCTTCTCTCCTTTTGATCGTGGGCACGGATTCTTAACATACAATTGCCAATATACATATTCATCTTTTACCATTTCTAACCATTTTCATTGTAACTGGATAACACTGAAGGACATTAAATGGTCTAGTGCTGCCACTACTCCAAGTGCCAACAAATGTCTGTCTTGCCAACAAACATCGGTCGACGGCGATCTCCGGATCATATTGCTCCTAAGGACAAACGACGGCTGTAAGGTCATGTTCAAGCGCTTGTGTAACCGAATTCACTTCCAACTGTAAATTTCTGGACCATCTGTTTGTGAGCTAGGAGACGGCTGATCTAGTTACATAGTTCGGAAACGAAGCAAGAGAAAGCACCAAGATGATGTTTCAGCTAGAAAACCACTCGATCGTTAAGAATTATCGCTGAGCGCTAGCGAAGCGATATACATTCCTTATGGATGTCAAGTGATGTTTACCGCCTTACTCTTACGGTAGTAAGAAATCTTCAACTAACCTCCTGAGTTCAATATAGCTTTGATATCATCAACCTACTTCTTCGTCTATTATGCCTCCCACTCCTTCCCTCCGTCGACTGGCGCCACGCCCAAGCAATACAGAGTCCCATCACAGAAGTAATATAGGGTCCCCTGTATCATCTGCATCCCCTGTGTTGACTTCTGCTTCTGTATCAGCTGCATCCTCTGTTTCTGATGTAAAACCATCTAGTGCTGTCATGGCTTCTTCTGCCTCTGATACTACTATACCGTCGCAGGGACTGAAGTCCTGTGCAAATGGAGGGCATTCATCTTCAAGCAACCCTGAGCATGCATTGTACCATCCACATAAGCACATAACAGTAAAACGCGAACCCCACGACACAAATATCTTCAAAACGATAGACTAGAACCAAAACCAAACCAGCTAGTTCAAGCACATTTTAGCTTATCGACTAAGTTATCTTATCAATGGCGATGCGATAAGAACCACTGTCGGCGGGGTCAGCCTATCATGAACCAGAGGTCCGACCGCTATGATTCATTCCTCCGAATTCAATTCCTTCTATCTTCGAGTGGTTCATCTATAGATAGATCTTGCTATCGGTTACTTATACGACTATCCTGCGCAGGGGGGTTTTTTCTTTTTCTCTAGAGCAATCATATCACGCTTCCGCGATATGCTCGATAAGCACGTCGAGATGTATGTGCCTTGGGATAAGGTGACGCCAACGCCAAAGATGGTGGTTATCGTTGTGGCTGTGGGGTTGGTGATTTGGAATTTGAGGAGGAGAATGGTAATGTGTTTTTTTCATCAATTTCGATTGCTTTGTGTTCACTAACAATTATATAACTTCAGAGAGAAGCACGAACAGCCAAACTGAACCGAACCCTTCCTGCACCGAACTTCCCACCAGTCGAGCCTCTCGAGGACTTTGACTGGGAAACCACAGAGCCATTGAAGTTCCGTCCCTTCAAACCAAAGTACCATTTGACAATGGGTATTGCATCCCTTTTCTGGTTATCTCTAGGTACTAATTGCAACAACAGCCATCGAGACCCTCAACCCCACCGAACTCATCCCCATGGACAAAACATATAAAGAGCGTCTCGAACTCCGCCGCTCCCTCCTGAACCAATACCACGACACCGTCGTCGCGGTCAACGATGACTCGGATCCGCGCACGCGCGCCGCGGTCAGCGAGCTGTATACCTTCCTTCTGGGGACGTATCTTCCCGGTCGGTACCCGACCATGTTCAAGCTGCGCAGGACGGAGTACGAGATGATGATGATGCAGAATCTCGTCACGGGGGGGATCTGGCCCGTTGAGATGGGGAAGAGTACGCCGACGATCGCGGCGTTGGAGACATTGATTCAGGTCGTCGATGAGGATTTTTTGATTCTTTTACCGGAAAGGAAATCGAACACTTCCTCCGAGAAGAAAAAAGAAAAGGAAGAAGAAGAAGAAGGCAAATACATCCTCGAAGCATTCTCAACCTGCTTCCCCGCAGGATTCGACACGCGAGAAAAACTCGGCCGTCGTCTCGCGACCATCCACGACCCCGTGCCGGGATACAAAGAGAAACTGGAACGAAGCATGGATCGATTCTTCGAGAAGCTCGAAGTGGGAAAATACGTCCGACGCGTCAATTGGAGCATCACGACGGACGCAGAGCTGTTCTCGGCCTTTGGGGATAAAATCCACGGGGGGAAGGGAGAGGAATTGGTGCCGTTGAAGAGGGAAGAGTTGGATTTGGATACGACGTTCATGAGATGTGAGCGACAGACGCTCCATCGGTTGCCGTCGTCGCGGGCGGTGGTTTTTGCGTTCCATACGTATCGGTATCCGATTCGGGATATTAAGGAGGAAGGATTGGGCGAGGATTTGGCGAGGGCGATTGATGGGTTGAAGGAGGGGAGTGTGCCGCAGATTCATTTTTATAAGCGTGGTCCGGTGTGGGGGGAGGCTGTTAAGGAGTATTTGAGGAGTTGAGGTGAGATGTATGGTTGCAATTTTCAGATGTCGTGATGTGTGTGACATTTCAAGATTTGATGAAAGTATTGATATCTGTAGAGAGGAAGGAAGATATGAGATGGTATCATGTTCTATTATGTTTCATCAACGTCTACTTATCGTCCCTTGTTTCCTACCGCGCTCCACACGGATCCAGAAACAAATCACCATATATAGATATAACCCTCTATCTCAACCTCTCGGTAACCTTGATCAGATCAGCCGTAACACCCATCGCGGTAACATCACCACCGGCTCCCGCCCCCTGGATAATGAGCGGGTTGGCACCGTATCGCTTCGTGTAGAAGCTGATGATGTTATCGCTGCCCTTCAATCCCGCAATGGCGCTATCCTTGTCGAACTGCTGCAGTCCGACACGGACCTCCTTCTTACCGACGTCGATACTGCCCACGTAGCGGACGACCTTGCCTGCCTTCTCGGCAGATTCCTTGATCGAGGCCATCTGGCTGTCGAATTCAGGCAGACGGGTCATGAACTGCGCGATGCCGTCGGACGAGCTCGGCAGAGAGGCCAATTCGGCGGGGATGAGAGATTCAATGGGGAAGGAGTCCGGAGACTGCACCTCCAGACCAGCGATACGGGCGAGGATGGTCAGTTTGCGCGCGACGTCCATGCCGTTCAGGTCATCGCGGGGATCGGGCTCCGTGTAGCCCAGCTGCTTGGCCTGGGCGACGACCGCGCTCCAGGACGCAGATGCACCGCTGCTCGAGACCGGCGCGAAGGTGTTAAACAGGAAGGACAGCGTGCCGGAGAAGACGCCCTCAATGCGGGTCACCTCATCGCCGGTCGCAACGAGATCGCGCAGGGTCGAGATGACGGGAAGACCAGCGCCAACGGTGCTCTCATGGTAGACGAGGGCCTTTCCCTGAGCGGCAGAGGCGAAGATGTCCTTCCACAGAGAGAGATCGGACGAGAATCCCTTCTTGTTGGGCGTGACGATGGAGATGCCCGCACGGAGGAAGATCGGGTATGCGCTCGCGAGAGCGGGGTCAGAGGTGTTGTCGACGAGGATGGAGCGTCCCGGGGCAGCAGAGAGGTAGGAGGCGATCTCCTGTGGCGAAAGAGGTCCTGACTGGGTCAAGGAAGATGAGGACGAGGCCGTCTTCCAATCTGCAGTGGAGATAGCAGGAGAGTAGGACGGCGCGGGGGAGAGGAGAGTCTGAGTCGAGCGGGCGAGGAGGACGAGGGAGGGAGCATTGGGCAGACGGGCCAGCTGGCTGAGAAAGGCGGTTCCAACTCCACCGACGCCTGGAGGTCAAGAGAAGAAAGATAAGTTAGTTCTGAAAACTGGACATCTTGTGCGGTGTGTGGTGGTCGAACATACCAATGACTCCCAGGTAAAGAGGGGTAGCCGACATGATTATCCGATAAGAGAGTTGCTAGAAGGAATTGAAAAGAAGAACTTAATTGAGAGGTGATGATACTCAATCAGGAAGGACGTAGGGATTGAGAACCAGTCTCTTGAGTTTATGGAATTTGGTTTGAGTTGTAGTGGGAAAAGAGAGTGGACGTTGTAAGAAGAAGTTCAGTTGATTCTCTTTTTTGCGGGGCTGCGAAGATCGGAGGAAGAGCCAACTCTAATATAAAAAAAATCCAAGAACCTTCCAAACTTCCACGCAAGGGGGAGGCAAAATGAACTCTCTTCAATAGGACAAGGAATATAACTCTATTTTATGTACCGGAACTACATTCTATCCAAATCCGTCTATGAAAATCCAACCCAATTGCGCCAAATCAATCCCAAATTGTACAAGTGAGCCACAGACCGACTATGCGGTAATCACGTCGTAGAATTTGTGCGCCAGCAGCTTGCTAGGCAATTCCACCAGACGATAGAACACTTCAGCGGCAGGAATCGTGACAGCCAGACAAGTGATCAGGGCAACCATCGTGGAACCACCAGCGGAGATGTGATGTTCACGGGTCAGCGACTGGAACACCCGGATGCCGACAATGTACATCATGTTAGACTGGACAAGGAAGTAGCCTGAAGTAGAACTCGTTAGGGAAGATTCACGATGGATTTTTTTTAAATAACAGAGAAACTTACTGAGTGATCGCTTGCCAAGAGCGACGAGGAAACCGTTGGAGAAGATGCGCTGCAGAACATCGTAGCTCTCCAGGAAGAGGAAGATGGCGATGACCATCAGATAGGCATCATCACGGGCGTGAGAGTGGCGCGTCGAGTATGAGTAGTTGAGCGATGGAGTGTAGTAAGGGTCGGTGTGGACCAGCCACTCTTTCTTGAACAGATCCGGACGATAAGCGACCCAGAGGTATTGCATGAGGAGACCACCAGTCAGAAACAGACCGGCCGGCACGTAGACAGGCAGACGAATCTGGCTGCCATCAGCGCGGCGCCAGAGCGGAATCCCCCGTTGCGCAGCCTCCTTGAAGTTCATGTTCATGACCATATCGGCCAGGATCAGACCCGAGATCGTGTACCAGGCCCAGGACTGACACCACCAGGCCAAGAGGACGAACCAGAAGGCCGCCTGAACGCGCCACTTGTTGCGTGTGTACGGGATGATGATCATGGTCATGTAGACCGTGTAGCTCTGCATGTACACGGCGCTGATGAGCCACAGGGTATTCGTAGGGAACGCGGTGCTGGCCGCTTGGCTGTCGTAGTTATGGGTGGTCCAGAACATGTTGAACACGGAGTTGAAGTAGGCGAACGCGTTGGGGACCACATATGGCACTTCCAGCGAGCTGTTCTGCGTGCTCGACTTGAACTCCGAGATGTATTTCGTCCCCCCGATCTTGAATGCCAGGGTCGCAATGGCCACGGAGACGGCGACGGGGAACCATAAACTGATACCACGGCACATCATGGCCCTGGCAGCCACCTCTGCCTTGGGGTTCCTCATGAAGGGAATGGCAATCGAGCGCGCAGAGAGGAAGACGATGGCGCCGTACAGGAAGTACTCGTTCCAGAAGAGCACCGACAAGGTCTTGCGGACCATCTCGTGCGAAAAGAGGCCATAGCTATCACCAGATGCGTACACAGTAACAGGAGCAAAGGTACGAAGGAAAGCCCAGAGGAAGGCTTCGATCACCAACACACCGCGAAAACCAAGTAGATAGGTCTGCTCATACTGTGTGGGTGAGCCGACCTTCAGCTTCGGTGTGCTTTTCACGTCTGCGAACTCCATCTTGGGCAGAAAAGGCCAATGGAAGAACACCAAACAGCACAAGTTGTCAGAAAGAGAGGACAAATAAGATAGAGACAGAAACACAGAAGAGCAGAGCTGGGAAGCTTCACATTTCAAGGCATTGATAACACAAACAAAAAAAAACAAAAAAAAGAAACTACTTAATTGACCCGAACCAGACCGATGATACCCCGACGAGCCAGTCCAGAACCATCGGACAGATAAACTCTCTTGAAAGAGGGGACAGCATCAGGGATGGTTCAGTTCCGTGTACTAAGTTAGCTGGGAACCGGAAAGAAGAGAGAGAAAGTAACCATATCATAGTGAAAAGCTTAAAAACGCATCTTCAGGGGTGTGGCGTACGATGGGTTCTTCTTTCTGATCGTTCCCGGACGCTAAAAGTGATAGTTCCATCTGTTACGTCGATAGCCCAATATTTGGGAGGTTGTAGATCCATTGACCAAGTAGTTAGCAACCGCTCGTGCCCCTCAAAGGAATAAGTTAGTAACATGAATGGCAAAAAGGATGCGGTAACTTAGTTCACCGAGTCGGAGAGTGGAATAGTAACCATCTCGAGCAGAAAATTTAGGGTCGTCTTGGCTGTCGATCCGATAAGCAATTATTAGACTTCATGATGGAGTTTACTAGAAGTTATGTTGGGCCTCCTGTACCGGAGTCGTATAGAAATGTTACAATTAGTGTTGTTTCTTAGCTCCACGATGGCTCCAAACTAGTAGAGTAGATGATGGATGTCAGTCAGAACTCAGAAAAAGCATTACAGTACTCTATCAGACCTTAAATCTTGATCTCGAGCCGGAGCGCCAAGTTAAGGTCACTACTGCTTTACTCGAGCCTTCTCCATTCTTGTTGTTATTGTTGTTATTATCATTATTATGATTATGATTATTCACAGGTTTTTCTCTGGGGCCTGAAGCTGAAGAAACATCCCACGCTAAAAAAGAGGCCACCAAGTGGCCTCTTTTCAACCCCAGTCCGTTAGTCGATGAGGATTGATAACTTTTTGGCTCCGAACGATGTTGATCCAGGATTCGAGACTAATTAACATGTCGATCACTCACGTATGTAACCCACCTGGAGACGCGGCCTTGTCTAGTTTATCCACGGCCTGCAGTCAGATGTGACGGTGGCCGAGTAAACAGTCCGCATAGCTTATTCTGCTGCTTTTTTTTTTTTTTCTTTTTTTCCTTTTTCATCTTTGGCCGCAACGATATTCCGCGTCGATCCTTTATCACATGCGATGAGTATGCCAACTGAGTAGTTCAAAAGGTGAGAGTGTACACAATCCAAGTGGAAAATAGGCATTGCCAAGCATATTCTCGCTACCAAGGGAGAAACAAAAATCTATATCCTAATCTATATCCCGGTTTTGCGGGCCCAATTAAACCCAACAGATCTATATATACAATCCAAAGTAATAAATAACCAAAACTCCATTTTCCTCACCCCCGTGCACGTAATCAGATCTCACCCACTCCACTTGCCAGGCCGTGCTGGTTTAGCTTCTTGGGGTTGGGTTCCACTTCACGTACTTGGCCACCTGGCGCGCATGGCCAAACAGACCCATCACCGCGGTCAGGATAAGCTGCCCCGGGTAGGTCAGGGTGAAGACCACGATATGCCACCACCGTACGAACTCAGATCGTGTGTGGAAAGTGATATAGAGGGTGACAAGATATGAAATGCAACTGCAGGATCACGTCAGCCATCGAGACTTGTAGACAGACATAATGAAGAAACTTACCTGAACATGAAGAGCCACCATGCAACAGGGTACTGGAAGAAGACCAGGGTCAGGAGATCCTCGCCCGACTGAGGCCATCGCATAATGACGATCGCAACGACCAGGCACAGATACTGGGTCACCAGGTAGTAACTGGATTCTCGAATGTACAGCAGCGAGAGCAAGCCGAAGCGGTGAGTGAGGGTACGCTTCCGACCCTCCGGAGACCGCGTCCAGATTTTATGGATATGACGCATACTGGCCTGTACCCATCCCTGAGACCAACGGAGACGCTGTTTCCAGAAGGCCGGCCATGTGGTCGGGGCCAGTTCGAACGAGACGACATTGAGATCATGGATCACTTTAGCACCCACGCCAAAGGCTCGGAGCGCGGAATCGATATCCTCCGTCAACATGGTCTCGTCCATCTTCAGATGCCGGAGGAGGGACGTTCGCCAGAACCCGTTGGAACCGCAGAACAGACCGAATCCAAACATGGTCGAGCGTCCCGGATGTGAGACGGCGTAGATCTTGTCGAATTCGACGGAGATCATGGCGGTCAGCATGTTGTCGTCCGAGTTGAAGATGACACAGCGGCCCTGCACGATGTCCACCTCCTTGTCGCGCATGAAGTTCTCCATGGCCCATCGTGGGTTGTAGGGGTGGGGATAGTGGTCACAGTCAAAGATGGCCGTCACGTCCGCATCGTTCTCCAGGGAACAGTAGTAGTTGATGTTATCGGCTTTGGATTTGGAGTTCGGGACCTTGATGACTCGCAGTTCCGGATACTTCAACGTCATGTGCCGCATCTCGGTCTCGAGCGGCTCAATCGGGGTCGGTGTGTTGTAAAGAACAACAATCCGGAGCTTCTCGCGTGGATAGATGATATCATGCAGCAGATAGTTGATGCGGTCCATGATGATGTCTTGCTCGTTGGGCAGGTAGGCGACGATGCACAGATCGAGCTTCTTCATCTCTGCGTCAGGAGTTGGGAAGGTCCAGTTCTTCTTCTCGACTTTGGCGCGGGCGACTTTGGCTTCATGCATTCTGCCCATGCTGAACAGGGCTTCGATGACGGTAGATGCAGCGATGTATGTATTGGTCATCAG
The DNA here is from genome assembly GCA_029606305.1 of Paecilomyces fulvus. Lineage (NCBI taxonomy): Eukaryota > Fungi > Ascomycota > Eurotiomycetes > Eurotiales > Thermoascaceae > Paecilomyces > Paecilomyces fulvus. The sequence goes on along the minus strand of JAPVCG010000067.1, from coordinate 610,818 downwards.
GTAGACAAACCAGAAGACCTTCATGACGCCCGATGTCGCAACCATGTAGATACAGATGGAAAAGACGAAATACGAGAAGACCAGCACGAATGGGGTCCAGTCTTGAACCCCATCTGAGGCGGTCGTGATGGCCCAGGAGAGATCATTTTTCAACTTGGACAGGCTGGAGCGCAGCTGCCTTGTACGCGATGGGCGCTGATGCGCACCGTCGAAGAGATCCTCCTCAGAGCCCGGGTTGTTTGCCATGGGTGCGGTCGCTCTTCAGACAAATCTGGGCTGCGGTGGTCGAAGGGAAAAGAGAAGAAGTTCGACCCAGATGTGCTGGCGCAAGCGCAGCTTTGAATGATCCCAACGCAGCCCAGAAAGGAGGAGGCCATGCGGCTGAAGCGTCTCCAAAACTAAGCCATCAGAGCAGGGTTCCGTATCTTTGTCCAGATCCTGCTAAATCTTCAGGGCTCCAGCCCGAACCTAGAGTCGGTTTGTGAGCACTACTGGGCCCCTACTACCCTAGTATGTATCTCCCATCCGTTGATCTCCCGGCCGAACTAGCGGGCTGTACTGAGTACGGAGTACGGAGTACGGAGTACTCAGAGCAGATACTCCGTAGAGTCCGTACATTGTGACTACTACTCCGTAGTGTCTGTTCACTATGGAGTAGCGCGTGCTAGCATCTAGAGAGTTGATCGAACGTCCCACCGAGATCAACTCCCGAGACGTAACCATGGTCAGGACCACATGGGATACCGAGGGGCTGACGTAACGGGTATCAGAAAAGTTCCCGGGGATCAGAAAGTTAGTATTCAGGCACCGGGGAGCTTTGCGGAGCTTTGCGAGCTTAGCGTTCCACCAGTTCGTGAACGTGGGTGTCACAGCGCAACTAGTGATAGATCGGCGCATTGACGATGCGGGTTGGCCGAGGAGTACTACTTATCTCCAGTGATCGACGGTCTGCAGAATTTTAAGTTACATCTTGAACCCGGCTGAGGGGATATCACTTCCCGTTCCTGATAGCGTTTCGTCGTAAGATAGGCTTCTCCCGAATTCGCTGACGCGAGGCTTGAACGGTGTCCCGAGCCATCTCTGAAGTGCTGGTCCGGCGGCAATAATGTTGCACCTGTACGGAGTAGACCCGATGTATCCTCAGTTGCACGCGATGCCGATCTGTATCCTCAGGGAGTAAGAGGTCTCAGGACCCGTCTTGTTTTGTTTTTTCGTTAGCATGCGGAATATCGGCGGGATTGCTCGTTAGGAGGATGAGCGATCTCCTCAGGTCATCCACCGACCTTGACCGTCACTCTTGTCAATCAGGATGCCAAATTTTTCTTCGGCCATCTTCTCAAGGAATTATTGCCTATTCGGTTCGAGCTACCGATAGATAGGCTTCGGGAAGGGCAGGTTTTAGAGCAAAATCCTCAAGATCACATCGCTGGAGGTAAAGCAGACGGAATAATTCCTCGGACCATAGCTGGATTAGATACCGCCACAAGATATCTGTGCTCCATCCTTCCATTACCGTCACAAAACACAGTGAGTGGGTCGACCGGAGTACCTAAGGGGGTCCGTATACTTTGGAGTAGAAGTATGGCATGGTGCATTCAGTGACTATTATTGTCACATCTTCAGGGCTGAGTAGTATCCAGGCGGAAAAATTTTACCGGGAGCGTGGACCGTCCGTTGGATGATACGTCTGCAGACACATGTCAGCTTCTATCTTGGCAACTTTGAGTCTGTCATAGTGATTTTCTCTCACAGAGATGGGTGGGAACCGTACCAGGACGCTTCGACACCGGAGGCATCGCCGGAAGAAGAATGGATCCTTGGGAGAAGCAAGATTCAGCCCAACAGCGTAGTGTTGCCCACGGATGAATTAGCACTGATGGGCCCCCACGGTGATGGGAGATAAGTTAATAACCAGACAGCATCTTTCCTCAAACCAGAGGGAAGCTTAGGTAGTCGAAGGTCCTTAAGACCCAGAAGTCGCCATCGTCTTCCTGTTTCTTCAGCGCCTTTCTGTCAGGCCTTTTTTTTCTTCATTCGTTTGTTCTGTAAATGGTCAGACAGGATGGTGTCTCTCTGTTCTTGGGTGCTCGTGCTGTTGCTCACCTTCTGTCGTGCTCAGCAGTTGTCGACGAGCGAAGTCTCTGACTGCACGTGCGGCTTCTACGACGATGCTGCCGATCTTCTCTTCACTGACAGCACAATTGTCTATTTCAACGAAACTGATGGCATCCCCGACGACCTTCTGGTTGAATCATTCGAGCACAGATATGATTTGGGCTGGAACACCATTTACCGTAAGGGTGCTAAGGTGGAAAATGCCAACATCGTCAACGACACCACTGCGGGCAACCTCACCACCCTGGAACTCGCCATTGATCCCTCAACCGAAGAGCACTTGGTCAATGGCGCGAGTATCCGGACCAAACGTCAAGATATCTTTTTCGGTTCCTTCCGGACCTCCATCCGGGCGCCGCGATACTGGCACAAGGGATCGGCACTGTCGATGCTGCTTTATCACAATGAGACCGAGCAATGGGATCTCGATGTGATGAACACCGACAACAGCAGCTGGGCCTGGGTCAGTATGTTGGCCAAGGGCGTCTTCCCCGATGTATGGCTGGGAACGAATTTCACAGATCTCATCCGCGAGGGACTGAATCCGTGGTACTACACGGAATACCGCGTGGACTGGACTCGTCACAATATCTCCTACTATATCGGCGGCGAGCTCCGAAAGTCCTATACAAAAGAGACCAACGGCACCTTGCCAAGTACTCCTGCAGCCCTCCGGTGGCAGCATTGGTCAACAGGAAACAAATACAGCAGCCAAGGCCCTCCGACCCATCGCTCGCAGGCGAACATTGCATGGACTCGAATCTTCTACAACTCATCCCTGGCGACAGCCAAGCAACAAAAGGAGTTCGATACGAGATGTACGCCGACTGCTGCTTGTCGCATGAGCGACTACAGTCTTCGAGGCTCGACGGCTTATGATCAAGAGGCGCTGAAGCCCTGGAAGCAGACCCATCCCAAGTGGACGATCCCGTGGGTGCCTCTCGCGATCGATATCGTTTTCCTTGCTGTCTTTACGGTCTTGCTCGTCAAGACGCTCTGGCGGAGAGCTTCCTGGGACTCACTCTACGAGTTTCTTGGTATGAAAGAGAAGAAGGCGACCACGAACTCGTCCTCAGGCTCAGATAGGAGCGACACGCCAACTGATGACGGTGCGACTCTCACCAACAGCCCTCTGGCGAGTCGACACAATCTTCCAACCGTTGCTTCCTATATTAGCCTATCCCCTCCGCCTGCGTATTCCGTTCCTCAGACTCCTGCGCCTCAATATCAAACACCCGCAATCTCCCCGCGGCCGTCGCGCGCCAACTCCGCCGATGACCTGACGATTCAGCCAGTCTATCCCACGGATTCCATGCACTCCCAGGCAATGCAGAGACGGCGTGCAGGAATCAGTACTCCCGGATCTATTAGAGAAGACATGGAATTCCGTGGCTCTCAAAGCAACAGCACCTTAATACAGCAGGCTGCGGAGACCAGCGCTCCTTCGACTCCAGGATTCTTCTCCGCAGAGGCTTCTCAACAGAATCAGACACCATCTGCTGAAAAGTCACCCCAGGCCCCAGCGTCCAAGCAGAAGACCCCTACCGCCAAAGCAGCCCCCGCTGCGGCAGGCGGTAGTCCACCTCGTCAGCGTGTTGACTACCTGGCTGGATTTATCTCTATGAGTTCGCTTCTGGTTACCGTGAACCATTTCTGTCTGACTTTCTTCGCATCAGTCCTCGAGTCTAACGTAGATCCTCATTATGCCAGTGAGAGATGGGCGAGAAAGACGATCGGAACCTACTTTCTGGACGCTCTCTGGATCGGACCTTTCCTCATGATTTCCACCCGCTTCCTTGTCTCCAACTATCTCCGCACAGGCAACCTTGGTAACATGGCCCAGAAGGTCGTCGCTCGTCCGTTCCGTCTTCTCATTCCGGTGGCTACGATCGCTCTCCTCGAATACTTCCTCATGGACACGGGGGCTGTCAACTGGCTCGAATATCTTGCCTCCGTTACCTGGTCGCAGTGGCCGTATACGACACTCGTTGCGAACCCGGGTGTGTTCATCAGTGAGATCGTCGAGCTCGCCTTCCTGATTCCAAACGCAGCTCCCCAGATCACCTACAACTACTGCACTGGAGTCCTTTGGACTATCCCCGTTCAACTGCAGGGCGCCTGGCAGACTTTGATTGCTCTGCTAATGATCAAGCAGTGCAAGACGCCTTGGAAGCGCATGGCTTTCTACACCTTCTGCATCTGCAATCATTGGTACGGTCTTTCGTGGGGCAGCTACTATTACGCCGGGCTTCTTCTTGCCGATCTCGAACTTACGTACAAGTACAAGAAATGGCTGCACGCCCGACCGTTCATCTATTATCCTTTTCTGTGGTTCCTCATCGCTGTCACCTTGGGTGGCTTCACTATCGACCTGATTCCCCAGTACACTGGTGTTCAGTATTCCGAGTATGAGTATGGATGGCATCCCGACACCAGCACTGGCCTCCCTATCGCGCAAGCCGAAGGCATCTCCTACCCGGATTACTACATTCCTCGACTAAACGCCTTGATTACTACGGTGAGCATGCAAGCTATAGTTGAGATCTCTCCATGGGTGCAGAAGGTGCTCTCGGTTAAGGTCCTGCAGTGGATTTTCCCTCACGTTTTCACCATCTATCTGATTCACGGTTTCATCATGTGGTCCGCGGGTTCGTGGGCGATGGTGACACTCTTTTCCTACGGGCTGCCTTACTGGCTCTGTCTTCTTCTGACGGCAATCGTCTGTTACGGAATGCTGTTCGCCGTTCTTCCTATCTTGACGCCACCCATCGAGCTGCTCGGCAAGAACTTCACGATGACACTGTGGGAACATGCCAGCCAGGAACCGGTACCCAGGAAGCCATGCACGTATCCGTTCGGTCGGCAGCTGCTGGACCGTCACGTTGATGCTGCCAGGTCCTCTTCCCCGGATACACTCGATGAGAAGGGTAAGGCGGTCTTTCGGGACGATACCAAATGTCCCAGTGAGAAGATGTCCGAAGTTTGAACGCCAATGGGCTCTCATCTTTTGTACATTTTTTCACTTTACTTGAGAGTCGATTTTCTAATATTTTCCATTGGGGTACGGAGTGTTATTTGTGGGCATGTACAAAATTTCCATTTACTATAGACCAGGTGGTTTTATGGATATAGACCATGATACATCATGATACATCAATATACATGAAATACATGATACATAGCTATTAAAATCCCCTTTAGGTTCCAAACGCGTCCTTTCAATCGTACTATATGACCAGAATCTGGCAGTATCCGTGCCTTGTGTGGGTGCGCTCAAGGCACGGATAATCCACGATGAGTTTAGAAACTAAAAATGCGCCGTGTACCTGCCTTAGTCTGTTTCACGATCCCTGTAGTACCTAACAGCTGCTGCAGCGCTTATAACGTTAATGATAATAGTCCAGTGGAGTAAGCAGGGTATGTGGAAATTAGTTCCACCTCGGCTGTGGTCCAGCTCCTCGTTTTCCATTTCCCCTTTTTTTCTTATCGTCCGTGTTTTTTTCTCGGGACCGCCAAGATTTGCACACGTGCGCTTCTTCAGAGTCTTATTAACTAATTCTGCAACTAGTGAAAGGTCGGTTTTTCTAGTGAAAAGTATGATTGAGATCTGATCTTTTCATCCCAAGTTATCCCGTCTTATGTCAGTATGCCATGGGTCAAGCCACTTGAATTCAGCCACAATGGAGTAAACCATGCAATTACATAGAGTAGAAAGCTACTGTACGGAGTAAGTGTATCAAAAGTTTCTGTTTCTGTAGATTGGCAGGTAAATAATCTGCTATATCTAATATATTCCAAATATAACTTAATATACTAATTCTTTTTATATTAAGTAATAAATAATAAATTATTTTCACTAACTATTTAAATACCCACCTTAGTTAAAGGGTGTCTCGAAGCGAGTGCTAAGCGAAATAACTATAGTTAAGTCTTATTATCAGTGGGGATGTCAGATGGGGCTGCTCGGGGCACCAAGAACTTTGTAGTAACTAAATACGTAACTAGAGTTTCTACCGATCTTATGGTTCGTTTCATTGGAAGTATGGTATGGAACTGGACCAAACTTTAAATTAAAAAAAAGAAACAAACAAACAAAAAAATCTCGGATCTGATAATCTAGGTCTGCTACTAGAAACTATAGTGGTGTACCGTGTTGGGAACTTTTGAGCCTCGCTTTGATGCATAAGCGAAAGAAACGTGGCTGAAATTATTTTTCTTTTCTCTATCTCGGGAATAAGTATCTTGGATTGTCCTAGTAGATCATGTCGGCACTTAAGGACTTACTTACTTGCATACAGTTGTCAGTAGGTGATGCTTTTATCTAGATTCTTTGATTACGTGGCGCAGGCGAGGCCTGTCATCTATTACTGCGATCACGTCATATAACCGTCGTTAACTACTATTATAGTGCATGAGGGGCACGGGACATAGTATATAAATACCCCTGCTTGTTCGTGGATTGAAATGTCGATCGTCTTCGAACATGCGTATCATCATATCATAGCCAAAGCGCGAAGATGATTGCAGGGATCCACGGGGAATCAATCAGGAGACAGCCGGAGTTTATTCCTAGCCTCTACTCTACATATTCCGCTCAGAGTCTCTTTTCTCGTTTGTTTTAACCTCTTTGATAAGCGGGCGGAAGAAGATCCATATCTCCAATACCCGTATCCCGTCTTTTGACTCGAGTGATGGAGTAAGTGCAACTCGGAGAAGACTTCCTTCCGTGTGATAAGCAGAGGTAAAATGAATTTATGAGTATTTTGTAGATCGTTATCTGCGCGCGGAGATTTATCCAGGGTGGGAATACTACCATTTCCGGCTTGTGCCGTATGTGATACCAGCTCGTGCAAGCTCTTCGCGTGTGTCGCATAGGCTGCCTACTAGTTAGTAGGTAGGGTAGAATGCATATTGCTCCCGTTCTCTTTCTATAAGGTAACCCCTCACATCTAAGTTTTTGGTTCCCAGGCATTGAATATGCAGGAACTTATAGAGGACACTCGAAGTAGAACCACGGTTCGCATCGTAAAAGCCAGTTTATCCCCGGTACACCATTACGTCTTAGATATAAGCCTCGATGACTCCTCGTTACAGGGTCTGATTTTCCTCGAGAACAATATCAACTGCGTGTTCGGCAATTGCATAGACAGCCGCCTGGTAGTGGGATGCCAGGGGCATGAGGATCTAATATCTAGTCAGTGCATGCTGCCATGGACCAGACTATGCGAATTGTCACTTCTATGATCAAACGATTCGACGAGACAGAGAAAAAGCTGCTTGAGAGGTACCGCTTCACCAACGAATCTCATCTGGAGCCAAGATCTGACAGCTCTCGAAACCATCCTTAAATGGGTTATTAACCCTGATTGTTTGTAGCCTGCCAAACGAAACGGTATGGTGTAACTACCGGAGAGATTTATGTAGGGATGATATACTATGTTGTAAAGTTTTTTTTTTACTCTTGCTTTTTATGTGCTCCTTTGATGATTATTCTTGATTACGATGTGAATTGCGTGAACTTCTGACAGTTATGCGAGCCATGAATCAATCACTATAGAATAAACTAAACCGATCTCCTTGTAGTTGAGACATTAGTATATCTCAGTAGACAAGGAATCTGGCTGGCTATTACACCAAGTGTACTCGGAGAGAGATAAGGATAACTTGTAGCATAGTTCTCATTTATCTCCTTCCATTTTGGTACTATGCTTAGAGATTTATAAGGATATTTTCGACGATTTCCCCTCCATTCCTTACTACTTACTCTATAGGAGAATAAGATGAAATTATATCTCTATAGAGCCTCAAATACAAGGATAGCACCGCACACATCTAGTTCGTGAAGTCCGCATAACTAGTGTGCGAATAAATCATAGGAAGCTGCATCAAACTACAATTGAATGCACACATACACACATTAGCATAGCGTACATGGCAGCTGCTTTTTACAACCGCAATGAAGAGTATAATATTCAATTGACTCCAAGTCTCTGAGGACCTCCAAATTAGATGATAATGCGCGGGCTCTTGTTCAGCTAGTTCTGCTACCATCCCACGTAGAGATATTATTATCTATTTAGGCTTTCCTCATGCAATTTTTTATGCTTGAGCAGGGACCCCGCCCTTGATCTCGCCGGAAAGATGCAAATGCAAAAAAAAAAAAAGAAAAAAAGAAATTCGACAGCGGTCGGATTTGAACCGACGCCTCCGAAGAGAACAGATTTCTAATCTGTCGCCTTAGACCACTCGGCCACACTGTCATGTGCTTGTTGAGTTGAATATTTCAAATATGATATAAAAAGTTGTTATTCAAAGTTTCTGATGAGGTAGGGAGTTGAGAGCGTTAAAGTGATCGGTGGAATAGATATGTTGTAGGGCGGGGGAGGGTGAAAATACTGCGGGTATTTAGTAGTTGTGGATAGTTACCCATTATTAGATTACAGAATAATAATAATAATAATAATATACTCTGATTACGATTATCAGAAGAGGGGAAGTAGAGGTGAAATTCTATATTTTATATTTTGTCGGGTATGTATATATAGCAACGACTCGGCCACGGTGCTGTTGCTGGATGATGAGCCTTTCCATTCATTGATTTTGATTTATAAACTTGTATTCTGTAGTTACCACTATCACCGTGCTTATTTTTTTTTTTCATTCGGATCACATCAGCCAAAGACCGGGACGAGTGGTGGATGGTGAATTGTATCCATATCCAGTATTCGGGGAGCCGAGGCAAATTCCATATTTGGTTAGATTAGCCATATAGCATACAGAACTTCCAGTTTAACTATCTCGAATCGATAGACCGGCCATATTTCAAACTACAACTACGCCACCGACAAACGACAAGGCCTAACCATCGAGCTCTCGATGATATCTTTAATAAACCACCAAGAATAAAGCAAATATAATGCCAGCCGATCCTTCCTCTCTCTACGGCATCCCTCGCCCCCGCAATGCCGCAAGCAAGAAAGACCTCACCTCGTCATCCACCCTTGCCTTCACGACACAGCTCTCCTCTCTAATCGCCCAAGGAACGTCTTCCTCTACATCCGACAGCAGAACTTCCAGCGGCCGAGCCCGCCCCTCCAAGACCTCTAAATCAGACATCTTCTCCGTCCACAACAAAGGCGCGCAGAAGCGGGCCGCTGCCGATCTGGAAGATGACGACGACCAGCAGTCAGCATACACGCGCCAGAAGCATCAGCGGGCAGAAGATATTGGTCAAGTGGATGCGGCGACGCTGCAGCGGTCGAAGAGACGGATGGAAGAGAAGGCGCGGGTGTATGAAGAGCTGAAGAGCGGAGCGCATTTAGCGGAGGCAAGTAGTAGCGATGAAGAGGACGCGACAGCGGATGATCATGCGGCGCGAATGATCAGACGGGAGAAGAATGCTCTCGTCGATTTCGATCGGAAATGGGCCGAGGAAAAGCGGAAGAGGTTGGAAAGTGGGGAGTGGTCGGATGAGGATGAGGAAGAGGAAGAGAGGGATAGCGACGCCGACGAGACGGGGTCTCTCGTGGAATATGAAGATGAATTTGGTCGCTCGCGTCGCGGCACCAGAGCAGAAGCCGCGCGAGCTGCTAGGCTCAAAGCTGAACAAGAAGATGAACCACACGACCGGTCCCGTCCGTCGCGGCCATCAAACCTCATCTACGGCGAGACGATCCAAACTGCCGCGTTTAACCCGGACGCCCCGATCGCTGCTCAGATGTCGCATCTGGCTGCACGGCGGGACCGATCCGCGACACCACCAGCAGAGACGCATTATGATGCAGAAGCTGAGGTGCGCAGTCGAGGAACTGGTTTCTATGCATTCTCGCGAGACGCTGAAACGCGGCGAAAAGAAATGGAAGAGCTCGAGCAAGCACGGAAGGAGACCGAAAAAGAACGAGAGGCGAGGAGAGCCCGGAAAATCGAGCGGGAGAAGTTGAAAGAGGAACGGAAGAAGAAGATTCAAGAGCTACGTGGGAAGAAGCAGGCGGAGGCGTTCCTGGAAGGCTTGGGTGACCTAGGTGCTTTGAAGGCGGGAGAATAAAGGGGGACCGTTTCCATGTCGTGATATTGGTCCTTCTTGTTATCGCTTTTTCATGGCGTTGATGTCTGTTATTATGAGATACCCCCGTCTATTCTGATAGAATTGAGAGATTCAATACGAATCATATCAAAAGGCCCTCTCGCCTACTTAGTCTATTATAAGTTCGAGTGCAAGGGCGTGTTTCTGTATATATCCCTGCCTTCTCACCCATGCACTAGCTGCTAGAGATGAGTTGACGAGGTTACGATGCCTATCATGAGATACTTCTACTGGATCGGAGTATCTTGATCATCGATCTCTGTTTCTGCTTACTAGGATTCTGAAACGATATCAAAAAGGATTGGGATGCAAAAGAGATCTTCAGCTTGCTATCACTATCGCAACCATGTGAAATATCAAAATATAGGTATCGAACTGGTATTAACTGAGGGGCATCAAGAAATCGCCGCGAGGCAAGTCAAATCATCAAGACGGTATGGTGCAATAGCAGCAGCAACAGTAACGGTCACACATCAAAAAAAAAATTAAGTAAGAGACATATCTCATGAGCCAGGGAGAACATAATAATCTAACAATAAAAGTTTTCACGGGAGAAACCTTCTTCCCCTTCCCACCATCGGTGGATATTATCCCTTCTCAGTCTGTCGTCGAAGAATTAGAAATGATGTCAATAACATCAAGGACAGATCGGCTGTCATAATCGTGCAAACATCAGGTCGTTACGGTCGTAAACGTTCATAACATGCGAACATCGAAGTACCCGCAAGCAGAGGGACTCGGGATGCGGTGATCGTCATCAAGCAAAAATCGTAGTTGTCATACCTTGTGTGTTGTAGTAAAATTTTCGGCATATTTTGGGAGAAAACCTAATGGGTCATGGCTCTGAATCCAGAACGAGCTCCTCAATAGCCTCAATGAAATCATCCGCATCTGCAGTAAGTCCCGTTAGCGGCCAGGCTCTCCACAGGAGATCCCCGAAAGAGGTAAATTCCCAGAGCTGGGAATAATGAGGCGTGTACTGACCGGATTTCGTGGCAAAACGCAGGGTATATTCCGGTTTGTGAGTCGGAGGAGGCGTGTATTCTGCAGAGAAGACCGTCCGACGTAGTTGACGCAAGAACACTGACTTGGCATCTAGACGCCGTAACCATCTGGGCGAGTGTATATGATACGTGATAAATGCGGTCCAAAGGGGAGCCCTATGCGTGTCAGCCCCCTTCCAGGACACAGGGGTTGCCCATGTATCGCTTACCGTTTCATCTCTCCGCTGTGGACGGAAGCTTGCAAGCGTATCGCCTTGGATGTAGTGTCTTGGTAGATGCGTAACGCGTGCAAGAAATTATTCTCTAGTATTTGCCTATCTACGGTCAGCATATATGGGTCTGATCTGGAAAGATGGAGACTTGCCCTCCGAAAATCTCTTCTTCGCCCTCCAATTCGTAATCGGGGACATGTGATACCGGCTTGCCCATATCCTGAGAACGAAGGGCCAGAAAGGTACAGTAAAAGATGACCATTCCTAGAGGCCGTGATTAACTTGAGTGAGATATAGTCACGACAGATTTATGCCACCTACTTTCGATGGTGTTGAACTTGAGGTTGGCCCACAAATGCAGCTCTGTGCCGGAGCGGCGCCTGCGACATATCTGAAGGCACGAACCTTCTCGGCAAATTTCAAGCAAGTTGAGCGGGTAGCAGAAATACTCATTTGACCGCGTCGCATGAGGTACCTCGCATACAATCCGCGCTCGACGGTCATCGTGACGAATGTAGAAGTAGACGCAGAATCCCCCACCGTCGTTGAAAGGCCTAGAATGGTCAGAATTGGCTGTCATTAAAGGGAGGGTGGTGACAGCTTACAGCTGCAAAAGTTCCTCAAATTCATTCTCGACCAGAAACCGTCTGAGGTGAGGGTGAGGGTCCCCGAGACACTCAGAACTACCATATGGTCAGTCTCTCGATTCTCTCACGAATTCTGAAACCATTCACTCACTTATCACCTACAGACGGGATACGGGTCCTTGAGATTCCTGTAAACACCCCCTTCGCCCAGTGGTCGTGGACGGGATTAGACAGCATCGATGGAACGGTGGATATTGTCGTTGGAGAAGTCGAGCCCTCTGAGAGGGACGGTGGCATGTCTGAGGAGAATGTCCCGGTCGATGGGGATGAAGCAGATTGAGTCGAGTGTGGAGACTGAGGTTGGGGGCGAGATCTCTCGTACGATCGACGCATCCTCGGGATACGTTCGCTCCTGGGGCTGCTTGGCCCCGTACTATGACTATCAGAAGAAGATGCAGGGCCTCCTATATCCAACCCACCAATCCGCAAAGCCAGTCGATTGTCTTGTACACTGAGCAGAGCTTTGATACTCTCACGAAGATCAGACATGAATCCTCTATCCGGAAAATGACTTTTGATTGTTAGCGATGCTCTGAATATTGGTCATAGGAGGATCCAGCGTACTCTCCCATGAAATCTTCCAACTCTCTCAGAAACAACTTATACTTCCGCAGGCGGGTTGCCAGAGAGTAATTGATCTCCCGACGAAAGAATGCAGATAGTTCAATCCACGTCCGCTTATAAGCCTCTCTAGTCGGGGGCCTTCTAGGGTCGATATTTCCAAAGAAATCCACAATATCCTCCAGTGTATACTTCAGGCTCGCGCGCACCAGTTCCAGGTCGGGCAGGACCAGAGGCACGTTGCGACGGTAGCGGAGATCCCCAGACCTAGTGAGCTCTTCCAGAGCATTTAGAGATGTGCTGATTCCATATAGATCTGCGATCAGCCCAGTGATCTCTGTCGCGTGTTCAGGCAGCGGGTCTCGAAATCTCATAAAACCGGCCGCAACGTCCTCTGCGTTGGTGGCAGACGTGCGCAAGGCCATGCTTGCGACAGCGATGTCAGGCCATCAGTCACACAGAACAGCGTGCAGGAAGAAGAGCAGGACCCGACGGTATTAACATGCAAACGGAAGATGATACACACAAAGGAGGGGCATCCGCCACAGAGGGAAAGAAATCAAGAGTGCCGCAGAAGAAGGCAGGCCGCAATCGCGCCGAGGAGAACAACCCACTTTCTGAAGCATCGAGAACAACAGCGCAATCGCGTGGGTTAGCGAAAGTTTCCCGGCGTTTATCAATTTGAGGCTCTTCGGGGCCCCAGCAGCCTGACAACCCTCGGGGAGGTGGAATCATGACGGGTGTTGACGTGGTCAACCTCTCCTCCATTGGCGACACCAATGAACGTTAGGTCAACAGAGCGCATAGACATGCATTGGTGAATCTTTTCCACTGCCCGCCAGCAGTCTGCCTATCGATCCTGATCGACCACTCAGCGCTTCCCCGCGGCACAGCTTTGAAGTCTGCCCTGGCGAAATGGCCCCCCCAACACCCACCCTAGACGCCCATTGACCCGCAATCGAAATTTTATTTTCAAGCAGATGCTGCTCAATTTCATTCCTAGGAGCTGTTGAGTCCTCCTCATGAAGATATACCCCATCTCATTATTGACATTAGGCATAGCTGCCGGGAGAAGATGGCGGATGGCTGAAAATGACTGTTTCAGTCTAATTGCTGTATGGCATTTGTTTCGATTAGCGTGGCATTTCAGTGGCAAGATGACGGCGGCTTGCAACGTGGGCATCCAGCAGTGCTGGCAGGAAGCCGTGTAAATAGTAGTTCTGAGTTGCGGCGAGGAATGACTACAAGACATGTCCAGCTGCCATAAGTATTGGTAAACCTTAAAAGCTAAAACCCCATGTTTTCTCTTCTTCTAAGATGATGCTTCATATATATATATAACCGCTAAGAAACTCATTTCAACGAGTTCTGCCTACAATATTATACTCCTGTATCAAGCGACAAACCCGATTTCTGAACGGACAGCATTTTCCCATTCACAACCTAGGTAAGAGGCAACAGATAGTTAGACCCTAGTATAGCAATGATACAGCCGCTGAAATATAGTCGAGCCTCATTTCCGAACCAACCTTATTTTAGAAAACACAATTCTATACTATTAGGACCTCCCAGCACAAACACAGTACTATTTATGTAACTATGAACCCATTATCTTGATTACAGCAACCCCATCCATCTCAACGCTGCCCAACGCCAACAACCCTTGTTCAGCACCAGCACCAACACTATCTCACATGAACAGATCATTTATGTTGAAAAGTGGTATTTTTGGTATTTGGATTACTGTTTCTTACTCACTTAGATGCACTAGTTTTTAGTCTGTTTTGTTGGATCTGAACACACATAAATTCAGGTCCTGTCATGATTTCCATAGAAAATAAGCACAACTACAACACTGTGACAACTTCACTCAGATTGACTCTGACATGTTCAGATTTCCTCTGTAATCTCATTACCATATTACACAAAATCTGACAGTTATGAGTCTGAATAGCTAAATATATTGAACATGTTGATATTGAAGCTTTTGATGATGAAACTATTCACCTGTTACAGACCAACCATGGAGGGGCACAACTGTGACACCCTGATAAGATGAGACTCTACAGCACAGCACTAGAGCAAGGCAGACACAAGAGATGATCATGAGATCATGTGATGATTCAATATACCAACCACACCAAGACACAAAGAAACAGAAATGGTATACAACATAGAAATAAATGATATATGAATTGGTATATGAAATGATATATGAATTGATATATGAAATGGTATACAGAGGACTAGATATATAAGAAAGCTCATTCCCACTCAGCAGATATATTTAGTTCTTTGCACTTAATATCATATTGTTTATCTACTATCTACTATGGGTCAGTAAGAACAGTACTGAAAGAATTACAATCTGACTAAGCTCTACTTCTGACTTAGCTATTGTTATTCAGTGAGACCCACTGAGCTACCCAGCACACAAAGTCTTACTCAATAAACTGTAGTAAGCAGGCTATATTAACTGCCTACAGACAAGACCTAAGCAGGTTTAGATCATCAAGAAGAAATCAGATAAAGTGTTCTATTAAGCTTTCTCTAACAAATAGTACAATAGAATAGCTAGAAAGAATTCTGAGGTGATAACATATTGAGTGCTTTTGACTCTGTTATCAAAGACTTAAGTATTATAACCAAGAATAGCAAGTCATTATATCAACATCTAAAACAGCAGAAAAGCAATCAGCTGTGGGACCAGCAACTTCAACACAGCCACCATCAGTGATAACATCTAAAGATAATAATAAACTAGACAATTTGAAATTGATGAAAGAGATCAGATGATTGTGCACAATAATACAGAAGAACAATATAAAAGATATTAAAGAAAGATTTAAACAGCTTCAAGAAATAATTTAAAAACTTAATAAACCATAATGCACACCACAGACCACTACAACTCAACTTAAATCACTGAAACCTAAATCATTTGATGGGCAATCTCACTGTTTACAGGCATTTTTTACTTAGCTTGAATTGTATTTCAAAATGATAAAAATCACTAAAGATTATAACAAAATCATATTAGCAATATTCTACATGAGAGAATCAGTATTTGATTGAATCAATCTTATCATGAAGAACAGAAAAAAAAACTGAGACAATAAAGAAAACCAAGATGAAATTACCAAATGAGTATTTAGTGAATACATAAATTTCACCACAAAATTAAATAAGATTTTTAAAGTAATCAATCAGACTAAAGTCATGAAACAGAAACTATAATGACTTTGACAGACTGAATTAGTTAGACAATACACAATGCAGTATCAACAAATTATGTCTCACTTGTAATAAGAAAACAAAGTGCAAATTGTGACTTATGAACAAGAACTAAAAGAAAAAGTTCAGAATAAATTAGCTAGAAAAGAACCACTTACTAACATTGATGAATTGATTAAATGATTTATATAAATTGACAACAGAATTTATAAAAAAAAGTTGATTAAGCAACAAGTAAAACAATGGAGAAATGATGAACAGTCTACATGGCATTTACAGCATATTAATCAAGGACAATGATAGAGAAAATCTAAAGTGAACTTTTACAGGCCACAATTGATGAAATTGAATATGATGCAATAGAAAGACAAAGCTAAGACTAAGCCAGAGAACAAACAAAAAAAAAAGATCATATGTTATAACTGCCAGAAAAAAAAGTATATAGCCAAACATTGCAAATCACCCAAGAAAGAGACACAATAGCTTAACACAATAAGCAATGAAATTAGTGACAATGACTTTTCAAAGATTGACTTTAGTGACAAACTCAAAAGCTAAGAATGAGCACAATATAAAGAGTTATAGCATTTAGAATATGAAGGAAAAGACTGAGAATCAATTGAGATATTTGAAAAAACAATGAGATCAAACAAAATCATGACACAAATTGAAGATAAAATGAATGAAGTATTTTAAAAGTGTTATGAACTAACTATGGAGAGGCATAACTGTGACACCTCAATAAAATGAAACTCTACAGCATAGCACTAGAGCAAAGCAGACACTAAGGTCACATGACAATAAACAAGTCCAATATCATGTGATAAGAAATAGTCCACAAAGGATTATAAGAAGATAGTTTAGTGAGAACTACAGAAAAAGAGTTCATATGAGACTATAAGAAATCATAGAAAGAAGAACTAAATTATAAAATATATAAGAACACTCATTTTGATTCAGCAGATATATTTAATTCTTTGCATTCAATCTGATTATATTATCTACTATCTACTATGAGTCAGTAAGAATAGTACTGAAAGAATTACAATTCAATTAGACTTTACTTCTGACTTAGCTATTATTATTTAGTTGAGATCTATCAAGTTACTCAATGTATGAAGCTTTATCTGATAAACTGTAGTAAGCAGACCACATCAACTGCTTACAGACAAGACTTAAGCAGGTTTAAATCATTAAGAAGAAACCAAATAAAGTGTTCCATTAAGTCTTCTCTAATGAACAGTACAATAGAATAGCTAGAAAGAATTCTAGAGTGGTAACACATTAAATGCTCTTGACTTTGTTACCAAAGACTTAAGTATTATAATTAAGAACAGCAAATCATTATGTTAGCATCTAAGACAGCAGAAAAGCAACTGACTGTAAAACTAGTGACCTCAGCACAGTCACCACCAGTGACAACACTTAAAGACAATAATAAACTGAACAATTTGGAATTAATGAAAGAGATTAAATAGTTGTGCACAATGATACAGAAGAACAACACAAAAGATATTAAAGAAAGACTTAAACAGCTTTAAGAAATAATTTAAAAACTTAATAAACCACAATACACACAATAAATTATCACAACTCAACTTAAATCACTGAAACTCAAATTATTTGATGAGCAATCTCACTGTTTACAGACATTTCTCACTTAGCTTGAATTATATTTCAAAATAACAGAAATTACCAGAGATTACAACAAGATCATGCTAGTGATATTCTACATAAAAAAATCAGTATTTGATTGGATTAATTTCATTGTGAAGAACAGAAAAGAAAATCAAAACAATAAAGAAAATTAAAATAAAATCACCAAGCAAGTATTTAGTGAATACATAGATTTTGTCATGAAATTAAATAAGGTTTTTAAAGTAATTAATTAAACCAAAGTTATGAAACAGAAACTACAATAACTTTGACAAACTGAATTAGCTAGATAGTACACAACATAGTATCAACAGATTATATTTCACTTACAATAGAAAAACAAAGTGCAGGTTGTGACATATAAACAAGAACTAAAAAAAGAAGTCTAGAATGAACTAGTCAGAGAAAAATCAATTATCAACATTAATAAATTGATTGAACAATTCATACAAATTAACAACAGAATTTATAAAAGAAAGTTAGCCAAGCAACAAGCAAAACAATGAAGAAATGATGAATAGTCTACATGGCAATCACAGCACATCAATCAAAAACAACAGTATAGAGAACTTAGAGTGAACTTTTATGAACCACAACCAATGAAATTGGACACAACACAACAGAAAGACAAAGTCAAAATTAAACTAAAGAATAAGCAAAAGAAAAAAATCATATGCTATAACTGTCAGAAGAAAAGACATATAGCTAAACACTGCAAAGCACTTAAGAAAGAGACACAGTGGCTTAACACAATAAGCAACAAAATCAGTGATGATGACTTTTTAAAGATTAACTTTAGTGATGAACTTAAAAGCCAAGAATGAGCACAATATGAAGAGTTACAGCATTTAAAATATAAAGAAAAAGACTAAGAATCAATTGAGATGCCCAAAGAGACAATAAAACCACATAAGATCATGACACAAATTGAAGATGAAATGAATGAAGTATTTTAAAAAACATCTGAAGAATTCAGCTACAATAACAGCATCAAAGAGTAACAAATTGTGAGGTACATAAGAACTGAAACAAACTTCACAATTGAAACCATCATCAACACAGTGAAGATGACAGCAATAGAACTAGACAAAGACATAAGCAACACTTTAAAAGATGTTGAGATAATTGTGAACCAAATTATGAGTATCAAGTGATACAAAAAAAAAAAAATAATAACATTGAATAAAGAAGACAGCAGAGCAAGACAACTCAAATGATGAAATCATTAGATAATATGCACAAGAACAAAGCATGCAACAAATTTACAAAGAACTAATGAAGAACAACAAGAATTTCATTACTGAAGAATAATATAAAGCCAGTGAAACATTTGAGAAATTAGAAAGTAAAAGAAAATTACTTAAGATCAAAGAAAAACCAGACAATGAGACAACTGAGGCCAAGACACAAGTGATAAATCTCACTTTGCTAAATTTAAACAAGAACAGTCATAAGTAAGAGACTTATTAAACTAAGACTCAAGAGAATTTCTCACAGAGAGAAACATTAGCTTACTGTGATAAGTCAGAATGTACATGCATAAAGTATCAGAGACACTTACAGCACAAGAATATGCATTAAACAGCATGTTATGATAACTATTGCATAAGACACTATGGTGTGAAGGTTAGCAGTGCATATTTTCCATAGAAAAATCAAATTAGAAAATGACAATGAGAACAGCAACATCAGATAACAATGACAGTCAAAGACCAACACATTAAGATACAGACTAAAATTATGGGCCAGCCAGCTAAAGTGCTAGTTAACTCAGAAGCCACAGAAAACTTTATAAATTTAGAATTCATGAAGAAGTTATAAATTTTAAAAATAGCTAAACAACAGCCAGTACTGATTTCAGAACTTAATAAAGAAGATTTGAGATAGTTTCTAACCACAGAGATAGAATTGATATTAGTCTCAATTTAAAACCATTTAAAGTTACTCAACTTTGATGTAACCAAAGTTGAAAAGTACAATATGGTACTTGAAATATCATGGTTAAGACAACATAATTCAGAGATTGACTGAACACATAATGAGATACAATTCACACAATGTACATGTGGAATAAGGCCAAAACAAGACCACTCATAGGCCTCAGAGAGTTGAGTAAAAAGCAAGATAGAATTAGTCATAAAAGAGACTGAGTTAAGAAGAATAACTGATGGCTTTAAAATGAAGAAACAGGCAAAATCTAGAAAGCTTACAGACAGCAAGTCAATAGATAAAATTATGCAAAGAGACATGCAAACTCAAAAAAAGCAGCATAGTCAGACATTATACAGCATCACAATGAGTAAAAGAGAAGTGCAAGAAGTAACAGAACTAATAATTCCAACAGAGTATAAGTGATTCAAGAATCTTTTTGATTTTAGTATCAATGAAGAATTGTCAAATTACAAATTATTTAACTATAAAATATCTTTAATGAAAGAGAAGAAACTGACATGCAAACCAATTTACCCAATGTCAGAAAGAAAAGCAAAAATTGTGAAAAAATACATTGACAATAAATTAAGACAAGAATACATTAAACCAGCAACATCATCAGCAGAATACTCAGTGTTATTTGTGCTAAAGAAAGACAGTGACTTACAATTCTGTATTGACTATAGACAGCTGAATGAGATTACAATCAAAGATAAATATCTATTACTGTTAATCACAAAGATACAAGATGCAGTATAAGAAGCAAAATAATTTATGAAATTTAATATTGCAAATGCATACAATCAAATACAGATCAAACTTGAAGACAAATGGAAAACAGCATTTAGAACTAAGTTTAAACACTATCAGTACAAGATTATGCTTTTTGAATTGACAAACACACTAACAATATTTCAGAGATTTATTGATTTAGTACTAGGTGAGTATCAATTTGACTTCATTATAGCTTATTTAAATGACATTTTAGTATTCTTCAAGAGTTTCAAAGATCATGTCAGACACATCAGAATGGTACTATAAAAACTACAACTAGCAAAGCTACAACTCAAGCTAAAGAAGTGTAAATTTCATGTTCAGAAGACAAACTTTCTAAAACATTAAATCACTTAAAAAGAAATATAGATAAATTAATTAAAGATTCAGGCAATCAGAGATTGGCCAGTACTAATGAATTTATGAGAATTACAAGCATTCATTGGAATGATGAACTATTATAGACAATATATTAAACAATACACAAATATCATGAGACCACTATTCAACCTTTTGAAGAAGAAGAGAAAGTTTCAGTGAATAAAAACAAAACAAAAAGCATTTAAAAAAATGAAGATAAAAATAATAATAGCATCAGTAATCAAATAGCATAATTTAGTGAAGAAAATAATCATTGAGACTAATACATCAAACTACATGATTGAAGCAGTGATGTCACAGCCAAATAACAATGGAAAACTACACCCACTGGCATATTACTCAAGGAAAATGATATCAGCAGAACTTAATTACAAAATTTACAACAAGAAATTGTTGGCCATAGTGACAGTATTTCAGCAGTGAAAAGTATATCTTGAAGAAGTTAAACACATGATTAGAGTGATCACAAATCACAAGAATTTTATTTATTTCATAATAACTAAAGTGTTAATGCAAAGACAAGCAAGATGGGCAAAGATATTGATGAATTATAACTTCAAAATTGAATATTGCAGTGAAAAACAAAATAAGCAAGCAAATGCATTTAGCAGACAATCAGACTACAAGAAAGAAATTCTTGAATCAGAACTAGTGCTATTGAAGTTTCAGAAGAATGAAATAATGACATATAACAAACAGACAGCAACATTAGCAGCAACAATAATTATCAAAAGTTAAGATAAAGAACTAATATAAATTATCAGATGGGAAATTACAAAAAATAAAAATCTCAAAATGATCAAGAAAAAAATCAACAAGATAACAGAAGACAATGAATTAATTTACTACAACAGATTGATATACATACTATTTATAGCAAAAGCAGAAGTGATCAAAAAATATTATAAGCCATCAACAAAAGAACATTTTGGAACCAAAAAGACAGAAGAATTAATATTGAGAAACTTCTATTTTTCAAACATGTAATAGACAATATACTGATACTTGAAAGAATGTGACACTTGTCAGAGAAACAAAGCAATAAGACATTTACTATACAGAGAATTACAATCACTTACAGTACTCACTCAACCTTGGGAATGAATTATCATGGATTTTATCACACAACTACCAAAGTCAAAGAAAAATGAAGTTACATACAACACTATTCTCACAGTGGTGAATAGATTAACAAAATATACATATGCAATATTAACAAGAACAGATGCAACAGCCTCAGAGACAGCATATTTACTACTTTAATATATGTTTAGCAAACATGATATACTAAAGAGAATTATGACAGACAGAGATTCACAGTTCACATCAAAGTTATAGAAGACATTGATGAATATAACTGGCATTGAGCATAGACTTAACACAGTCTATCATCCACAAACAGATGAACAAATGAAAAAAATAAATTAGATAATTAAGTAGTATTTACAAAACTACACAAATTACAATTAGAGCAATTGAGTTGAACTGCTATTCATAGCACAATTTGCATACAACAATTTAATCAATGCAACAACTAAAGAAACATTATTTTATACTAATTTTGAGTATAATCTCAAATTTGACAGTGAACCAAAGAAAACACAAAAAATGAACCATAAAGCAGAAAAGAAAGTGATACAGCTATAAACATTGCATAAGCAACTATGAAAAAATATTAAATTTGCAAACCTCAGAATGACAGTTTACTACAACAAAACTCACCAGAGAAGATTTAATCTAAAAAGAAAGAAGAAAGTATACTTGCTACACAGAAACATCAAGACAAAATAATCAAGCAGCAAACTTGACAACAAAAAAATTGGACCATTCATTATTGAAGAAAAAATCAAACCAGTAAACTACAAATTGAGACTACCAGACAGCATAAAAATGCACTCAATCTTCCATATTTCATTATTGGAATCAGCATCACAAAGCACTCAGATGCAAGATAAAAAAATTAAAACCACAGAAAAAGAATACAAAGTTGAAAGAATTCTAAATAAGAGAAAGGTCAACAGACAAGCACAATATCTAGTAAAGTGAAAGAAATATAATATCTCAGAAAACACTTGAAAACCAGTTAAGAATTTGATAAATTGCCAGCATCTGATGAAGACATATCAAGACTGACAGAAGTTCAGAAATCAGAACTCAAATCAGAAAAAGAATCATCCACAACTGAAGCTAGAAAAATGAAATTAGACAGAGAGACAGTCTCAGAATCACAGTGAAGAAGAAAAGCACTTTAATTACAAAGCTTTTGTTGACATTTACAGAGCACCTTATGCTCAGATAACTTTTCAAATATACATTTTTGAACAACACTCATTTCAGCATGTAATTGATTAGCATGTTTTTAAAGCAGACAGATATTGAAATCTCTAGCAATCAAGGTGAAAGTAACTTAAGCTTCTTCTTTACAAAGTGAATTTCACTAGTGATTATTCATAATAAGACTAAAGCAGTGAAAGTTGTGACACAGACAGAAAGAGCAGAATAAGAACTAAAAATTAAACACCACACACAGAATAGATAACAAAAAACAGTGATTATAGAGAAAAAAAACAATGAAACTGTCACTGTTTATACAGTCAGCAAGAACTATATATTCTCTATAATGATTACATGAAACTTAAGAAAGTTTGCAAGAAAGTATCATAATAACACTTAAAACAAGGCATAACAAAATCACTTACAGCAAATGAGTCAAAGTCTCAATAGTGATGAGAGTAAGCACTTTACTTATGTGTCTTTAAAGATAAAGACTTTGAAAAGAGAGAAGTAATATTATAGACCAATCATGAAGAGGCACAACTGTGACACTCTGATAAAATAAAACTTTATGGCATAGCACTAGAGCAAAACAGACACCAAGGTTATGTGATAATAAACAAGTCCAATATCACATGATAAGAAATAGTCTACAAGAGACTATAAGAAAATAGTTCAGTGAGAACTACAGAAAGAAAGTTCATATGAGACTATAAGAAATTATAAAAAGAAGAATTAAATTATAAGATATATAAGAATGCTTATTTTAGTTTAGCAAATGTATTTAGTTCTTCACATTCAATTTAATTATATTATTTACTATCTACTACAGATCAGTAAGAATAGTATTAAAAGAATTACAATTCAATTAAACTCTACTTCTGACTTAGCTATTATTATTCAGTTGAGACTCACTGAGTTACTCAATGTATAAAGTCTTACCTAACAGACTGTGGTAAGCAGACTGCATCAACTGTTTATGGACAAGACCTAAGCAAATTTAAGTTATTAAGAAAAAACTAAGTAAAGTGTTCTGTTGAGCCTTCTCTAATAAACAGTACAATAGAATAGCTAGAAAGAATTCTGAGGTGATAACAAGAAGACATCTGAAGAACTCAGCTACAATAACAGCACTAAAAAGCAACAGATTGTGAAATGTATAAAAACTGAAATGAACTTCACAGTTGAGACCATCATTGACACAGTGAAGATAGCAATAATAAAATCAGACAAAGACACAAGTGACACTTTAGAAGACATTAAGATAATCACAAATCAAATTATAAATATCAAGCAATACAGAAAAAAAAAAAAACAATAATATTGAATGAAAAAAATAGCAGAGCAAAATGACTCAAATAACAAAATCATCAGATGATATACACAAGAATAAAGCATATAATAGATTTACAATAAACTTATGAGAAACAACAAGAATTTTGTTATTGAAGAATGGCATAAAGTCAGTGAAACATCTAAGAAATCAGAAAGCAAAAGAAAATCACTTAAAACTGATGGAAAACCAGACAATGAGACAACTAAGGCTAAGACATAAATGATAAATCTCACTTTGCTAAATTTAGATAAAAATAGTCATAAGCAAGAGACTTATTAGACTAAGACTTAAGAGAATTCCCCACAGAGAGAAACATTAGCTTACTGTGATAAGCCAGAATGTATATGTATAGAGTATTAGAGACACTCACAGCACAAGAACATGCATTAAACAGCATGTTATAATGAATATTGCATAAGGCACTATAGTGCAAAGGTCAGCAGTGCATATTTTTCATAGAAAAATTAAATCAGAAAACAACAATAAGAATAGCAACATCAGATGGCAGTGACAGCCAAAGGCCAACATGTCAAAATACAGGCTAAGATTATAGACTAGCTAGCTAGAGTGCTAGTTAACTCAGAAGCCACAGAAAACTTTATGAATTTAGAATTCATAAAGAAGCTACAAATTTTAAAAAAAATCAAATAATAGTTAATACTGATTTCAGAACTTAATGAAGAGAATTTGAAATAGTTTCTGACCACAGAGACAGAATTAATATTAATTTTAGTTCAGAACTATTTGAAGTTACTTAACTTTAATGTAACCAAAGTTGGAGAGTACAATGTGATACTCAGAATACCATAACTAAAATGACATAATTTAGAGATTAACTGAACACACAATGAAATACAGTTCACACAATGTACATGCAGAATAAGGCCAAAACAAGACCACTCACAGGCCTTAGAGAGTCAGATAAAAAGTGAAATAAAGTCAGTCACAAAAGAGACTAAGTTGAGAGAAACAATTAGTGGCTTTAGAACAAAGGGATAAACAGAGCTTAAAAAGCCTACAAATAGTGAGTTAACAGATGAGACTATGTAAAAAGATATGCAAACTCAAGAGAGGCAGTATAATCAGACATTACACAATACTGCAGTAAGCAAAAAAGAAGCATAAAAAGTAACAAAACTGATAATTCTGAAGAAGTATAAGTGATTCAAGAATCTCTTTGATTTTAGTATTAATGAAGAATTGTCAGACTACAAATTATTTGATTATGAGATATCTCTAATGAAAGAGAAGAAACCAACATGCAAATTAATTTACTTGATGTCAGAAAGAGAAGCAAAAGTTGTAAAAGAATATATTAACAACAAATTAAGATGAGATTACATTGAACTAGTGACATCATCAGCAGAATACCTAGTGTTATTTGTGCCAAAGAAAGATAGCAACTTACAATTTTGTATTAATTACAGACAGCTAAATAAAATTACAATCAAAGACAAATACTCATTATCATTAATCACTGAGATACAAGATGCAGTATAAAAAATGAAATGATTTACAAAATTCAATGTTGCAAATGCATACAACCAGATATAGATTAAACCAGAAAACAAATGAAAAACAGTATTTAAAACCAAGTTTAGACACTATCAGTACAAGATCATATCTTTTGAATTGACAAATGCATCAGCAATGTTTCAGAGATTTATTAATTCAGTACTAGATGAATATTAATTTGACTTTGTTATAGCTTATTTAAATGACATTTTAATATTCTTTAAGAGCTTTGAAGATCATGTTAAACACATCAAAATGGTATTATAAAAACTATAACTAGCAAAGCTATAACTCAAGCTAAAGAAATGTGAATTTTATGTTCAGAAGACAAACTTCCTAGAACATTGAATTACTCAAAAAGAGATACAGACAGATTAATTAAAAATTTAGACAATCAGAGATTGGCCAGTACTAATGAATTTATAAGAATTACAAGCATTCATTGAAATGATGAACTATTACAAATGATACATTGAACAATACACAAATATTATAAAATCATTATTTGACCTTTTGAAGAAGAAGAGAAAGTTCCAATAAACAGAAATAAAACAAAAAGCATTCAAAAAAATGAAGATGAAAATAACAATAGTATTAGTGATTAAACAGCATAATTCAGTAAAGAAAATGATCATTAAGACTAACACATCAAATTATGCAATTGAAGCAGTAATGTCATAGCCAGATGACAATAAAAGACTACACTCAGTAGCATATTACTTGAGAAAAATAATATCAGCAGAGCTCAATTATAAGATTTATGATAAGAAATTGTTGGCCATAATAACAGCATTTTAGCAGTGAAAAGTATATTTTGAAGAAGTCAAGCATATGATTAGAGTAATCACAAATCACAAGAATCTTATTTACTTTATAATGACTAAAGTGTTAATGTGAAGACAAGCAAAATGAGCAAAGATATTAATAAATTATAACTTTATGATTGAACATTGCAGTAGAGAGCAAAATAAATAAGCAAATGTGCTCAGTAGACAATTAAATCACAAGAAAAAAGTTTTTAAACTAGAATCAGCACTATTGAAATTTCAGAAGAATGAAATAATAACATACAACAAGCAGATAGTGACATTAGTAGTGATAATAACTATTGAGAGTCAAGATGAGAAACTAATACAGATTATTAAATAAAAAGTGCAAAAGATAAGAACCTCAAAATAATTAGAGAAAAAACTAACAAAATAATAAAAAGTAATAAATTGATTTACTATAACAAATTAATATATGTACTATTTACAGCAAGAGAAGAAGTGATCAAGAGATATTACAAGCCACCAACAAAAGAACATTTTAAAACCAAAAAGATAGAAGAACTGATATTGAAGAACTTTTATTTTTCAAATATGCAACAGACAATATACTAATACTTGAAAAAATGTAACACTTGTCAAAAAAACAAAGCAATGAGATATTTATCATATGAAGAATTACAATCACTTGCAGTACTCACTTAATCTTGGAAATGAATTACTATGAATTTTATTATACAACTATCAAAGTCAAAGAAGAACAAAGTTACATACAACACTATTCTCACAGTGGTGAATAAATTAATGAAATATATATATGCCATATCAATAAAAGCAGATGTAATAGCTTCAGACATAGCATATCTGCTACTTTAATATGTGTTTAGCAAACATGGCACACCAAAGAGAATTATAACAGACAAAGATTCACAGTTTACATCAAAATTATGAAAAACATTAATGAACATAACTGGCATTGAGCATAGACTTAACACAGCTTATCATCCACAAACAGATAAACAAATGAAAAAAATAAATCAGATAATTGAGCAGTATTTATAAAACTACACAAATTATAACTAGAGCAATTAAGTTGAACTGCTACTCATAGTATAATTTGCATACAACAATTTAATCAATGCAATAACCAAAGAAACATTGTTTTATATTAATTTTAGATATAATTTTGAATTTGGCAGCAAACCAAAGAAGACATAGAAAATGAACTACAAAGCAGAAAAGAAAATAACACAGCTACAAACATTGCATAAGCAATTACAGAAAAATATTGAATTTACAAACCTCAGAATGATGGTTTACTATGACAAAACTTATTAGAAGAGACCTAATCTAAAAAGAGAAAAGAAAGTATATTTGCTACACAGAAATATTAAAATAAAACAATCAAGCAGCAAACTTAACAGCAAGAAAATTGAACCATTCATTATTAAAGAGAAAATTGAATCAGTGAACTACAAATTAAAACTATCAGACAGTATAAAAATACACCTGATCTTTTATATTTCATTATTGAAATTAGCACCACAGAACACTCAGACACAAAACAAAGAAATTAAAACCACAGAAGAAGAATATGAAATTGAGAGAATTTTAGATGAGAGAAAAGTCAACAGGCAAACACAATACCTAGTGAAGTGAAAGAAGTACAATATCTTAAAGAACACTTGAGAACTCATCAAAAATTTGATGAATTGTTAACATCTGATGAAGAAATATTAAGGCTGGCAAAAGTTCAAAAACCAGAACTCAAGTCACAAAAGAATTGACTTATTAATGAATTACCAAGAGTAGCTGATAGCTTTTGACACTAATAATCATTTTTATTGGCCATATGACACAATTTAATGGCATTCTCAGAGGAATTTAGCTCTTCAAAAATTTCAAAAACATGAGTATTATGATTAGACATTTTAGAACTATGCTCTTTCAGAAACTTTTAATGCTTGTGAAGACAAGAATAACAAGCAAAAACTAAGACCAGTTGAGACTATACACAGCTCATTTTAGATTGAAGACATTTTAATTTTTTATTGACATTTTAAAGTTCATATTGAATTTTATCTTCAGCAGATTAAAGATTATGCCACTCTTTATTGCTATGAAAGTGTTTTTTACATTTTTAACTGCATTTGATACACACAGCACAGTTTTTGCAACAACCATCCATTTTGCAAGAGATATCATAAGAGAAACAATATTGACAAAAAAACTTAACAATGAAACTATTCTTTTCAATCTTCTCAAAGTGACAACAGTTTTTGCAATACTGATCATGAAGAAAGTCAGTTTTCAATGCATGCTTACATTGAGAAAGCATAATAAGAAAAGAAGAACATCACTTACAGAAAAAAGTTAAAGTTATAATAACAACAAAAGTAAGCACTCTACTTATGAGTCTTCAGAGATAAAAATCTTAAAAAGAAAAAGTGATGTTACAAACCAATCATAAAGAAGCACAACTGTAACACTTTGATAAGATGAGACTCTACAGCACAGCACTAGAGCAAGACAGACACAAAAGACAATTATGAAATCACATAACAATTTAATATACTAACCACACCAAGACACAAAGAAACAAGAATAGTATACAACATAGAAATAAATGGTATTGTTACAGACCAACTATGGAGAGGCACAACTGTGACACTCTGATAAGATGAGACTCTACAGCATAGCATTAAAGCAAGGCAGACACAAGAGACAATCATGAAATCATGTGACAATTCAATATACCAACCACACCAAGACACAAAGAAACAGAAATGATATACAACATAGAAATAAATGGTATATGGATTAGTATATAGAATGATATATGAGTTGGTATATGAAATGGTATACAGAGGACTGAATATATAAGAGAGCTCATTCCCACTCAGCAGATGTATTTAGTTCTTCACATTTAATCTAATTTTATTATCTACTATCTACTATGAGTCAGTAAGAACAGTACTAGAAGAATTACAATTCAACCAAGCCCTACTTCTGACTTAGCTATTGTTATTCAGTTGAGACTCACCAAGTTACTAATGTACTAAAGTCTTATCTGATGGACTATGGTAAGCAGGCCACATCAACTGTCTACAAACAAGACCTAAGCAGGTTTAAATCATTGAGAAGAAACCAGATAAAGTGTTCTGTTAAGCCTTCCCTAACCAATAGTACA
Organism: Paecilomyces fulvus; assembly: GCA_029606305.1. Taxonomy (NCBI): domain Eukaryota; kingdom Fungi; phylum Ascomycota; class Eurotiomycetes; order Eurotiales; family Thermoascaceae; genus Paecilomyces; species Paecilomyces fulvus. The sequence continues at coordinate 581,137 of JAPVCG010000067.1, read as the reverse complement.
ATAGAATAGCTAGAAAGAATTCTGAGATGATAACATATTAAATGCTCTTGACCCTGTTACTGAAAGCTCAAGTATTATAACCAAGAATAGCAAGTCATCATATCAGCATCCAAGACAGAAGAAAAAAAACTGACTGTGGGACTAGTAACCTCAGCATAGCCACTATCAATGACAACATCTAAAGACAATGATGAACCAGACAATTTGGAATTGATAGAAGAGATTGAACAGTTATGCACAATGATATAAAAGAACAATATGAAAAGTATTGAAAGAAGACTCAAACAGCTTCAAGAAATGATTTAAAAACTCAATAAATCACAACACACATAACAGACCATCATGACTTAACTCAAACCACTAAAACTCAAATTATTTAACAGGCAATCTCATTGTTTACAGGCATTCCTCATTCAGCTTGAATTGTATTTTAAAATGATAAAGATCATCAGAGATTACAACAAGATTATGTTAGTAATATTCTACATGAGAGAATCAGCATTTAATTGAATCAACCTCATTGTAAAGAACAGAAAAGAAAACTGAGACAATGAAGAAAACTAAGATGAGATCATCAAGTGAGTATTTAGCAGATACATAGATTTTGCCATGAAATTGAATAAGGCTTTTGAAGTAATTAATTAGACCAAAGTCATAAAACAGAAACTGTAATGACTTCAACAGACCAAATCAGTCAGACAGTATGCAATGCAGTACTGACAAATCATGTTGTATTTGCAATGAAAAAACAAAGTGCAGATTGTAACATATGAACAAGAACTAAGAGAAGAAGTCTAGAATGAACTAGCCAGAGAAAAACTAATTACTAACATCAACAAATTGATTGAATGATTTATATAAATTGATGACAGAATTTATGAGAGAAAGTTGGCCAAGCAACAAGTGAAACAATGAAAAAATAATGGACAGCCTACATGGCACCCATAGCACACCAATCAAGAACCATGACAGAGAGAATTTAAAGTGGACTTTTATAGACTGCAATCAATGAAATTGGACACAACACAACAGAAAGATATGGCTAAGGTTGAGCCAGAGAGCAAGCAAAAGAAAAAGATTATATGCTATAACTGCCAGAAGAAAAAGCATATAGTCAAACATTGCAAATTACCCAAGAAAAAGACACAATGACTTAATACAATAAGCAATGAAATCAGTAATAATGACTTTTCAGAGATTGACTTTAGTGACAAACTCAAAAGCCAAGAATGAGCACAATATGAAGGGTTACAGCATTTGAAATATGAAGAAAGAGACTAGAAATCAATTGAAATGCCTGAAAAGACAATGAGACTATATGAGATTATAACACAAATTGAAGATAAAATGAATGAAGTATTCTAGAAGATATCTAAAGAACTCAGCCATAATAACAATACTAAAGAGTAATGAGTTGTAAGGCACATGAGAACTGAAATGAACTTCACAGTTGAGACCATTATCAACACAGTGAAGATGATAGCAATAGAATCAAATGAAGACATAAGCAACACTTTAAAAGATGTTGAGATGATTGCAAATCAGATTATGAATATTAAGTGATATAGAAGAAAAGAGAAACAATAACACTAAATAAAAAAAACAGCAGAGCAAAACAACTCAAACAATGAAATCATTAGATGATATGCACAAGGACAAAGCATGCAACAGATTTACAAAGAACTAATAAAGAACAATGAGAATTCCATCACTGAGAAATGGCACAAAGCCAGTGCAACACCTGAGAAATCAAAAAGTAAATGAAGATTACTTGGGACTGAAAGAAAACTAGACAATGAGGCAACTGAGGCTAAGACACAAGTAATAGATCTCACTTTGCTAAACTCAGATGAGAACAGTCATGAGTGAAAAACTCATCAGACTAAAGAGAATTCTCCAGAGAGAGAGATATTAGCTTACTGTGATAAGTCAGAATGTATGTGCATAGAGTATTAAGAACATTCACAGCACAAGAACATGCATTGGACAGCATGTTATAACAACTATTGCATAAGACACTATAATGTGAAGGTCAGCAGTGCATATTTTTCACAAGAAAATTAAATCAGAAGATGACAATGAGAGCAGTAATATCAGATAGCAGCAACAGCCAAAGACCAACATGTTAAGATACAGACTAAAATCATAGACCAGCCAGCTAGAGTGCTAGTTGACTTAGAAGCCACAGAAAACTTTATGAATTCAGAATTTATGAAGAGACTATAAATTTTAGAAATAGCTAAATAACAGCCAGTACTGATTTCAAAACTCAATAAAGAAGATTTGAAACAGTTTCTGATCACAAAGATAGAATTGATACCAGTCTCAATTCAGAATCATTTGAAGTTACTCAACTTTAATGTAACTAAAGTTGGAGGGTACAACATGGTACTTGGAATATCATAGCTAAAATGACACAATTCAGAGATTGACTGGACACATAATGAGATACAGTTCACACAATGTACATGCAGAATAAAGTCAAAACAAAATCATTCACAGACCCCAGAGAGTTGGGCAAGAAGTGAGATAAAGTCAGCCACAAAAGAAACTAAGTTGAAGAGAACAATTAGTGGCCTTAGAACAAAGAGACAGACAGAGCTCAGAGAGCCTACAAATAGTGAGTTAATGGATGAGACTATATGAAGAGACATGCAAACCTAAGAGAGGCAGCATAGTCAGGCATTATATGGCACTACAGTGAGCAAAAGAGAAGTGCAAAAAGTAACAGAACCAACAATTCCAAACAAGTATGAGTGATTCAAAAATCTCTTTGATTTTAATATCAATGAAAAATTGCCAAATCACAGACCATTTGACCATAAGATATCTTTAATGGAAGAAAAGACATCAATATGCAGACTGATTTACTAGCTCTCAGAAAGAGAATCAGAGATATTGAAAGCATACATTGAAGAAAACTTAAGAAAAGATTATGTGCAATCATTAAAATCATCAGCAAAATATTCAGTCCTGTTTGTACCAAAGAAAAATGAAAGTCTACAACTATGTGTGGACTACAGACAACTGAACACAATTATGATAAAAGACAAACATTCATTGCTGTTAATCACAGAGATATAAAATGCAGTATGAGAAGCAAAATGGTTTATGAAATTCAATATTGCAAACACATACAACAAACTACAAATCAAACCAGGAGAAGAATGAAAAACAATATTCAGAACCAAGTTTAGACACTATGAGTATAAGATTATGTCTTTTGAACTCATAAATACATCAGCAACATTTCAGCATTTCATTAATTCAGTACTAGGTGAGTATCTATTTGACTTTGTTGTGGTCTATTTGGACAACATCTTAGTATTCTCCAAGAGTCTTGAAGATCACATTAGACATGTCAGAATAATACTACAGAAATTACAACTAGCAAAGCTATGACTCAAGCTAAAGAAGTGTGAATTTCATGTTCAGAAGATAGACTTCTTAGAACATTAAATTACTCAAGAAGAGATATAAATAAATCAACTAAAAATTCAGGCAATCAGAGATTGGCCAGTACTAACAAATCTACAAGAATTACAAGCATTCATTGAAATGATGAACTACTACAGATAATACATCAGACAATACACAAACATCATGAAACCACTATTCAATCTATTGAAGAAAGAAAGAGAGTTCCAATGGACTAAAATGTAACAGAAAGCATTCAAAGAAATCAAAATAAAAGTGACAATAACACTAGTGATCAGACAACATGTACTAGAAAAGAAAATGATCTTTAAAACTAATGCATCAAACTATGCATTAGAAGCAGAAATATCACAGCCAGACAATGATGGAAAGTTACACTTAGTGGCATATTATTCAAAGAAGATAATATCAACAGAACTCAATTACAAAATCTATGACAAGAAACTGCTAGCTATAATGACAGTGTTTTGACATTGAAAAGTTTATTTTGAAGAAGTCAAACACACAATCAGAGTAATCACTAATCACAAAAATCTTACTTACTTTATGACAACTAAAGTGTTAACACAAAGGCAAGCAAGATAAGCAGAAGTATTAGCCAACTACAACTTCACAATTAAACATTGCAGTGGAAAACAAAATAAGGTAGCAGATGCACTTAGCAGACAATCAAATCACAAGAAAAAAGTTCAAAAACCAGAATCAGTGCTATTGAAATTCCAGAAGAATAAAACAATTTGCATACAACAATTTGATTAACACAACAACCAAAGAGACATTATTTTATACTAATTTTGAGTATAATTCTAAATTTGGCAGCAAACTAAAGAAAACATGAGAAATGAACCACAAAGCAGAAAAGAAAGTAATACAACTATGAACATTGCATGAACAACTACAGAAAGATATTGAATTTGTGAACCTCAGAATGGCAGTTTACTATGACAAAACCCATCAGAGGGGACCTAACCTAAAAAGAGGGGAAAAAGTATATTTACTACACAGAAACATTAAAATGAAATAATCAAGCAGCAAACTTGACAGCAAGAAAATTGAACCATTCATTATCAAAGAAAAAATTAAATCAGTGAACTACAAATTGAAACTATCAGACAGCATGAAAATACACCTGATTTTCCATATCTCATTATTGGAATCAGCACCACAAAATGCTCAAATGCAAAATGAAAAAATCAAAACTATGAAAGAAGAATACAAAGTCAAAAGAATTTTAGATGAGAGAAAAGTTAACAGACAAACACAATATCTAGTGAAGTGAAAGAGATATGATATCTTAAAGAACACTTAGGAATCTATCAAGAATTTGACAAATTGTCAACATCTGATGAAGAAATATTAAGACTAGCAGAAGTCCAGAAACTAAAACTCAAATCACAGAGAAATTAACTCATTAAAAGATTACCAAGAGTAGCTAATAGCTTTTAATGTTGACAATCACTCTCATTGATCATATGACACAATTCAGCTGCATTCTTAGAGAAATTCAGCTCTTCAAGAATTTCAAGAATATAAATATTATGATCAGACATTTTAGAATCATACTCTTTCAGGAACTTTTGATGCTTGTGAAGACAAGAATGATGAACAAGAACTAAGACCAGTTGAGACTGTATACAGCTCATTTTAGATTGAAGATGTTTTAATTTCTTATTGGCATCTTGAAGTTCATATTGAATTTTATCTTCAGTGAATTAAAGATCACATCATTCTTTATCACTATAGAAGTGTTTTTCACATTTTTGACTGTGTTTGATACACACAGCATAGTTTTTGTGACAATCATCCATTTTACAAGGGATATCATAAGAGAAACAATATTGACAAGAAAACTCAATAATGAAACTGTTTTTTTCAATCTTCTTAAAGTGATGACAGTTTTTGCAATACTGATCACAAAGAAAGTCAGTTTTTAACACACACTTACATTGAGGAAGCATAATGAAGAAAGAAAAACATTACTTACAGAAAAAAGTCAGAGTCATGATAGTGATGAAAGTGAGCACTCTATTTATGTGTTTTCAGAAATAAAGACTTTGAAGAGAGAGAGTGATGTTACAAATCAACCATGAAAAACCACAACTATGACATTCTGATAAGATGAGACTTTACAACACAGCATTAGAGCAAAACAGACACAAAAGACAATCATGAGATCACATGATGATTTGATATACTAACCACACCAAGACACAAAGAAACAGAAATGGTATACAACATAAAAATAAATGATATATGGATTGGTATATAAAATAATATATGGATTGATATATGGAATAGTATACAGAGGACTAGATATATAAGAGAGCTCATTCCCACCCAGCAGATGTATTTAGTTCTTTGCATTCAATCTGATTTTATTATCTATTATCTACTACAGGTTAGTAAGAACAGTACTAGAAGAATTACAATTCAATCAGGCCTTACTTTTAACTTAGCTATTGTTATTCAGTTAAGACTCACCAAGTTACCAATGTACTAAAGCCTTACTCAATGAACTGTGGTAAGCAGGCCACATCAACTGCCTATAGACAAGACCTAAGCAGGTTTAGGTCATTGAGAAGAAACTAGGTAAAGTGTTCTGTTGAGCCTTCTCTAACCAATAGTACAATAGAATAGCTAGGAAGAATCCTGAGGTGGTAACAGGTATACAGATTGGTATATAAAATGATATATGAATTGATATATGAAATGATATATGAAGAACTAAATATATAAAAAAGCTTATTTTCACTCAGCAGATGTATTTAGTTTTTCACACTCAATATTATATCATTTATCTACTATCTACTATGAGTCAGTAAGAACAATACTAGAAGAATTACAATTTAATCAGGCTTTACTTTTAACTTAGCTATTGTTATTCAGTAAGACTTACTAAGCTATCTAGCACACAAAGCTTTACTCAACAGACTGTGGTAAGTAGGCTACATTGACTGCCTACAGACAAGATTTAAGCAGGTTTAAATCATTGAGAAGAAACTAGATAAAGTGTTTTATTGAGCTTTTTTTAACAAATAGTACAATAGAATAGCTAGAAAGAATTCTGAGGTGGTAACACCACTCTTATAAAATAAATATTGTTGACTAGTAGAAAAGAAAAGAATTGCTTTAGAACAAGCAATAAAATGAAAAAATAATTATTTCAAAATAGTGATTAGACTTAGATTACCAAATTTAAATAAGACTGCCAACTATGCAGTAACTAAAGCAACCATGAAAAGAAACTATTAAAATATTGTTTTTATTATTTTAATGATGTGAGCAAATTATTGATTTTGAATGCAATATATCAAAAGCATTGCACTATAGCAAAACATATGAAAATATATTAATTCAAATGAGAAGAAAAAGCTTTTTATTAAACAGAATGTTTTTTATTAAAAAAATATCTCAATTCTGCAGACACTGCATGTGTTACAGACCAACCAGATGGGCAGTGGAAATATGTGAAAGAGATAAATGAAACTCTGCAGAATAACAACAGAGAGTGATTAAACACATGACAAGAAAGAAGTTCAAAATCATATGACAAAAAATAGTCCATGAAGAACTATGGAAAAATAGTCTACAAGAAACTAAGAAATTGTAGTTCAGCAGAAATTACTAAAAAAAAGTCTACATAAAACTATCAAAAATCACAGAAGAAAAACTAAATCATAAATTATATAAAAATGCTTATTCTCACTCTACAGATGTATTTAGTTCTTTGCACTTAATTTTATTATATTGTTTTATTTACTATTTACTATAGGTTAGTAAGAATAATATGAAAAGAATTATAATTTGATTAAACTTTACTTTTGACTTAGTTATTATTATTCAGTTAAATCCACCAAGTTATACAATGTACAAAGCCTTACTTAAAAAACTGTGGTAAGCAGGCTACATTAACTATCTAAGGACAAGATCTAAGTAAATTTAAATCATTAAAAAAAATTAAGTTAAATGTTCTGTTGAGTCTTTCTTAATTAATAGTGCAATAAAATAGCTAGAAAGAATTCTGAGGTAATAACATATTAAGTGCTTTTAATCTTATTATCAAAGACTTAAGTATTATAATCAAGAAACAACAGTCATCATGTTAGCATTCAAAACAACAGAAAAACAATTGGTAGTAAGACTAGCAACCTTAGCACAGCCACCACCAGTGACAACCCCCACAGATAATGATAAACTAAACAATTTGAAATTGATGAAAGAGATTGAATAATTGTGCACAATAATACAGAAGAATAATATAAAAAATATTAAGAGAAGACTTAAATAGCTTTAAGAAATAATTTAACAACTTAATAAATCATAATGTGCATAGCAAATCATTATAACTTAACTTAAATCATTAAGACCTAAACTATTTGATAGGCAACTTTACCATTTATAGGCATTTCTCACTCAGCTTGAATTGTATTTTAAAATGACAGAAATTACCAAAGATTATAACAAAATCATGCTAGCAATATTTTATATGAGAGAATTAGCATTTAATTGAATTAACTTTATTGTAAAAAACAGAAAAGAAAACTAAAACAATGAAGAAAACCAAAATAAGATAACTAAGCAAGTATTCAGTAAATACATAGACTTTGCCACAGAATTGAATAAAGTCTTTAAAATGATTAATAAAAACAAAATTATAAAACAAAAACTGTAATAACTTCAACAAACTAAATTAGCCAAATAATACACAATACAGTACTAACAAATCATGTCTCACTTGCAATGGGAAAACAAGATGCAGATTGTAATTTATAAACAAAAACTAAGAGAGAAAGTTCAAGATAAATTAGCTAAAGAAGAATTATTCATTAATATTAATGAATTAATTGAATAATTTATATGAATTGACAACAGAATTTATAAAAGAAAATTAACTAAGCAACAAGCAAAACAATAAAGAAATGATGGACAATTTATATAGCACTTATAGCATATCAATCAAGAACAACAGTATAAAAAATTTAAAGCAAACTTTTATAAACTACAACCAATGAAATTGAACATAACACAACAGAAAGATAAAATTAAAATTAAGCTAAAGAACAAGTAAAAGAAAAAGATTATATGTTATAACTGCCAGAAGAAAAGATATATAGTCAAAAATTATAAATCATCTAAGAGAGAGACATAATAGCTTAATGCAATAAGCAATAAAGTTAGCAATAATGACTTCTTAAAAATCAACTTTAGTGATGAGCTAGAAAGCTAAAAATAAGTATAATATAAAAAGTTATAGCATTCAGAATATAAAAAAAGAGACTGAGAATCAATTGAAATGCTCAAAAAGACAATAAGACCACATGAGATTATGACACAACTTGAAGATAAAATAAATAAAGTATTCTAAAAAATACTTAAAGAACTTAGCTATAATTACAGCATCAAAAAGCAATAAGTTGTAAGATGCATGAGAACTAAAATGAACTTTACAGTTGAGACTATCATTAACACAGTAAAGATGACAGTGATAGAACTAGATAAAAACACAAGTAATACTTTAAAGAATGTTAAGATAATTATGAATCAGATTATAAATATCAAACAATACAAAGAAAAAAAAACAACAATGCTGAATAAAAAAAACAGCAGAGTAAGATAATTTAAATAATAAAATCATCAGATGATATACATAAAAACAAAGCATGCAACAAATCTACAAAGAACTAATAAGAAATGACAAGAATTCTATTACTGAAGAATGACACAAAGCTAGTGAAACATCTGAAAAACCAGAAAGTGAGATAAAATTATTTAAAATTAATAAAAAACCAGGCAATAAGACAACTGAGGCTGAGATGCAAGTGATAGATTTCACTTTGCTAAACTCAGAAAAGAGTAACTGTGAATAAAAAACTTATTAGACTGAGACTTAAAAGAATTTCTCACAGAGAGAAATATTAGCTTACTGCAATAAATCAGAATGTACATGCATAAAGTATTAGAGACACTTACAGCACTGAAGCATGCATTAAACAGCATGTTATAAAAACTTGTTTAATGCACTACAGCTCAAAGATTGACAATGTATATTTTCTACAAAAAAACTGAATTAGAAGACAACAATAAAAATAGTGACATTAGATGACAGTGACAACTAAAGACCAACATGTCAAGATACAAGCTAAAATTATAAATCAGCTAGCTAAAGTGCTAGTTGACTTAAAAGCCACAGAAAACTTTATGAATTCAAAATTCATAAGAAAATTACAGATTTTAAAAAAAGTTAAACAACAGTTAATACTGATTTCAGAACTCAATGAAGAAAATTTAAAACAATTTCTGACCACAAAGACAGAATTGATATCAGTCTCAGTTTAGAACTATTTAAAGTTATTTAATTTTAATATAACTAAAATTGAAAAGTATAATATGGTGCTCAGAGTACTATAACTAAAATGACACAATTTAAATTTAAAGATTGATTGAACACATAACAAAATACAGTTTACAAAATGTATATGTGAAATAAAGCCAAAACAAGATTACTCATAAGCCTCAAAGAGTTGAATAAGTGAGAAAAAGTTAGCCACAAAAAAAACTAAGTTAAGAGAAATAATCAATGGCTCTAAAATAAAGAGACAAAAAGATTTTAAAAAGCTTACAGATAGCAAGTTAACAAATAAAACTATGTAAAAAGACATGCAAACTTAAGAGAGATAACATAGCTAGGCACTATATAACACCACAATGAGCAAAAGAAAAATGCAAGAAGCAACAAAATTAATAATTTAAAAAAAGTATAAGCAATTTAAGAATCTCTTTAATCTTAGCATCAATGAGAGATTGCTAAACTATAAATCATTCAATTATAAAATATCTCTAATAAAAGAAAAGAAACCAACATGCAAATTAATTTACTCAATGTTAAAGAAAAAAGCAAAGATTGCAAAAGAATACATTAACAACAAACTAAAATGAGATTACATTAAACCAATGACATCATTGGCAAAATACTTAATGTTATTTGTGCCAGAAAAGAACATCAACTTATAATTCTGTATTGACTATAAACAGTTGAATGAAATTACAATCAAAGACAAATATCTATTACTGTTGATTACTAAAATACAAGATGTGATATAAAAAGCAAAATGGTTTATAAAATTTGATATTGCAAATGCATACAATTAAATATAAATCAAATCTGAAGATGAATGAAAAACAGCATTTAAAACTAAGTTTAAATATTATTAATACAAAATCATGCCATTTGAATTGATAAATGCATTAGCAACATTTTAAAAATTTATTAATTTAGTATTAGGCAAGTATTAATTTAACTTTGTTATAGCTTATTTGAATGACATCTTAGTATTTTTTAAAAGCTTCAAAGATCATGTCAAGCACATTAGAATGATATTATAAAAACTATAATTAGCAAAGCTACAACTCAAACTGAAGAAATGTAAATTTCATATTCAGAAAACAGATTTCTTAAAACATTAAATTACTCAAGAAAAAATAAAAACAAATTAACTAAAGATTCAGACAATCAGAGATTGACTAATACCAACAAATTTATGAAAATTACAAGCATTTATTGAAATGGTGAACTACTATAGACAATACATTAGATGATACACAAATATTATAAAACTACTATTTGATCTTTTGAAGAAGAAGAAAAAGTTTCAATAAATAAAAATGCAATAAAAAGTATTTAAAAAAATTAAAATGAGAATAATAATAGCACTAGTAATCAGACAGCACAACTCAGTGAAAGAAATAATTATTAAGACTAGTGCATCAAACTATGTAATTGAAGCAGTTATGTTATAGCCAGATAACAAAGAAAAGCTACACTCAGTGATGTATTACTTAAGAAAGATGATATTAGCAAAACTCAACTATAAGATTCACAACAAGAAATTGTTAGTCATAGTGACAGCATTTCAACAGTGAAGAGTATATTTTAAAAAAGCTAAGCATACAATCAGAGTGATTATAAATTACAAGAATTTTACTTACTTCACAACAACTAAAGTGTTAACAAGAAAGCAAGCAAAATGAGCAAAAATATTAACAAATTATAACTTCACAATTGAACATTGCAATGAAAAGCAAAATAAGTAAGCAAATGCATTTAGCAAACAACTAAATCACAAGAAAAAAGTTCTTAAACCAGAACTAGCACTATTAAAATTTCAAAAAAATAAAATGATAATGTATAATAATCAGATAACAACACTAGTAGCAATAATAACAATTGAAAGTCAAGATGAGAAACTAATACAAATCATTAAATAAGAAATTGCAAAAGATGAAAATCTCAAAATAATTAAAAAAAAGACTGACAAGATAACAAAAAACAATAAATTAATTTACTACAATAGATTAATATATGTATTATTTACTGCAAGAGAAAAAGTGATTAAAAGATATTATAAGTCATCAACAAAAGAACATTTTAAAACCAAAAAGACAGAAGAATTGATATTAAAAAACTTTTATTTCTCAAATATACAACAAACAATATACTGATACTTAAAGAAATGTAACATTTATTAGAGAAATAAAACAGCAAGACATTTATTATACAGAGAATTATAATTACTTGTGGCACTCATTTGCCTATAGGAATAAATCATCATAAATTTTATTACACAACTATCAGAATTGAAGAAGAATGAAATTATATACAATACTATTCTCACAGTGGTGAATAAACTAATAAAATATACATACACAATATCAATGAGGACAGATGTAACAGCTTTAAATATAGCATATCTACTACTTTGATATGTGTTTAGCAAACATAGCATACCAAAGAGGATTACAACAGACAAAGATTCATAGTTTACATCAAAGTTATAAAAAATATTGATAAATATGACTGGCATTAAGCATAGACTCAGCATAGTCTATTATTCACAAATAGATGAATAAATAGAAAAAATGAATTAAATGATTAAGCAATATTTACAGAACTATACAAATTACAATTAAAGCAATTGAATTAAACTGCTATTTATGACACACTTTGCATACAATAATTTAATCAACACAACAACTAAAAAACATCATTTTATACCAATTTTGAGTATAATTCTGAATTTGGCAGTAAACTAAAGAAAACATAAGAAATAAACTATGAAGTAGAAAAGAAAGTAACACAACTACAAACATTGCATAAGCAACTACAAAAAGATATTAAATTCACAAACTTCAGAATAGCAATTTATTATAATAAAATTTACCAAAGAGGACTTAATTTAAAAAGAGAGAAGAAAGTATACTTGCTACATAAAAACATTAAAACAAAATAATTAAGCAGTAAACTTGACAGCAAAAAGATTGAATTATTTATTATCAAAGAGAAAATTAGACTAGTGAACTATAAATTAAAACTTTTGGACAGCATAAAAATACACTCAATTTTTCATATCTTATTATTGGAACCAGCATCACAAAATGCTCAGATGCAAAATGAAGAAATTAAAACTACAAAAAAAGAATACAAAATTGAGAAAATTCTAGATGAAAAAAAAAGTCAATAAACAAACACAATATTTAGTGAAATGAAAGAGGTACAATATTTTAAAAAACACTTGAGAATCTATCAAAAATTTAACAAATTGTTAACATCTGATAAAGAAATATTAAGACTAATAAAAGTCCAGAAGTTAAAACTCAAATCAGAAAAAGAACTATTTACAACTATAGTTAAAAAAACAAAATTAAACTGGGACACAATCTCAGAATCATAATGAAGAAGAAAAGCACTTTAATTGCAAAGCTTTCACTGATGTTTACAAAGCATTTTATGCTCAGATAACTTTTTAAAAATACATTTTTAAATGACACTTATTTCAGCATGCAATTAATCAGTGTGTTTTTAAAGCAGGTGAATATTAAAATCTTTAGTGATTAAGATGAAAGCAACTTAAGCTTTTTCTTTGTGAAGTGAATTCTACTGATGATTATTTATGATAAGACTAAAGCAGTGAAAATTATAACACAAACAAAAAAAGCAGAAGAAAGATTAGAAATCAAATATCACACATAAAACAAAAGAAAAAAACAGTGGTCACAAGAAAAAAGAATAATAAAGCTTTTACTATTTATTTGATTAGCAAAAATTATACACTTCTTATAACAATTGTGTAAAACACAAGAAAACTTGCAAGAAAACATTATAATACACTTAGAATGAAGCTGTTATCACTCTAAGATTCTTTCTAGCTATTCTATTGTACTGTTTGTTAGAGAAAGCTCAATAAAACACTTTACCTAGTTTCTTCTCAATGATTTAAACCTGCTTAGGTCTTGTTCTTAGGCAGTTGATGTGGCCTGCTTACCACAATTCATTAGGTAAAGCTTTGTATGTTGAGTAACTTAGTGAGTCTCACTAAATAACAATAGCTAAGTTAAAAGTAAAGCCTAATCAAATCATAATTTTTCTAGTACTGTTCTTACTAACCTGTAGTAGATAGTAAATAATAAAATCAAAATTGAATGCAAAGAACTAAATACATTTGCTGAGTGAAAATGAGCTCTTTTATATATCTAGTTCTCTGTATATTTTTTCATATACCTTTTGCCTTGCTATACTTGTTGTTATACTGTATATCATTTTGTATACCAGTCTGTGTGTTTCACTGGGTTGATATATTAAATTGTCATATAATCTTGTGATTGTCTCTTGAGTTTATCTTGCTTTAGTGCTACACTGTAGAGTCTTATTTTATTAAAGTGTCATAGTTGTGTCTTTTCATGATTGGTCTGTAATATTACTCTCTCTCTTTAAAGTCTTCATCTTTGAAGACTTATAAGTAGAGTGCTTACTTTTATTGTCATTGTGACTCTGACTCTTTTTCATAAGTGATGTCTTTTTTTTCTCATTATGCCTTCTCAATGTAAGTGTGTGTTGAAAACTAACTCTTTTTGTGATCAGTATTGCAAAAACTGTCATTGCTTCAAGAAGATTGAAAAGAATAATTTTGTTATTAAGTTTTCTTGTCAATATTGTTTTTCTTGTGGTATTCTTTGCAAAATGAATGATTGTTGCAAAAACTGTGCTGCATGTACTAAACACAGTCAAAAATGTGAAAAGTGTTTTTATAGCAATAAAAAATAGTGTGATTTTCAATTCACTGAAGATAAACTAAAGACCAAATTAACTAAGACTAAAAAGCAGCAGGCTCTTTTGTTCTTCAAAATTCTTCATCTTCAAAAGCATCATAAATTTCTAAAAAAGCATAGTTTTAAAATGTCTGATCATAACACTCACATTCTCAAAATTCTTGAAGAGCTAAATTCTTCTGAGAATGTAGCCAAATTGTGTTATATGGCTGATGAGAATGATTGTTAATGTTAAAAGCTATTAGCTACTTTTAATAATTTATTAATAAGTCAACTTCTTTGTAATTTAAGTTTTGGTTTCTGAACTTCTGCTAATTTTAATATTTCTTCATTAGATGTTAGCAATTTGTTAAATTCTTAATGAGTTCTCAAGTGTTCTTTGAGGTATTGTACCTTTTCCACTTCACTAGATATTGTGTTTGCTTATTGACTTTTCTCTCATCTAGAATTTTTTTGACTTTGTATTCTTCTTCTGTGGTTTCAATTTTCTCATTTCATGTTTGAGTGTTTTGTGGTGCTAGTTTCAACAATGAGATATGAAAAATTAAATGTATCTTTATGCTGTCTAATAGTTTCAATTTGTAGTTTACTAGTTTGATTTTCTCTTCAATAATGAATGGTTTAATTTTCTTACTGTCAAGTTTGCTGCTTGATTGTTTTGTTTTAATATTTCTGCATAGCAAGTATACTTTTTCCCCTCTTTTTAGGTTAGATTCTCTCTAATAAGTTTTATTATAGTAAACTGCCATTCTAAGGTTCACAAATTCAATATTTTTTCATAGTTGCTTATGCAATGTTTATAGCTGTGTCACTTTCTTTTCTGCTTCATGATTCATTTTCTGTGTTTTCTTTGGTTTACTGCCAAATTTAGAATTATACTCAAAATTGATATAAAACAATGTTTCTTTGGTTATTGCATTAATCAAATTGTTGTATGCAAATTGTGCCATGGGTAGCAGTTCAACTTAATTGCTTTGATTGTAATTTGTATAGTTTTATAAATACTACTCAATTGTTTAATTTATTCTTTCTATTTGTTCATCTGTTTGTGGATGATAAACTGTGCTAAGTCTATGCTTAATGCCAGTTATGTTCATTAATGTCTTTTATAATTTCAATGTGAACTGTGAATCTTTGTCTGTTGTAATTCTTTTCAGTGTGCCATGTTTGCTAAACACATATCAAAGTAGCAAATATGCTATGTCTGAAGTTGTTGTGTCTATTCTTGTTGGTATGATGTATATATATTTTATCAATTTATTCACTGCTGTGAGAATAGTATTATATATAACTTTGTTTTTCTTTGACTCTGGTAGTTATGTAATAAAGTTCATAGTAATTCATTCTCAAAGTCAAGTAAGTACTGCAAGCAATTGTAATTCTTCATATGATAGATGTCTCACTGTCTTGTTTCTTTAACAAGTGTTACATTTTTTCAAGTATCAGTATATCATTTATTGCATGTTTGAAAAATAAAAGTTTCTTGATATTAATTCTTTTATCTTTTCAGTTCCAAAATGTTCTTTTGTTGATGGCTTGTGATATTTTTTGATCACTTTTTCTCTTGCTGTAAATAATACATATATCAATCTTTTGTAGTAGATTAATCTGTTGTCTTTTGTTATCTTATTAGTCTTTTCTTTAATCATTTTGAGATTCTCATCTTTTGCAATTTCTCATCTGATAATTTGTATTAATTTCTTATCTTGACTCTCAATAGTTATTGTTACTGCTAATGTCACTGTCTGTTTATTGTATGTTATTATTTTATTCTTCTGAAACTTCAATAGCACTGGTTCTGGTTCAAGAACTTCTTTCTTATGGTTTAATTGTCTGTTAAGTGCATTTACTCATTTATTTTATTTTTTACTGCAATGTTTAATCTTGAAGTTGTAATTCATTAATATCTCTGCTTATCTTGCTTGTCTTCATGTTAACACTTTAATTGTTATGAAGTAAGTAAAATTCTTGTAATTTGTAATCATTTTAATTGTATGCTTAGCTTTTTTAAAATATATTCTTCACTGCTGAAATGCTGTCACTATGGCTAACAATTTCTTATTGTAGATTTCATAATTAAGTTCTGCTAATATCATTTTTCTCAAGTAATATGCTACTAAATATAACTTTTCATTGTCATCTGGTTGTGACATTATTGCTTTAATCATGTAGTCTGATGTATTGATCTCAATAATCATTTTCTTTACTAGATTGTGCTGTTTGATCACTGATGCTATTGTCATTTTTATCTTCATTTCTTTGAATGCTTTCTGTTTTGTTTTTGTTTATTGAAACTTTTTCTTCTTCTTCAAAAGGTTGAATAATAGTCTTATAATATTTGTGTATTGTCCAATGTATTATTTATAGTAGTTCACCATTTTAATGAATGCTTGTAATTCTTGTAGATTTGTTAGTACTAGCCAATCTCTAATTGCCTAAATCTTTAATTGATTTGTCTATATCTTTTCTTAAATAATTTGATGTTTTAGAAAATTTATCTTCTGAACATGAAATTTGCATTTTTTTAGCTTGAGTTGTAGCTTTGCTAGTTGTAGTCTTTATAATATCATTCTAATGTGTCTGACATGATCTTCAAGGCTTTTGAAGAATATTAAGATGTTATTTAAATAAGCTATAATGAAGTCAAATTGATATTTGTCTAGTACTAAATCAATAAATCTCTGAAACATTGCTGGTGTGTTTATCAATTTAAAAGGCATAATTTTGTACTGATAATGTTTAAACTTAGTTCTAAATGTTATTTTTCATTTGTCTTCAGATTTGATTTATATCTAGTTGTATGTGTCTGCAACATTAAATTTCATAAATCATTTTACTTCTTGTATTGCATCTTGTATCTCTGTAATCAACAGTAATGAATATTTGTCTTTGATTGTAATTTCATTTAGCTGTCTGTAGTCAATACAGAATTGTAAGTTACTGTTCTTTTTTAATACAAATAATACTGAGTATTTTGCTGATAATGTCATTAGTTTAATGTAACCTTGTCTCAATTTGTTGTCAATGTATTTTTTTGCAACTTTTGCTTTTTTTTCTGACATTAGATAAATCAGTTTGCATGTTGATTTTTTCTCTTTCATTAGAAGTATCTTATGGTTAAATGATTTGTGGTCTGACAATTTTTTATTGATACTAAAATCAAAGAGATTCTTAAATCACTTATACTTCTTTGAAATTGTTGGTTCTATTGCTTTTTACACTTCTCTTTTACTCACTGCAGTACTATATAATGTTTGACTATACTGTTTTTCTTGAGTTTGCATGTCTCTTTGCATAATTTCATCTATTAACTTGCTGTTTGTAGGCTTCTCAGACTTTGTCTATCTCTTTGTTTTAGAGCCACTAGTTGTTCTTCTCAACTTAGTCTCTTTTGTGACTAACTTTATCTTGCTTTTTACTTAACTCTCTGAAATCTGTGAGTGATCTTGTTTTGATCTTATTTCACATGTATATTGTGTGAATTGTATTTCATTGTGTGTTTAGTCAATCTTTAGATTGTGTCATTTTAATTATAGTATTCTAAGTATTACATTATATTTTTCAACTTTGATCACATCAAAGTTGAGTAACTTCAAATGGTTCTGAACTGAGATTGATATTAATTCTGTCTCTGTGGTTAGAAACTATCTCAAATTCTCTTCATTGAATTCTAAAATTAGTACTAGCTATTATTTGACTCTTTTTAAAATCTGTAGCTTTTTCATAAATTCTGAATTCATAAAGTTTTTTGTGGCTTCTAAGTCAACTAGCACTTTAGCTGGCTAGTTTATAATCTTAGCCTGTATTTTGACATGTTGGCCTTTGGCTGTCACTGCCATCTGATGTTACTACTCTCATTGTCATTTTTTGGTTTGATTTTTCTGTGGAAAATATATACTGTTGACCTTCATGTCATAGTGCCTTATGCAATAGTTGTTATAACATGCTGTTCAATGCATATTTTGATACTGTGAGTGTCTCTGATACTCTATACATATACATTCTAGCTTATCACAGTAAGCTAATGTTTCTCTCTGTGGGGAATTCTCTTAAGTCTCAGTTCAATAAGTCTTTTGCTTATAATTATTTTCATTTAAGTTTAGCAAAATGAGATCTATCACTTGTGTCTCAGTCTCAGTTGTCTTATTGTCTAATTTTCTATTGGTTCTAAGCAATTTTCTTTTACTTTCTAATTTCTTAGATGTTTCACTGGCTTTGTGCCATTCTTTAATGATGGAATTCTTGTTATTTCTTATTAGTTCTTTGTAAATTTGTTGCATGCTTTATTCTTGTGTGTATTGTCTAATGATTTTGTTGTTTGAGTTATTTTGCTCTGCTGTTTTCTTTATTCAATATTGTTATTTCTTTTTTTTTTGTATTGCTTGATACTTGTAATTTGATTTGTAATCATTTTAACATCTTCTAAAGCATTGCTTATGTCTTTGTTTAGTTTTATCACTGTCATCTTCACTGTGTTGATGATGGTCTCAACTGTAAAGTTTATTTCAGTTTTTATATGCCTCACAATCTGTTGCTCTTTGGTGCTATTATTGTGGCTAAGTTCTTTAGATGTTTTTTAAAATACTTCATTCATTTCATTTTCAATTTGTGTTGTAATTTTGTATGGTCTTGTTGTTTCTTTGAATGTCTTAATTGGTTTTTAGTCTTTTTTTTTATATTCTGAATGCTGTAACTCTTTATATTGTGCTCATTTTTGACTTTTAAGTTTGTTATTAAAGTTGATCTTTGGAAAGTCATTGTTACTAATTTTATTGCTTATTGCATTAAGCTATTGTATTTTTTTCTTAAGTGATTTGCAGTGTTTAGCTATATGCTCTTTTTTCTGGCAGTTATAGCATATGATCTCTTTTTTTTGCTTGCTCTCTAGCTTAGTCTTAATTTTATCTTTTTATTGTGTCACATTCAATTTCATTAATTGTGGCCTGTAAAGATCCACTTTAGATTTTTTTTGCTGTTGTTTTTAATTAATGCACTATGAGTGCTATGTAAACTGTTCATCATTTCTTTATTGTCTCACTTGTTGCTTGGCCAACTTTTTCTTATAGATTTTATTGTTAATTTGTATGAATTATTCAATCAATTTATTGATGTTAATGAGTAGTTTTTCTTTAATTAATTTGTCCTGGACTTTTTCTCTTAGTTCTTGTTTATATATCATAACTTGCACTTTGTTTTTTCATTGCAAGTGAGACATAATTTATTGGTACTGTGTTGTATACTATCTGACTGATTCAGTCTATTGAAGTTGTCATAGTTTCTGTTTTATAACTTTAGTCTGATTAATCACTTTAAAAATTTTATTCAATTCTGTAATGAAATTTATATATTTGCTGAATATTCACTTGATGACCTTGTCTTGATTTTCTTTGTTGTCTTAGTTTTCTTTTCTGTTCTTCACAATGAGGTTGATTCAATTGAATGCTGATTCTCTTATATAGAATATTGCTAGCATAATCTTGTTGTAATCTTTAATGATCTCTGTTATTTTAAAATACAATTCAAGCTAAGTGAGAAATGCCTGTAAACAGTGAGATTGCTCATCAAATGATTTAAGTTTCAGTGATTTAAGTTAAGTTATGATAGTTTGTTGTGTGTGTTGTAATTTATTGAGTTTTTGAATTATTTTTTGAAGCTGTTCAAGTCTTTTTTTAATATTTTTCATGTTGTTCTTTTGTATTATTGTGCACAACCATCTGATTTTTTTCATCAATTCTAAATTGTTTAGTTTGTTATTGTCTTCAGATGTTGTCACTAGTGATGGCTATGCTGAGATTACTGATTTCACAGTTAGTTGCTTTTCTGCTGTCTTGAATGCTGACATGATGACTTGCTATTTTTGATTATAATACTTAAGCCTTTAATAACAAAGTCAAAAGCATTTAATGTGTTATCACCTTAGAATTCTTTTTAGCTATTTTATTGTACTGTTTGTTAGAGAAGGCTTAATAAAACACTTTATTTGGTTTCTTCTCAATGACCTAAATCTGCTTAGATTTTGTTTTTAAGCAGTTAATGTAGTTTGTTTACCACAATTCATTGAGTAAAGCTTTGTATGTTGAGTAACTTAGTAAGTCTCACTGAATAATGATAGCTAAGTTAGAAGTAAAGTTTAATCAGATTGTAATTTTTTCAGTACTATTTTTACTGACTTATAGTAGATAGTAAATAATAAAATCAAAATTGAATGTGAAAAACTAAATACATCTGCTGAGTGAGAATGAGCTCTTTTATATATTTAGTTCTCTGTATACTTTTTCATATATCTTTTGCTTTGCTATACTTGTTGCTATACTGTATACTATTCTGTATACCAGTTTGTGTGTTTTACTGAGTTGATATATTGAATTGTCATGTGATTTTGTGATTGTCTCTCAAGTCTGTTTTGCTCTAGTGCTATGCTATAAAGTTTCATCTTATCAAGATGTTACAGTTGTGCTTCTTCATGGTTGGTTTGTAACAGAAGCACAGCAAAATCACTTATAAAAGAGAGTTAGAGTTTTAATAATGATGTAAATAAGCACTTTATTTATATCTGTGTGTCTTCAGAGACAAAGACCTTAAAGAGAAAAAGTAATGTTACAAACCAATTAGATGAGCAATAAAAATATATAAAAGAAATAAATAAAACTCTGCAGAATAACAACAGAAAGTAATTAAACATATAACAAAAAAGAAGTTCAAAATTACATGACAAGAAATAGTTCATAAAGAACTATGGAAAAATAGTCTACAAGAGACTAGAAAATTGTAGTTTAGCAGAAACTACCAGAAAGAAGTTCACATGAAACTATTAAGAATCACAGAAAAAGAACTAAATCATGAGTTATATAAAAATGCTTATTTCTGCTTTATAGATGTATTTAGTTCTTCACACTTAATTTTATTATATTGTTTTATTTACTATCTACTATAGGTTAATAAAAATAATACTGAAAGAATTACAATTTAACTAAACTTTACTTTTAACTTAGCTATTGTTATTCAGTTAGACCTACTAAATTATATAACATACAAAGCTTTACTTAAAGAACTATAGTAAGCAGGCTACATTAACTATTTAAAAACAAGATCTAAGTAAATTTAAATCATCAAGAAGAAACTAAGTTAAGTGTTTTATTGAGCCTTCTTTAATCAATAGTGCAATAGAATAGCTAGAAAAGATTCTGAGGTGGTAACAGCATATTAGAAAACTGCTAAAAACTATTTTAATTTGATGAAGAAAGAACAGAAAACATATAATATTAATATGAATTATTATGAAAAGATGTCAAAGAAATAAAATGTTGTGTTGTCAGCAATGGCTCATATGTCTTAACTTATTTATTAATTAATATTGAAGCATGCAAAACAGCAAATTACAAATCAGAAAACTATACAAAGTATACTAAAAATATTAAAAAAGAAGTATAATTTAAAAAATGAAAAAAGAATAACTAAAATATATACTCAGTATAAAAACATAAAAAAACTATCAAAAAACAAATCATCAAAAAAAATTCAGAAATGAATTAAAGCTTTTTGTTATCACTTTAGAATTCTTTCTAGCTATTCTATCATACTGTTGTTAGAGAAAGCTTAAGTGAAACACTTATTTAATTTTTTCTTAATGATTTAAGTTTTTTTAAATCTTCTGTAGGCAGTCAATGCAGCTTGCTTATCACAATTCTTTAAATAAAGCTTTATATAATTGAGTTTTGCTGAGTCTTCACTGAATAACTAAATAACAATAGCTAAATCAAAAGTAAAGTTTGATTGAATTATAATTTTTTTTATATTATTCTTACTAACTTATAGTAAATAGTAAATAAACAATATAAATTAAGTGCAAAAAATTAAATACATCTGTTGAGTGAAAATAAGCATTTTTATATATTTAGTTTTTCTTGTATACTATGTATATCATTCTCTATAATAGTCTTTATAATATATTGTATACTTTATATACTATTCTGTCAATCATTAAGTTTGATATATTATTTATATAACTTTTTGATGTTTTTGCAATGTCACTATGCTTCTTTCTTAATCAGATGTCACTTTTTTTAATTACATGCTAATTTTCTTTATTATGCTTTTGTGCTGCAGTTTCACATTGCTTTTTTGACTTCTTTGTCTGCCATGTTTGGTTGGTTTATAACATTACTTTTTTTTTTCAAAGTTTTCATCTCTAAAGATATAAATAAAGTACTTGTTTATGTTATTATTGAGACTTTGACTCTCTTCTGTAAATGATGTCTTTGTAATGTGTTTTTATTATGTTTTTTAAATGTTCTTCTAACCACATTTCACAGTTTGTTGCTAAATATAATAAATATCAGAAAAACATTTGTCTCTTTGAAAAAATCAGAAAAATAATTTAATTGTTAATTTCTTTTGTCAGTTATGTTTTTTTTGTAGTTTACTGTGCTTTATAAACAATCATCATTTTAAATGTGCCACTTAGTGTGACAAAAAATGCAAAAAATGCAAAAAACACTTTCATAGTAATAAAAAATGAAGTAAGCTTCAAAAAGCTTAAGAAAAGATTAATGCTGAAATTGCTATTGTCAAAAAGCAATTTGCTTTGTTGTATTCTTGTCTGTTTTATTTTCAGAAACAGTAGAAATTCTTAAAAAAAAACATAATGTGAAAATGTCAGACTATAATGCTAAAATTTTTAAAATTCTCAACAAGCTGAAACTCTTTTTTGCTGAGAATTTTGTTAAGTGAAATCATTTTACAACCAAAAATGATTGTCAGTGTTAGTTTGCTACTATTAATAAAAATTTTTTTATAAGTCAGCTTTTTTATGATTTAAGTTCTGGCTTCTAAACTTTTGCTAGTTTTAATATTTTTTTATTAGATGTTGGCAATTTATCAAATTTTTAATAGATTCTTAAGTGTTTTTTGAGATATTATATCTCTTTCACTTCACTAGATATTGCATTTGTTTGTTAACTTTTTTTTTATTTAAAATTTTTTCAACTTTATATTCTTCTTTTGTGGTTTTAATTTTTTCATTTCACATCTGAGTGTTTTGTGGTGCTGGTTTCAATAATGAAATATAAAAAACTGAGTGTATTTTTATGCTGTTTAAAAGTTTCAATTTGTAGTTCACTGATTCAATTTTTTTTCAATAATGAATGGTTCAATTTTCTTGCTGTTAAGTTTGCTGCTTAATTGTTTTATTTTGATATTTTTACATATTAAATATACTTTCTCTCTTCTTTTTAAATTAAATCTTTTCTAATAAGTTTTGTTGTAGTAGACTGTCATTCTGAGATTTATAAACTCAATATCTTTTTGTAGTTGCTTATGCAATATTTATAATTGCATAACTTTCTTCTCTGCTTTATAGTTGATTTCTTTTATTTCTTTTAATTCACTGCTGAATTTGAGATTATACTCAAAATTGATATAAAATGATGTTTTCTTAGTTATTGCATTAATTAAATTATTGTATGCAAATTGTGTTATAAATAGCAATTTAATTCAATTGCTCTGATTATGTTTTGTGTAGTTTTATAAGTATTATTCAATCATTTAATTTATTCTTTTTATTTATTTATCTGTTTGTAAATAATATATTATACTAAGTCTATGCTCAATGCCAGTCATGTTTATTAACATTTTTCATAGCTTTGATGTAAACTGTATATCTCTGTCTGTTGTAATTTTTTTTGATGTGTTATATTCACTGAACATATATCAAAGTAATAAATATACTGTATTTATAGCTATTGCATTTATTGTTGTAAATATTGTATATATGTATTTTGTTAATCTATTCACCACTGTGAGAATAGCATTATGTGTAACTCTGTTCTTTATTGACTTTGATAACTATATAATAAAATCTATAGTAATTTATTTTCATGAGCAAATTGATACTGTAAGTAATTGCAATTCTTCATATGGTAAATGTTTTAATGCTTTATTTTTTTAACAAGTGTCACATTTCTTAAAATATTGATGTATTATTTATTGTATATTTGAAAAATAGAAATTTCTTAATATTAATTTTTTTGTCTTTTTCAATCTGAAATGTTCTTTAATTAGTGGTTTATGATATTTTTTAATTACTTTGCTTCTTGCTGTAAATGATACATATATTAATTTATAATAGTAAATCAGTTCATTTTTTTTTCATTATTTTGTTGATTTTTTCTCTGATTATTTTGAGATTTTTATCTTTTGCAATTTCTTTCTTAATGATCTGCATTAATAAGTCATTTTAACTTTTAATAGTTATAGTTGCCACTAATCTGTTACCACCCTAGAATTTTTCCTAGCTATTCTATTGTACTATTGATTAGAGAAGGCTTAACAGAACACTTTACCTAGTTTCTTCTTGATGACCTAAACCTGCTTAGATCTTGTCTGTAGGCAGTTAATGTGGCCTGCTTACCATAGTCTGTTGAGTAAAGCTTTTGTATATTGGTAACTCAGTGAATCTCAACTGAATAACAATAATTAAGTCAGAAGTAGAGTTTGGTTGAATTGTAATTCTTTCAGTATTGTTCTTACTGACCTGTAGTAGATAGTAGATAATAAAATCAGATTGAATGCAAAGAACTAAATACATCTGCTGGGTGAGAATAAGCTTTTTTATATATCTAGTTCTCTGTATACCATTTCATATACCAACCCATATATCATTCCATATATCAATTCATATACCATTTATTTCTATGTTGTATATCATTTCTATTTCTTTGTGTCTTGATGTGGTTGGTATATCAAATCATCATGTGATCTCATGATTGTTTTTTGTGTCTGTCTTGCTCTAGTGCTGTGCTATAAAGTCTCATCTTATCAGAATGTCACAGTTGTGCTTTTTCATGATTGATTTGTAACATCACTCTCTCTCTTCAAGGTCTTTATCTCTGAAGACACATAAATAAAGTGCTTACTTTTGTTGCTATTGTGACTCTGACTCTTTTCTATAAGTGATGTCTTTCTTTCTTCATTATGCCTTCTCAACATAAGTGTGTGTTGAAAACTGACTCTTTTCATGATCAGTATCACAAAAACTGTTATTGCTTCAAGAAGATTGAAAAGAACAGTTTTGTTATTAAGTTTTCTTGTCAATATTGTTTCTCTTGTGATATTTCTTGCAAAATGAATAATTATTGCAAAAACTGTGCTGTGTGTACCAAACACAGTCAAAAATGTGAAAAGTGCTTTCATAGCAATAAAGAATAATGTGATCTTTAATCCACTGAAGATAAAATTCAATATGAACTTCAAAATGCTGATGAGAAATTAAAACATTTTTAATCTGAAATGAGCTGTATACAGTCTTGACTGGTCTTGGTTCTTGCTTGTTATTCTTGTCTTTGCAAGCATTAAAAGTTTCTGAAAGAGCATGATTTTAAAATGTCTGATCATAATGCTTATGTTCTCAAAATTCTTGAAGAGCTGAATTCCTTTGAAGATGCAGTCAAATTGTGTTGTATGGCCAATGAGAGTGGTTGTTAACATTAAGAGCTATCAGCTACTCTTGATAATCTTTTAATAAGTTAACTTCTTTATGATCTGAGTTCTAGTTTCTGAACTTTTGCTGATCTTGATATTTCTTCATCAGATGTTAGCAATTCATTAAATTCTTGATGGGTTTTTAAGTGTTCTTCAAGATATCATACCTCTTTCACTTCACTAGATATTGTGTTTGTCTGTTAACTTTTCTCTCATTTAGAATTCTTTCAACTTCATATTCTTTTTCTGTGGTTTCAATTTCTTCATTTTGTGTTTGAGTGTTCTGTGGTGCTGGTTTCAATAATGAGATATGGAAAATTAAATGTATTTTTATGCTGTCTGATAGTTTCAATTTGTAGTTTACTGGTCTGATTTTTTCTTTAATAATGAATGATTCAATTTTCTTGCTGTCAAGTTTACTACTTGATTGTTTTATCTTGATATTTCTGTGTAGCAAGTATACTTTTTCCCCTCTTTTTAGGTTAGGTCCCCTCTAGTGGGTTTTGTTGTAGTAAACTGCCATTCTAAAGTTCACAAATTCAATATCTTTCTGTAGTTGTTCATGCAATGTTTATAGTTGTATCACTTTCTTTTCTGCTTCATGGTTTATTTTCTATATTTTCTTTGGTTTGCTGCTAAATTTGGGATTATACTCAAAATTAATATAAAATAATGTCTCTTTGGTTGTTGCATTAATTGAATTGTTGTATGCAAATTGTGCCATGGGTAGCAGTTTAACTCAATTGCTTTAATTGTAATTTGTATAGTTTTGTAAATACTGTTTAATCATCTGATTCATTCTTTTTGTTTGTTTATCTGTCTGTGGATAATAGACTGTGCTAAGTCTATGCTCAATGCTAGTTATGTTCATCAATATCTTTCATAATTTTGATGTAAATTGTGAATCTCTGTCTGTTGTAATTCTTTTTGGTGTGCTGTGTTTGCTAAACACATATCAAAGTAACAGATATGCTATGTCTGAAGCTGTTGCATCTGTTTTCATTAGTATGATGTATGTATATTTCATTAATCTATTCACCACTGTGAGAATAGTGTTGTATGTAACTCTATTCTTCTTTGACTCTGGTAGTTGTGTAATAAAGTCCATAGTAATTTATTCCCAAGGTTGAGTGAGTACTGCAAATGATTGTAATTCTCCATATGATAGATGTCTCACTGTCTTGTTTCTCTGACAAGTGTCACATTCTTTCAAGTATTAGTATATTGTCCATTGCATGTTTGAAAAATAGAAGTTTCTCAATATCAATTCTTCTGTCTTTTCAGTTCCAAAATGTTCTTTCATTAGTGGCTTGTGATATCTCTTAATCACTTTCATTCTTGCTGTAAATGGTATGTATATCAGTTTATTGTAGTAAATCAATCTATTGTCTTCCATTATCTTGTTAGTTTTTTTTTTGATCATTTTGAGGTTCTCATCTTTTGCAATTTCTTATCTAATAATCTGTATCAGTTCCTCATTTTGACTCTCAATAGTTATTGTCACTGTTAATGTTGCTGTTTGTTTATTGTATGTCATTATTTCATCCTTCTGGAATTTCAATAGTGCTGGTTCTGGTTCTTAAATTTTTTTCTTGTGATTTGATTGTTTGCTAAGTGCATTTGCTATCTTATTCTGTTTTTCACTGCAATGTTCAATTGTGAAGTTGTAGTTGGCTAATACTTCTGCTCATTTTGCTTGTCTTTGTGTTAACACTTTAGTTGTTGTGAAGTAAGTAAGATTCTTGTGATTAGTGATCATTTTAATTGTGTGTTTAGCTTCTTCAAGATAAACTCTTCAATGTTGAAATGCTGTCACTATAGCTAGCAGTTTCTTGTCATGAATTTTGTAATTGAGTTTTGCTGGTATCATCTTTCTTAAATAATATGCCACTGAGTGTAACTTTCTGTTGTTGTCTGGCTGTGACATTTCTGCTTCTAATACATAGTCTGATGCATTAGTCTTAAGGATCATTTTCTTTTCTAATACATGTTGTCTAATCACTAGTGCTGTTGTCACTTTCATTTTGATTTCTTTGAATGCTTTCTGTTGCATTTTGGTCCATTGAAACTCTCTTTCTTTCTTCAATAGATTGAATAGTGATTTTATAATGTCTGTGTATCATCTGATGTATTGTCTATAGTAGTTCATCATTCCAATGAATGCTTGTAATTCTTGTAGATTTGTTAGTACTAGCCAATCTTTGATTGCCTAAATCTTTAGTTGATTTGTTTGTATCTTTTCTTGAATAATCTAATGTTCTAAGAAGTCTGTCTTCTGAATATGGAATTCACACTTCTTTAGCTTGAGTTGTAGCTTTGCTAGTTGTAGTTTTTGTAGTACTATTCTAATGTGTCTGACATGATCTTTAAGGCTCTTGGAAAATACTAAGATGTTGTTCAAATAGACCACAACAAAGTCAAATAAATACTCATCTAGTACTGAATTGATGAAATACTGAAATGTTGCTGATGCATTTATGAGTCCAAAAGGCATAATCTTATACTCATAGTGTCTGAACTTGATTCTGAATGCTGTTTTTCATTCTTCTTCTGGTTTGATTTGTAGCCTGTTATATACATCTGCAATATTGAATTTTATAAATCATTTTGCTTCTCATACTGCATTCTGTATCTCTGTGATTAATAGTAATAAGTGTCTGTTTTTTATTGTGATTGCATTCAGTTGTCTGTAGTCCACATATATTGTAGACTTCCATCTTTCTTCAGTATAAACAGAACTAGATATTCTGCTGGTGATTTTGATGATTGCACATAATCTTTTCTTAAATTTTCTTCAATGTATGCTTTTAATACCTTCAATTCTCTTTCTGAGAGCTGATAAATTGATTTGCATATCAATGTCTTTTCTTCCATTAGAGGTATCTCATGGTTGAATGATTTGTGGTTTGGCAATTCTTC
Source organism: Paecilomyces fulvus (assembly GCA_029606305.1). Classification (NCBI taxonomy): domain Eukaryota; kingdom Fungi; phylum Ascomycota; class Eurotiomycetes; order Eurotiales; family Thermoascaceae; genus Paecilomyces; species Paecilomyces fulvus. Next base: position 552,199 of record JAPVCG010000067.1, on the reverse strand, counting down.
ATTGATACTAAGATCAAAGAGATTCTTGAATTGCTTATACTTGTTTGGAATTGTCAGTTCTGTTGCTTCTTGCACTTCTCTTTTGCTCACTGCAGTGTCATATAGTGCCTGACTATGCTGCCTCTCTTAAGTTTGCATATCTCTTCACATAGTCTCACTCATTGACTTGCTGTCTGTAGACTCTTTGGGCTCTGTCTGTCTCTTTGTTTTAGGGCTACTGATTGTTCTTCTTAACTCAGTCTCTTTTGTGGCTGACTTTATCTTGCTTTTTGCTCAACTCTCTGAGGTCTGTGAGTGGTCTTGTTTTGGCCTTATTCCACATGTACATTGTGTGAATTGTATCTCATTATGTGTCCAGTCAATCTCTGAATTGTGTCATTTTAGTCATGGTATTCTAAGTACCACATTGTATCCTCCAACTTTGGTTACATCAAAGTTGAGTAACTTTAAATGGTTCTGAATTGAGACTGGTATCAATTTTATCTTTGTGATTAGAAACCATCTCAAATCTTCTTCATTAAGTTTTGAAATTGGTACTGACTATTGTTTAGCTATTTCTAAAATCCATAATCTCTTCATGAATTCTGGATTTATAAAGTTTTCTGTGACTTCTGAGTCAACTAGCACTTTAGCTGGCTGACTTATAATTTTAGCCTGTATTTTGACATGTTGGCCTCTGGCTGTCACTGTCATCTGATGTTGCTGCTCTCATTGTTGTCTTCTAATTCAATTTTTCTGTGGAAAATATGCACTGCTGACTTTTGCATCATAGTGTCTTATGTAATAGTTATCATAACATGCTATCCAATGCATGTTCTTATACTGTGGATGTTTCTGATACTCTACATATGTACATTCTGGCTTATCACAGTAAGCTAATGTCTTTCTCTCTAAGGAATTCTCTTCAGTCTAATGAGTCTTTTGCTCATAACTATTCTTGTCTGAGTTTAGCAAAGTGAAATCTATCACTTGTATCTCAGCCTCAGTTGCCTTATTGCCTGGTTTTTCTTTGGTCTCAAGTGACTTTTGTTTGCTTTCTGATTTCTTAGATGTTGTATTGGCTTTGTGTCATTCCTCAGTGATGGAATTCTTGTTGTTCTCTATTAATTCTTTGTAAATCTGTTGCATACTTTGTTCTTGTGCATATTGTCTGATAATTTTGTCATTTGAGTTGTTTTGCTCTGCTGTTTTCTTCATTTAATGTTGCTATTTCTCTTTTCTTTTGTATTGCTTGATATTCATAATCTGATTCACAATTATCTTGACATCTTCTAAAGTGTTGCTTATGTCTTTGTCTAATTCTATTGCTGCCATCTTCACTGTGTCAATGATGGTCTCAACTGTGAAGTCTGTTTCAGTTCTCATGCATTTTATAATCTATTGCTCTTTAGTATTGTTATTATGGCTAGGTTCTTTAAGTATCTTCCAGAATACTTTATTCATTTTATCTTCAATTTGTGTCATAATCTTGTGTGGTCTTGTTGTCTTTTTAAATGTCTTAATTAATTCCCAGTCTCTTTCTTCATATTTCAAATGCTGTAACCCTTCATATTGTGCCCATTCTTGGCTTTTAAGTTCATCACTAAAGTTGATCTCTGAAAAGTCATTGTTACTAATTTCATTGCTTATTGCATTAAGCTGTTGTATCTCTTTCTTGAGTGATTTGCAGTGTTTGGCTATATGCTCTTTCTTCTGGCAGTTATAGCATATAATCTCTTTCTTTTGCTTGCTCTCTGGCTTGACCTTGACTATGTCTTTCTGTTGTGTTGTGTCCAATTCCATTAGTTGCAGTCTGTAAGAGTCCACTTTAGATTTCTTCTGCTGTGATTCTTAATTGATGTATTATAAATGTCATGTAGACTGTCCATTATTTCTCCATTGTTTTGTTTGTTGCTTGGCCAATTTTCTCTTATAAATTCTGTTGTTAATTTGTATGAATCATTCAATCAATTTGTCAATGTTAGTAATTGGTTCTTCTCTGGCTAGTTTGTTCTAGACTTCTTCTCTTAGTTCTTGTTTATATGTCACAACCTGCACTTTGTTTTTTCATTGCAAGTGCAACATAATCTGTTGATACTGTGTTGTGTATTGTCTGGCTGATCTGGTCTGTCAAAGTTGTTACAGTTTTTATTTTATGACTTTGATCTAGTTAATTACTTCAAAAGTCTTATTCAATTTCATAGTGAAATTTATATATCTGCTGAATACTTGCTTGGTGATCTTATTTTAGTTTTCTTTGTTATCTCAGTTTTCTTTTCTGTTCTTTATAATGGGATTGATTCAATCAAATGCTGATTCTCTCATATAGAATATTACTAGTATAATCTTATTGTAATCTTTGATGATCTTTGTCATTTTGAAATACAATTCAAGCTGAGTGAGAAATGTCTGTAAACAGTGAGATTGCTCATCAAATAATTCAGATTTCAGTGATTTGAGTTGAGTTGTGATGGTCTGTTGTGTGTGTTGTGATTTATTGAGTTTTTGAATTATTTCTTGAAGCTGTTTAAGTCTTTCTTTAATACTTTTTGTGTTGTTTTTCTGTATTATTGTGTACAATCATCTAATCTCTTCCATCAATTTTAAATTATTCAGTTTGTCATTGTCTTCAGATGTTGTCACTGATGGTGACTGTGCTAAGGTTGCTGGTCTCATAGCTGGTTTCTTTTCTTCTGTCTTGAATGCTGACATAATGACTTGCTGTTCTTGATTATAATACTTAAGCTTTCAGTAACAGAGTTAAGAGCATTCAATATGTTATCATCCCAGAATTCTTCTTAGCTATTTTATTGTACTATTGGTTAGAGAAAGCTCAATAGAACACTTTATCTAGTTTCTTCTCAATAATCTAAACCTGCTTAGGTCTTGTCTGTAGATAGTCAATGCAGTCTGCTTACCACAGTCTGTTAAGTAAGACTTTTGTATATCAGTAACTCAGTGAGTCTCAACTGAATAACAATAGCTAAGTCAGAAGTAGAGCCTGATTAAATTGTAATTCTTTCAGTACTGTTTTTACTGACCCATAGTAGATAGTAGATAATAAAATCAGATTGAATGCAAAGAACTAAATACATTTGCTAAGTGAGAATAAGCTCTCTTATATATCTAGTCCTCTGTATATCATTCCATATACCAACCTATATATCATTTCATATACCAATCCATATATCATTTATTTTTATGTTGTATATCATTTCTGTTTCTTCATGTCTTGGTGTGGTTGGTATATTAAATTGTCACATGATCTCATGATTGTCTCTTGTGTCTGCTTTGCTCTAGTGCTGTGCTGTAGAGTCTCATCTTATCAGGGTGTCACAGTTGTGCCCCTTCATGGTTGGTCTGTAACATAATCTCACTGTTTGATGATTATATATTATCATTTCATTCTTTTGTAGCTTTAATAGTGCTAGTTTTAGTTTTTGAATTTTTTTTTTGTGATTTAATTGTTTGCTAAGTGTATTTACTCTTTTATTTTGTTTTTCACTGCAATATTCAATTGTGAAGTTATAGTTGACTAATACTTCTGCTTATTTTGCTTATTTTTATATCAACACTTTAGTTATTATGAAGTAAATAAGATTTCTGTGATTTATGATTATTTTGATTGTGTGTTTAGCTTCTTTAAAATAAACTTTTCAATATCAGAATACTGTCACTATAACTAGAAATTTTTTGTTATGAATTTCATAGTTGAGTTCTGCTAATATCACTTTTTTTGAGTAGTAGGCCACTGAGTGTAATTTCTCATTGTTGTTTAATTGTAACATTACTGCTTCTATTGCATAATTTAATGCATTAGTCTCAATGATTGTTTTTTTCACTAAGTTGTGCTATTTGATCACTAATGTTATTATTATTTTCATCTTAATTTTTTCAAATGCTTTTTGTTGTATTTCTGTCCACTAATACTTTTTCTCTTTTTTCAATAAATTAAATAGTGGTTTTATGATATTTGTATATCATTCAATGTATTGTTTATGATAGTTTATCATTTCAATAAATGCTTGTAATTTTTATAGATTTGTTGATGCTAATCAATTTCTAATTGTCTAAATTTTATATTGTTTTGTCTGAATTCTCTCTTAAGTAATTTAGTATTTTAAGAAATTTGTTTCTTGAATATGAAACTTACATTTCTTCAGCTTGAGTTATAGTTTTGTCATTTGTAGTTTTTGTAGTATCATTTTAATGTGCCTGACATGATTTTCAATGCTTTTAAAGAATATTAAAATATTATTCAAATATGCAACAACAAAATTAAACAAATATTTATTTAGTATTAAATTGATGAATCATTAAAATATTACTAGTGCATTAGTTAATTCAAAAGACATAATTTTATACTTATAATGTTTAAATTTAATTCTGAATGTCATTTTTTATTTTTTTTCTGACTTGATTCATAGTTTATTGTATGCATTTATAATGTTGAATTTTGTAAACCATTTTGCTTTTTGTACTACATTTTGTATTTTTGTGATTAGTGATAATAAATATTTGTCTTTTATCATAATTACATTTAATTGTTTATAGTTCATACATAGTTGTAGACTTTTATTTTTTTTGGTACAAACAAAACTGAGTATTTTGCTGATGATGTTAATGATTGCATATAACTTTTTTTTAAATTCTTTTCAATGTATGCTTTTAATATTTTCAATTCTTTCTCTGATAGCTGATAAATTGATTTGCATATTAGTAGTTTCTCTTCTATTAGAAGTATTTTATAATAAAATGATTTGTGATTTAGTAATTTTTCATTGATGCTAAAATTAAAAAGATTTTAAAATCACTTATACTTTTTCAGAATTGTTAGTTTTACTGCTTTTTGTGTTTTTTTCTTACTCATTGCAGTGCTATATAGTGTTTAACTATACTGTCTCTTCTGAGTTTGCATGTTTTTTTACATAGTTTCATTTGTTGACTTACTGTTTATAAGCTCTTTGAGATTTTTCTGTCTCTTTGATTTAAAGTTACTAATTATTTCTCTTAACTTAGTTTCTTTTGTGGCTAACTTTATTTCATTTACTCAACTCTCAGAGGCCTGAAAGTGATTTTGTTTTAGCTTTATTCTGCATATACATTTTATAAACTATACTTTATTATGTGTTTAGTTAATTTTTAAATTGTGTCACTTTAGCTATAGTACTTCAAGTACTACATTGTATTTTTCAATCTTAGTCACATCAAAGTTAAGTAATTTCAAATGATTTTAAACTAATACTAATATCATTTTTGTCTTTGTGATTAGAAACTGTCTTAAATTTTCTTTATTGAGCTCTGAAATTGATATTAGCTGTTATTTAACTTTTTTTAAAATTTATAGCTTTTTCATGTATTTTGAATTCATAAAATTTCTAATGGCTTCTGAATCAATTAGCACTCTAGCTAGTTAGTTTATAATTTTAGTTTGTATTTTAATGTGTTAACTTCTGGCTATTGCTGTTATTTAATATTGTTTTTTTATTATTGTCTTTTGATTTAGTTTTTTTATAGAAAATATTCATTGTTGATTTTTGCACTATAATGTGTTGTGCAATAATTTTTATAGCATGCTGTTTAATGCATAATTTTGTGCTGTGAGTGTCTCTGATACTCTACACATGTATATTTTGACTTATTACAATAGATCTTTATTTCTTTTTTTAAAAAATTCTTTTGAGTTTTAACTTGCTAAGTCTTTTGCTCATAGCTGCATTTATCTAAATTTAGCAAAGTGAAATTTGTTATTTGCATTTCAGTCTCAATTGTCTCATTGTCTGATTTTTCATTAGTTTTAAATGATTATACATTGTCTTCTGACTTTTTAAATGTTTTTTTAATCTCATATTATTTTTTTGATTGTTTAATTAAGTTCTTTTGTGAATCTGCTAACTGTTTTTTTAATTTTGTCATTTAATAATGTTGTTTATTGCTTTATAAGTTGCTTCATTATCTCAAATGTTTTCTGAGTTTCTTGTAGGTGCTTATTAATTTTATTTTATACTTCTTGTATTGTTTTTAGCAATTTGAATGCTTGTTTAGCTTGTTTAGTTTCTAAAGAAATTATATTTTTATCTTTGTCATCTTAAATTATTTTTTCATATTGTGTTCATTTTTAACTCTCAGAAATTTCATTGTAATCATTTTCTGACTTTGCTTCATGTGTTGCTTTTAGTTTTTATTTTAGTCTCTTTGATTTTTTGCAATTTTTTATATAATGTTTTTTTAATTGCAGTTGAAGTATTTAAATTTTTTTTATTTTTTATTTTAATTAATTCTGTTGTTTTTTCTTAATGCTATTGTTACAGACCAACTATGAAAAGATATAATTGTAACATTCTAATAAGATGAGACTCTACAGCGCAGCACTAAAATAAAGCAGACAAGGTCATATAACAAGAAAGTATATTTTTGGCAGTAAATAAAGCCATGATAAATATATCAAAATAAATATATCACAGTATATTTACTGAGAAAGTTATATTATGAGAAAATATATCAAAGAAAGAATTAAATATATAAGAATGCTTATTTCCACTCTGCAATTGTATTTAGTTCTTCACACTTAATTTATATTATTTATCTACTATTTACTACAGATCAGTAAAAACAGTACTGAAAAAATTATAATTAACTAGACTCTACTTTTGACTTAGCTATTATAATTTAGTTATTAGTTAAATCTACTGAGTTTACAACATATGAAGTCTTACTCAAAGAATTATGGTAAGCAGGCTACATTAACAGCTTACAGAAGATTTAGAAAAACTTAAATCATTAAGAAGAAATCAGATAAGTTTTTCACTTAAGCTTTCTCTAACAACAATATAATAAAATAGCTAGAAAGAATTCTGAGATAGTAACACTGACTGAGAAGATATTTCTCAATGTAAGTGATGTTTCTTTAGCTGATAACTTTAATTGTCACAGTTTAGAGAAATATTTAATAAAGCTATTTAAAAAATTAATTAACTAAAAAGTAATGTATCAAAGAACAGTTATTATCTCTTTCACTAAAACAAAGCTACTAATTATTATAGACCAACTATGAAGAGGCACAAGTGTGACACTCTGATAAAATAAAACTTTACAGCACAGCACTAGAGCAAGACAGACAAGGTCATGTAATAAAAAAGTATATTCTTGGCATAAGTAAAATATATCAAAATAGTAAAATATATCAGAGTGATAGAGTATACCAGAATAGTAAAATATACCAAAGTGGTAGAGTATACCAGAATAATAAAATATATTAAAGTAGTAAAATATATTAACAGAAAAACTAAATATATAAAAATGCTTATTTTCACTCTGCAATTGTATTTAGTTCTTCACACTCAATGTTATATTTGTTTTATTTACTATTTACTATGAGTTGGTAAGAATAGTACTGAAAGAATTACAATTTAATCAGACTTTACTTCTGACTTAGCTATTATTATTCAGTTTAAACTCACTGAGTTATACAATATACAAAGTCTTGCCTAAAAAACTATAGTAAGCAAACTGCATTAACTGTCTACAGAAGATTTAAACAAATTTAAATCATCAAGAAGAAATTAAATAAATGTTTTGCTAAGCTTTCTTTAACCAATAATATAATAGAATAACTAGAAAGAATTCTGAGGTGGTAACACATTGAGTGCTTTTAACTTTATTACTAAAAGCTCAAGTATTTAAGACTTAAACATGTTAAGCAACAGTTAAGCAATATATGTCAGATAGGCAACAACAATTAATGTAAACTAAACTTCTACAACTCAAAAACTTATAAAAATGATTGAACAGCTGCAAAAGACTATTATAATCATGCAAACTGTAAAAGAAGAATCTCAATATGAAGTTAAGCCACTAAAGCTCAAAAACTATTATAATGAATGAGACAAGCTACAAGCATTCATTACTTAGTTAAATTTGTACTTTTAGATGATAAATATTATTAATGACAATAATAAGATACTTTTAATAATATTTTATATAAGAGAACTAGTGTTTAATTGAATTAACTCAATAATGATTGACAAAAATTTAAACTTAGAAAATAATTAAGACAAAATTACCAAATAAATTTATAGAAGCTATATAAGCTTCCAGATTAAACTGAACAAAGCATTTGGCATTGTGAATAAAACTAAAACAATGAAGTAGAAGCTTAAACATTTACATTAAATCTAATCAGCTGCAGAATATATAATATAGTTTAGACAGATTATGTCTCATCTGAGATAAAAATCATTAGCACAAATAGTAGTCTATAAGCAAGAACTCAAAAAAAAAGTGCAAAATGAAATAGCACAAGTCAACAAATCAGAAAACATTGACAACTTAATTAAATTATTAATCAGAATTAACAACAAAATGTTTAAATAAAAGCAAGCATGAAAATATGCTAAGCAATAAAGAAACACTAAATACAAAGAAATAAACTAGTATAAAGCAAATAAGAAACAATCAATTAGAGAAAAAAATTTCTATAAACTAAAGCCAATAAAGCTAGACACCATAGCACCATGATAAAATAACAAAATCAGTCAGAATTTAAAACAAAAGAAATTCAAATGCTTCAACTGCAATCAAAAAGAACATTATGCAAAAAACTACAAAAAACTAAAAAAACTAAGACAAAAGTTAAAGGCAACAAATAAAGAAATGTCAGAAATCAATTATGATGAAGTTTTTAAAAGTTAGAGATAAATGCAATACAAAAAAATGACTTGAGATGACAGTAATGAGAATATAATTTCTTTAAAGACTAAACAAGCTGAACAAGCATTCAAATTGCTAGAGACAATACAAAAAGTACAAAATAAAATTAATAAGCATTTATGAGAGACTTAAAAGACATCTAAGGTAGTAAAGCAACTTATAAAATAATGAACAATGCTATCAGATAAGAAAATTGAAAAGGCAGTTATAATAGTTCTACAAAAGAATTTAACTGAATCAGAACTAAAAAAATAACATAAGGCTAATAAATTATCTGAGAAGCCAGAAAGCAGTAAGTAGTTGCTTAAAACTAACAGAAAACCAGACAATAAAGCAACTAAAGCCAAGACACAAGTGATAGATTTCACTTTACTAAACTCAGAAAAAAAGTGCAGTTATAAGCAAGAGACTCAGCAGGCCAGAACTTAGAGAAATTTCCTATAGAGAGAAACATTAGCTTATTGCGATAAGCTAAAATATATGTGTGTAAAATATCAAAAACACTTATAACACAAAATTATGCATTGAATAGCATACTATAAAAACTATTGTTTGATGCACTATAGTGCAAAGATTAACAATAAATATTTTTTATAAAAAAACCAAACCAGAAGACAACAACAAAAATGGCAACATCAGATAATAGCAACAGCCAAAGGCTAACACATCAAAATACAGGCTAAGATTATGAGCTAGCCAGCTAAAGTGCTAGTTGACTCAGAAGCCACAGAAAACTTTATAAATTTAAAATTCATGAAGAAGCTACAGCTATTAGAAAAATTGAAGTGGCAGCCAGTACCAATTTCAGAACTTAATAAAAAAGACTTAAGACAGTTCTTGACCACAGAGATAGAAATGATATCAGTCTCAGTTTAGAATCATTTGAAGTTATTTAACTTTAATGTGACTAAAGTTAAAAAGTACAATGTGATACTTAAAGTACCATGACTAAGACAACACAATTCAGAAATTGATTGAACACATAATGAAATATAATTTATCAAATGTACATGCAAAATAAAGCTAAAACAAGACTACTCTCAAGCCTTTGAAAGTTAGATAAATGAGGTAAAGTTAGCCACAAAAAAGACTGAGTTAAAGAAATAACTAGTGACTCTAAGTTGAAGAGACAAGAAAATTCTGAGAAATTTACAGAAAGCAAGTTAATAAATGAAACTACACAGAAAAACATGCAAACTCAGAAGAGACAGCATAGTTAAGCACTATACAGCACCACAACAAGTAAAAAAGAATTCTGAGGTAATAACACTAATGATATTTAAAGCTGAAAAACAACTGTTTTGATGAAAATAAGTGTTTAAATTATTGCATTTTGACCCTGAAATGAAGCTCTCAATTCAATATAATAACTGTCAAATAATTCAATTAATAAATAATAAAAATCTTTATATGACTACTAAACTTTGTTATATTGATATTTATTAGTATTGGCTTTGTAAATGAGCTCAAGCTGAGAAAATAAATGTTAGCTAAGTGCTAACTGTTTTAATGTCTGTTAATGATTTAATCAAACCATTATATAATAAAAAGCAGCAAAAATTCATTGAGATGCTAGAACTAAAAAATCTAAATATTTTACATGTTGATTTAAAAGATTAAAATAAAAAAACATAATGTTGAGATATTCAGCTGAATGCTGTTTAGCTAAGGAGATATGTCAAAAAGTGGTATTTTTGGTATTTGAATTACTGTTTTTTACTCACTTAAATGCACTAGTTTAGTCTGTTTTGTCAGATCTGAACACACATAAATTTGAGTCCTGTTGTGATTCCCATAGAAAATAGGCACAATTACAACACTATGACAACTTCATCCAGATTGACTCTGACATGCTCAGATTTCCTCTGTCATCTCATTACTGTATTACATGAAATCTGACAATTTATTCAGCCATCATTACACAACAGACATCAGATTGCTCTTGGGCTGTCAGGTGAATAAAAATGTTCTGTGCTATGCAGCATGTGTGGATTGATAATGTTATATTGGAAAAGGGTTTATTTTATCTGAGATATTTAACTTTCTTCTATATATCATCTCCTTCAAAAAGTCTATCAAGAAGCGCCTACTCAGCCAGAAGATCTGCAGCTCCTCAAAGATGCGACTGTAGCCAGCTGGTTTGCTACGTGGACACCCAAGGCAGTAATGGAGTGCCTGGAAATCTCGCTTTTCACATTGGTTGATGCCTCAGGCCTGTTGGGGACGGAAGCGGGGAAAAACCTCGGAGAAAAGCGCGGTCCGACGCGTCAAGGAAAAGTAAACAAAGCGCGACTTCCCCCGCCCACACGAAAGGAGCTTGGGCCACCACAGTCAGGAACGCATTGAATGGCTCAACAAACGAAGGAAAAACCCCATGGAAAGGGCAACATTTGTGATTGAGGGAGCTAGTGTACAATAGTTCCGGCTTGCTCAAAGCACAAGGCAGCTTCTCGCACCTTCTCCCAGCTCGAGTCCGGATACCCCGCGTGATCGCGCCAGCCCGGAGTCGAGATCGTAAAAGCCGCCATCCGTAGAGAGAAAATTCCGATAACCCTTCATGAAACAAAGGAAGAAAAAAAGGAACATAAATAGAGAGACCACCATCATCCCATACCAGAATCCATTAGAAAATAGACGAACACAGCTCAGAGAATTAGCGGGACATGAAAAGAAAATGCCCAGACGGCAACCTGCACGCCTGGTCACTTAGGCAGATTCCTCATCCTCCTCCCCAGCCTGTTCCGAGTATTAGCATATGTCATGTGAGCGGTGTTATCCCAGATCATGAGAACATACATTATAGCTGGCCTTCTCGTCCTCATATCGCTTCTTGTCGGCCTGGGCCTTCTCTTCGTAGGGGCGGCGCTCCTCGTCAGACAGGGCCTTCCAGCGCTCACCGAGAACCTTGCCGACCTGGCCTGCAGGACAGTTAGAAATGTCGCAATCCGCAGCGACGAGGCGACGTACCGAAGGTGATACCAGGGTTCTGCTCTCGGACACTCTCGCGCTGCTCGTTGGCAAAGAACATGTACGCAGAGAGACCACGCTTGGGCGCATTGGGGTCTGAAGGAGAGGTTAGCGCAACGATGGAGAGGCGATGATGAAGTCGATCTTACCCTTCTTCTTCTTCTCAACGCCACGGGCCTTGGTCTTGCGGGTGGTGGTCTTTTCCTTAGGCATTTTGGCGATGCGGTTGCTGCGACGGCTGTTAGGATCAGGCTGGTGCAAGCGATGGCCAATGGTACTCTCGATGACAGGATCAGAAAGTGCGATCAGAAAGACACTACCATGAAACAGAAAATGGTGCTGTGGTGGTGTCTTGGTGTAAAAAGCAACTGTGGGTGGATGATGCGTTGCGCGCCCAAACAATGATGCGATCGCGCCTGGGGGAGCAACGCTGCGCAAGAGGAACACGAAGACAAACTCACCTCTGGATGGGATGCAAGAATGCAGAAAAGATGATTAAAGGTAGGCGAATTAGCCTGATGAAGAAATAAGAAATTCAGATCAGCCCATAGTACATAGAACTTTATGTTATCGCAGCAGGTGCGCGACAGCGAGGTCGCGCCGACATGAAGAAATTAAGACGCAATGACCATGAAAACTGACCACAGAGAGTGGCCAGTAGAGGACTTGTTGAAAGGAAAGGTGGTGTTGTGGTTATGATGTTGAGGTGCAGGGTGCGGGATGTGTATGAGGGAGCTCACCTATACGGATTGGTAGTACTTTTTTTGTATGGGCGAAGTTGTATGGGGAGAATTGGGTGAGAGAGGTTGAGTGAGTGAGAGAGGGAGAGTACGCGGGAAGTAGTAGAGTAGGAGAGAGAGGGCGGGCGCTGGCCTGGACCTGGAAGCAGACTGAGAGACCGGCGTCAGCACTGAGGGGGGACCAGGCAAGGGCAAGCAGACACTGAAGGGAACGAGGCCCATACGCTCGTACTACTGGCTAGAGAGTGTTGGTATGGTATGATACCAGTCAGGTATTGTCAGCTCGGGGCATTGCTGCTTCCAGCTGCTGGACACTGGGCTGCGCTGAGGTGTGGGTGAGGGCAGACGGTCTGCTCTGTGTGGTGCGTGTCGTGTTTGCGGTTGTGGGTGCAGCACGGGTCGGACGGCGGGCAGACAAAGGCAGAGCACCACAGCACACGGCTATAATCAGCTGGAGAGTATGGTATTATACAGTACGCAGATCATACGAACTGATTTTTCCCCAGCAGAACCACTTCGGTATGGTCGCAGCCGAACAGTGCACCGCTCAAGAAGACACAGCACTCGCAGAATGCAGTATGGTCAAGGTCAGAAGCATACCACTGCCTGCTGGGTCCAAGGACGAGCCAGCGTCGTTCCGTGCCTGGACTTCTCGTTGTCATTGATGGATCTGACAGCGGAAAATGCTCCATACGTCTTTTTCGCTACATATGCTCGAGAAGGCAATGCTCGGTCGCAGTGGACCGCATTCAACCCCTCTAATTAGCAGTCTAGCTGAACCTGTATTGATACTATCGCACTA
>JAPVCG010000067.1:492655-538911 GCA_029606305.1 Paecilomyces fulvus | reverse complement strand
TTTTTTTTTTTTCTTACCACCGCTCTGTGGCCGCCGACGGTGTTTGCAATCCTACTGCTCAATCCGGATTCTACTACGGAGGATAATTACTCCTACTAGTAAGATCCTGCCCAGAATTCGTTCCAGGCCTCCAGCTTGTCGGACGGGTGATTACACTACTATGTCCGATCACAAGCCTGTGTGTATCCTTGCTGCAATGATTACTCAGCGTGTGTCCGGCTTGGGAGGTCTCCGTTTCCCGGTACCAAAAGGATTGAGCCACTAGAAGTTCGTTAACTAACCAACTATCAGCGCTATCAGTTACTCATTGCTGGGAAGGGCCCAAGCAGGAACATTCCGAGTCGCGACCACATTGCTAGGAGTTGGTATCACAAGCACAGAACGTCTGACCGCGAGGTGATGGCTGTAAATCAAGTTCCTCAAGTTTGCATCTGCGGATCCATTCTTGGAATCTCCACGAGGATCAGACTTGGTACGATAGATAATGCCACAACATTCCTCGCGGCAGAGAAGACGGGGAAAGCTTAATAATAATCACACGCTGTGATAAAACTCAGCGTCATCGGGAACTGATCCCAAACTGCCTATCCCGTCTCCAGTTTTTGGACCGAGTGGGTTCCTGTCGCTCTCGCTCAATGGACTGGTCGAATTTGACTGAGCGTAGCCACTCGGCCCCGGAGAACTCAGGACTGCTTGTTTTTCTGGGGCAGCTCTTGCGAGCACTGGTCTTGCGACCTGCATGCCCGCTTGATGCTCTGTTGTCCTATACTAGTACTCGAGGAAATGCCCTTTCTAAACTAGACCCTTGTGGGAACAGTGAAACCAAACCTGAGATCGGAAAGAAGATCGAACTTGCAGACGATACTCCCATCACGTGAGACAGCATACCCGAGTTACTGGAAACTTCACGATCTTGCGCCGCAGCTTCGTAAGGCGCTAAGGCCCCTGCTAGTTGACTGAACTCTGCTTGGTTTTCTTCAAAGCAAGAATTGGAGTGAATGTAGCGAGAGAGTATCTCGCAGTAGTGGTGGAAGCTAGATTTGAAGCAGACCGCTGAGGGCATGCTGCAAAATAGCATTTCTGATAGACTAGATATCTTCTGATTTCAATCATCACTTTTGTCCAGCACCAGCTCACGCAGTGCGTCATCGCGGGCCCAATCGACTCCGCTAGCAACAACAGCAGCACTGGCAATACCCTTGATGGTTTCCCACCGTGCTCTGCTCTTCTTATGTTCTGTTTCCAGTTCTTGCAGCTGCGCTTTCAGCTTGCGATCTGTGATCTCTTCCTTCCAAGAAGATTCTTGACCGGTCAATTCGAGTAGTCTGCGGACAAGTCGCTGGTTCCTTTCTGTGATCTGTCTGTTCTCTACTTCTGCGTTGGAGAGAGCTTCCAGTATCTCTGTGTGGGCAGCCACGAGGTTCTCATGGACGAGGGAGAGTACGTCTCGTCGATGTATCAGAGGAAGTAGAGCCCTGGTACGCGTCAGTCTCTGTAGATTTGGCGTGGGCTAAATATACTATGATGGAAGGTAATTCACCTTTCAGCAGGAGATGATGCCCTCAAGTGGACTGCTTTGAGACTCGGATCGGTCATAAGAACAGTCTCAACAGCCTTCCTCCTCACGGTATATGTTGCTCTCGCTTCGAGGAGTTCGCGCTCTGCGACTGCGATTTGCTGCTCGACATCTTCGTCGGATGGCTCTTCCACATCTAGTAGGTTTGTTTAGCTATAACGGCCCCTTGACGGTCGCGTAAACTCCAACGCGTACCTTGCTCGAGCAGCGCTTTCTCGAGTTCCTGCTCCAAGATCTGGTCATACAACCGCAGGGCCAGCGTTTCCTTATCAGATAAAGAGAACGCGTCCCTGCGGTCGTCGCCAGCCAGCTCCAGGAGAGCCGCCTCAGCCTGTGGCAGCTGAGACTCGTCCCGTGCACCGGAGATCGATGCCATGAATCGCGATCTCGTGGCAGTGGACGACGGCCATCGCGTGATGGGAAAGGTCATGAATGAGCTTCTTTTTGTCAGTTGCGACCGATTCGGGCACACTGTGGGGATCCGACGTTGTCACTGGGCGGATTCGGAAGGCCGCTTAACTAGCGCTTAGCTTGGGGGAGCTTCCAGTCCCCCAAGGCAGCCGACAGCTTAACCACCGCTCTTGAATCTCCGATCCCCATCTGGAACTAACCATGATCCTGCTGTTCAATCGGTGAGGAGCGGATGTCATTACAGATCTACATCGCCCATACGGGTGAGCGTTTGCTTGCTGACCCGGTGTCGTTTGCTTCGTATGTAGTACATCGTGTTTCATCGTCACCGCCTCCCGTGGAATGCAACTGACGCCATCTCTAACTATCTATCTAGGCCGGATGCACTACGATCATGGATCGCTCGCAACACTTCCATCTCTCCCCAGAGGCAGATCTTAATGACTGCCAGGGGCAAGAATGTCAAAATTCAAACACTTGCCACTGAGGTATTTGCTCCTGATGGTTTCGTCATAGATGTGCTCGACGCTGACCCTGATAGAACGAGATCTTTGTCTACGACAGGCAGTATGTCAGCGAGCCGGGCAAGGTCGAACTCCCCGAAATACCTCCCCCGCAACAGCTCCAATTGAGTCCAGCTCCAGATACGCTTACGGACCAGAATAATCTCCAGGCATGGCGGAACCTCTACATGGCCCGCAGGACTTGGGCTCTAGACGTTGCAGAACGTTGTGCCTCCATCAATAACGCCGTGCAGGAACACAGTGAGCGAGCTGATAACATCCACAGAGCTGTGGGTGTCGCTTTGGAGAATTTAAAGGCTCACGTGGGCAGCCTGGAACATAGATTCCAGGAGGCTCAGGCATGGGCAAATGATCTCCTGAAGGAGCAGATGTCAGTCCTGGAAGGATGGCAGCGAGCATTGAGCAGGCTGGAGAATATTCCCGCGAGGAAGGATTTCACTTTCCTTGGACGTCCGTCGACTCCGAAGAAAGGCAAAGATCATTCGCATGGGACACTGCAAGATTTTGTGGACGCGGAGGAGGTACGACAGGCAGGACCGCATGCATCAGCTGCATCTCAGCATTTTGCCCGTCGAATACAGGATATGGAGAAGGCCGTCAGTGACATTGCCCAGGAAACGCAGAACTTGTTGGTTGAAACACGACCAGAGCATGGAGACACCGTAGAGGGCCTTTTGCAGGAGGTCGAGACGCTTGCGAAGAAGATCAGCTCAGATTATGAGCATGTACTGGGACTACCTAACAACACGAAAACCCTCGCCAATATCTCAAGGATGGCACTAGGCCACACTAATAACCTCTTGCCGTCTCTACGAGAGATTGCCTTCGAGTTCCAAGCAGCGCTCGAGCAAGCTGTTAGGAGACGTAATGCGGCAACGAAAGCAGCTATCAGGCATATGCGCACCATTTCCTCTATTGAATCTCGCCTTGCTGAAGTCCAGTCGCAGATTGTCAACTTGGACGTCGAAGGGGATTCGTTCGAGATTCTTTACTCTGTATTTCATATGCCGTTCATCTACGGATCTGTACTTATCGAGGCCGTTCGACGACGCGAGTGGAGTGAAAAGATGAAGGCTGATTCTCTGACCCTGGCGGAAGAGATGGCCGTATTCAGAGATGAAGAACAGCGTCGAAGGAGAAAATGGTTAAAGAGCATGGGCGACTTTCTGTCTGTGTCCGATGACAGCACTCCCGGCATTGAGGTTAATCTTCAGGGCCATGAACTGCAATGGCCAGATGTTGCCCGCAAAGAAGTTGAACTATATATCGATGAACTGAAAACGAACGGCATATCTGGGGTGGTCGAACAGTTGTCCCAGATGTATAGAGAGCTTGACTCTCCCACTCGCCAGCAAAAACGCAGAGCCAAAGCTTTCAAACAGGGCAGCGTGTTTGACATGGGACGCAGCTCTCTTCTGATCCGTGGCGATGACATGGTGCAAAGCCTGAAAGATGAGAAGTCCAAGCTGGAGGATAAATTGAAAAGTTCCGAGAGCCGTATCCGCAAGCTCGAGGACCTCCTTCATAGACAAAGTCAGATCAGTCGTCCTGTCAGCGGTAATTTTGGCCTTGATATACCATCCTCTCCTGCCTCACCTCGACCGGATCCGTTTTCCAGGAGGTCTTCCATATCGTCTAGACGGATGTCAACCCATCAGTCGCCTGAAGAGAAGGCGCTCGTTCAACGTATCATCTCCCTAGAAGCAGAACTGGTCGCGGAGAGAGACACAGTCCAGAGACTCCAAAAAGAAGCGCACATGGAACGGCAATCGAGTACGGATAAGATGCAGGAGGTACAATCGACAAAGAAGGATCTCATAGAAAATCTCGAAGCTAGGCAGCGCGAATTTGAAGATGAGCGAAGGTTCCTCGAGTCGGAAGCAAAAAAGTTGAAGCTGAGGGCGGAAGAGGCGGAGGAGGAACTTGACAGGGTTATGGACAGCAGAGAGCAGGAAAGGCAGGAATCCGACGAAAGAATCCAACACCTCGAGGCTGAGATTGAGGCCGTTCGAGCACAGACGGCAGAAGAGGTGCGGAGCATCAGCGAGCAGATGGAACAAGTCAAGAGTGACTACGCATCTCAGAAGGAGGAAGCTGAGAAACTCAGGACCAGAACCGCCGAGCTCGAGAAGCAAGTCGAGGAACTCGAGAAGCGCGAGCGCGAAAGCGTCAGCGCTCTTCAAGCAGCCCATATACAACTTTCACCAGAGGGCTCCGCGCCCAATGATTTCTCAAAACTTGCCAAGGCGATTGAGGTTTTGGCTGAGGGATTGGCTATTCATGCTAGGACAACTGAAGAGAAGAACACCAATGCCGCTG
This sequence comes from Paecilomyces fulvus, assembly GCA_029606305.1. Lineage (NCBI taxonomy): Eukaryota > Fungi > Ascomycota > Eurotiomycetes > Eurotiales > Thermoascaceae > Paecilomyces > Paecilomyces fulvus. The sequence continues at coordinate 534,081 of JAPVCG010000067.1, read as the reverse complement.
CTGAACTGGAATCGCTGAAAGAGCAACTTGCACAATTGGAAACCGAGGCAGAGGAGCTGAAGAAGCAGTCGAGTACGCGCCAGGCGGAACTGACTCAGCTTAAGAATGAGCTTACATCCGAGCGTTCGAGACTGTCTGCGGCGAAGGCTGAGCTAGTAGAAGAACAATCACAGCTCCAGCATCTAAGGTCGAAGTTTGCTGCTGGAGAGACCGGCTCAGAAGTTCTCCGAGAACGTGTCGCCGAGGAGGAAAGGAAGGTGGCTAGTCTCTCTGAGAGGCTTGGGCAACTGGAATGCAAATCTCGCGCCGCGGAGGAAGAGCTGTCTGTATGGAGGAAAAAGGGCGAAGGCCTTACGGAATCCGAAAAGCGCGCCGTTTCTCGCCTGGCAGTACGCGGTGAAAGAGCGCAAGAGGTGTCAAGACAGCTTTATGCGCAGATAGAGAAAGTTGGACGCATGCTAGAACATCTTGGATTTACGCTAGTTCGGCAAGATGGCAACATCACTGTGCAGAGATCATCCAAGGTCAACAGCTTGTCAGGTGTCGGAGATGGCCTTGCGGCTTCTGGTGTAACCTCCGCACGACCAGATCCACAACTTGTCACCTGGGTCCAGACTGAGGATCCGGATGAGGAGGCTGCCAGATTTGCCTCCTTCATGGAATCTCTCGCGAAATTCGACGTTGAGATCTTTGGAGATGCAGTTGTCAAACGAGTGAAAGACATCGAGACGCTGGCAAGAAAGTGGCAGAAGGAAGCTCGAGGATATCGTGATAAATATCACCGTGCTCAGAGCGAGGCTCATGATAAAATTGCTTACCGGTCATTCAAGGAGGGCGATCTCGCATTGTTCCTGCCTACTCGAAATCAGACGATCCGGTCGTGGGCAGCATTCAATGTCGGTGCACCTCACTATTTCTTGCGCGAGCAGGATGTGCACAAGCTGTCGAGCCGGGACTGGTTGCTTGCACGAATTAGCAAGGTAGAGGAACGAGTGGTCGATTTGTCCAAGTCGATGAACAACTTCAACCCCGATCGCCGGTCAATAGGAGAGGCGAGTGATGGCGCGTCTCTGGATGACGAGAACCCATTTGAATTGTCCGATGGCCTTCGATGGTACCTACTGGACGCTCAGGAGGAAAAGCCAGGGGCACCTAGCACTCCAGGATTGGGCAAGAGCACGGTTGCTTCGGCTCACGTTGACGCCAAAGGCAGTATTCGCCTCAAGTCTGGTGGCGGAAATGTCGCCAAAACATTGACAAGGAGTCTCGATAGCCGTCGAAACAGCTCCAACTCCAAGAAAGGTGTTCCCATTGCAACGGCAGTGCCGGGGGAATCTGCGGGTGATAGCGGCGAGCAGGCTGCCGCAGCCGATGTCGGGTCACAGCGAAGAGAAGGAGGCCGTGTACCTGAAGAGGTTCGCAAAGACCAGCTTCTGGGACCCTGAACTGGGTCTCGTGGCAGACATTTTGTGTTGTCTCATGGCGGCTGACACCCATCTAGGGCTTGCAACGGGGGATCGAGCAACAGCCCGACAGAGGACCAGAACAGGGCCGTAGTACGCCTTCACCCCCTACCAAGAGAGCAAGCATCAGCGGCTCTCCCTCGCCGACTAAACGTCCATCCGCCCGAGCCCGACCATGGGAGAAGCTATGGTCTCTCGATTACCGAGTGGAGGGCGGGAGACAATGAAAGGAAGCTGGAGGTGGAATCGATGTGAAAGGAGTCTCTGGGTTTCATTTATAGCGTATAAGCGATGGAGATAGATCAGTCTCATAGTTTGAAGATACCCATCTTATTTGGAGCACAATATTTACCATGAACAATTGACCGGATTAGATTGAGTATTTGTTCTTATGAAGCTTCGATGGGGTTTTTTTTGTATGTACATTTATGATTTAGTGGGTATATCGGTTGATTCTATTTCTTTGATATAAAAATACATATAACGGAGGGCAGTCTGCAATCTTCCATCTATTCTGCGAAAAGGACAGCGTGCAGCAACGATGCAAGCGACAGAATTCTATTCTTCGAATCCAGGCAATCCTTCCATACCACCAACCTCCTGCCAGAACTGGTGAAAGTCAATGCCCTCGTTCTCAAACATCTCCTTAGCTTGCAGCATAGCGGAATGTTGCCTCTCCGGCGTAAAACCACCAGGCTGCGTGCTCTCGAACTGAATCAGTTCCACCCACCGGAAGAACAAGCTCTCCTTTCCCATAGCCGTCAACTTATCCTTGAACAGAACAATCTTATCTCTCTGCGCAGCACGCTTCCGGCCCTCGTCGGCCACACGCCAAATCAACCATCCATCCTCATCCGTATGAACGAGCACCGCTGTCCGGAACTCATCCAGCGGCACGCCCTGGCCCTTACGATTCTTATCGACCAAGTCGTGCGCACGAATCATCGCATCATAATCTAAATCCCAATATGCATCCACAAGCAAGTATCCACTCTTCTGAATCCGCTCGGGCGTCACGGCCGGAACCACCACCTGCTTCACCGTCTCGTCATCATCATAGATCCAACGATTCGGAACCAATTTCTCACTCCAGCTCTTCTGGCTCCGACGAACGATGACTTCTCGATCCCGAAACCCGACCGTACGGCGCCAGCGGACTGGACCCCGCATGAATCGAACCGGCCATGCCACGAACAAAGTGATGATGAGATAGTCCACCAGAAACGTCCCCGCACGACGCAATATGTGCCCACCGATCTCTTCCCAGGAGGTACTGGACGTGTCGACGCTCATGGGGCTGGTGAAGCCCAAGGCTGTGGCCAGTAGTGCTGGGTAGAAGGACAGGCCGTTGTAGACGCGCCATGCGATGAGGGCGGTGATCAGGACGTTGATGGTGATCGGGACGATGAATATTTGTTTCTTAAGCTCGATGGGGCTCCGGTCGATGTGGACGAGGTAGACTTCTTTGGGAGAGAGGGGTTCGAGGAAGGATTGGAGATCGGAGGGTGCTTTGACGAAGGGGGTTAGATGTTGTTGTTGTTTCGTGGTTGTTTTGGTGGCATAGCTGGAGGAGGAGCTTTTGTCCTTTTGGGACCGTCTTGTGGCTTTCGTCATGATGTTTTTTGATGTCTTCTGGATGCAAAAACGAGTGTTGGACAAGCCGTCTATCTGTCGTGTGGTCTGGTGCGGAGGGCCATGTAGGGTTTGTTTACTCCATGGGAATTGAGACCAATGGAGAATATGGGAGAAGAGCTGCAAATTGTGTTCAATCTTGCAGCATCAGTATAGATCGTGGATCTTGATGGATTGTATTGAATCAATTGATATCAATAAGATCTACGTATATCTTAGTTCAACCGATGCTACTAACCGCATCTGGACCCGACGCATCTCCGCCTTCTGATGCTCTTTTGACGACGCGATACACGTTCTTTGCTGGGATTTTCCGACAAACTGGACTAGTTAAACTACTCGAATGGTGGGTTAACACGATGCCCATCGCAGTACACAATGTCCACCCCCGATCGCAAGTTCGATCGGTTCTCTTCCCGGCGCAACAACCATCTACCATACGAGTCGCCCTTCCGTCGAGCGCGTCTGAACAACGACACTGAACCCGACATCGACGTGTCGCGCATCCCCAGTCCCAGTGCGAAATATGGCGCCAGACCACGGAGGAACTTTGGTCAAACGCGGACACTGAGAGGCGCCTACGAAGCGGCATCGCGAACGACCACGACAATGGCGGACAGCGGCGAGCAACCAGCCCCGCCATTGCGCTCTGCGGGGACAACTCCAAGTCCTCGGAGTAGACGACAGAGGAACCTGTCTGGATCGGCACGGTCGCCGGTGTCAGATGTCTCCAGTCCGCCGGGGGAATTGCTGGAGACGTACCGGCAGATCAACGATGCGGACAACCTGATCGATTTGGTCGAGCAAGATGAGTTTGACTTGCACCAGGAACAGTTACGAGCGGATCGTCTACCACCGCAGAATACGATGAGAGATACTCACAGTAGAGGCTCAGATCACTTGGACGAAGATTTAAGTTTCCTCGACGAATTGACGGACGACTCGCTCCGGGCAAATCTTGTGAACCACATCAGGGATGAGCAGCGCCTCAAGCGCGTCACGGCAAAGGAGTCCCCAGTGTTTAGCAAAGCCAAGGTGGGAATCAAAGCAGCGCTGTCGGCAGAGAACCTACAACGACGTGAGACACAGCAGCAAGAAGAGATCGACGATGGCTTGGACCCGTCATTGAACCTCCCTAGTGGTTGGGGAAGCCAACGACGAACTCAGAGAGACTGGCTGAGCACTCTCAAGCGTGGCAATACGAATGCAGCGAAGGAAGAACAACCTCAGGAAGAGCCGGTCGCTCAGGGATGGGAACCTGAGATGGACTTCACAGCTAGGTCACTGCAGGTATCCGACAGCCCTCCCATGCGCAGGCCGCCTGAGACGCGAGTGGAGATGGATCGTCGTTCTCCAAGAACATCAAGGGAAGACATACAAAAGAATCCGTCACCGGAAAAGAAGCGGTCGTCCATAGGCGGAAGTCCTATTCCAAACAGCCCAGTTGTTGTTTACAAGGATTCGAACCACAAGCCAGTCATGGCCAAGAGCGATTCACAAGAGCTTCTGCGCAAGCTGGCAAGGGCAGAAAGCCCGCCTCAGAATATACCCCAGACTAGCACGCCAGAATCGAAGCCGGTTGACAAGTGGATGTTGGCGAAAACACCAGTCGTGACTGGTGCATGGGTGGACACGCCCATGACTGAACGAGTCGCTGAGCCTGTTGCAGCCCCTCCGGAAGACGTCACGGAAGATATCCCCTCCCCGAGCAAAGTGGCGAGCATATCGGATACAAAGTCTGATAATCCCCCTCGAGAACCAGAGAAGCAGGAGGCATGGAAAGAAGAACTAAATAAACAGGAAGTGAAGAAGCAGGAGCCAGCGAAGAAAGACCCAGAGAATAAACCAGAGCCAACAGAGGAAGCTCAAAAGCCTGAAGAGAAGAAGGTGAAGAGAAAGCTCGAGCTGATCAAACCTCGCCTACCCAAGAGTGCCTTGGAGACCGTCCTTGAGGATGCCAGATCCGAGGACCATCCGCTGACGCTGGGCGACGATACGATTAACTCCCTCCAGGACATCCTCGATCAGGATTCTACCTTCATCAAGGGCGAGGATGACTCTGCTGCAGATGACAAAGCTGATCTCGCGGTATCAGAAGATGGCAGACCCTTTCCAGCCACGGACGCTTTCGTCCTAGACAATCTAAGCTTGAAACTACGGTCGCTTGTCCAGAGTATCCATGAGGCACGGCAGGGTCTCAGCATCCTGGAAGATCAGGTTGCCAAAGATACTGCCATCCTCTCCACAGGACAGGTGGGACATCTACGACACGGATCCCACGAAACCTGCGACGCCTGTGCAGGCCGTGTCTACCTTCCCATCTCTCTTCCACGCCTATGGAGACGAGATGTCGTCTCTCATCGCATCCGTCCGACTCGACTCGGATGGTCCACCCTCATCCTTCTCACCTGGTACTGGTCGGAGTGTGTCATGTGCGATTACTACTGTCATCCATTCGTAGCAGAGACGTGTGATCGCAATTGTCTCACCCCCGATGCACCACGCTTCCCGTTCGTCCTTCCGACAATGCTTTGGCGGTGGTCGCATCTCTCCACGATTCTCACCCCGGTCTTGACCATCCTGATCGCATTCTTCCGACTGATCGCCCAGCTCCTCGGTTTCTGGGACGGCTACTGGGACGAGTCGACGTCTTCTTCACTACAGCCGTGGAGCTTTAATAGATTCGGATTCGGCCACGCAGGCGTCCAAGGGCGGTCGCTTCGTGATATTCCCGTCGTCACAAAGGTCGCACCGGACGGTCAACGCGTGCAAAGTACGCGAGCCGCTACCAGTCTTCCCATCTGGCAGGGCCAGGCACAAATCAGTACAGACCGCAATCCAGCGTCGGAGTGGGACAATGATGGGCTAAGCATGGATAACGATGAGGATCTCTGAACGGGTGGACTATGCTATCTACAATAATTAAACAATCTGGGTTCTCTCTCCTTTTTCCACCTGCATTTTTCGGGAGCACACGATGGTCGGCCATATTCCTTCCTGCCTTGATTCCCTCGGTTTGTTTATTATTGCTCTTTTTTTCATCTACTTTCCGATTCTAGGAGCAACCTGGCGCGGGATACTACACGGAGTAAATCAAAAGGGAACTTAAAAGGCGTAGGAAATCCTGGGGGGTCTGGAGTTTGCTCAATTGATAACCGTCTTCTTTTCGATTTGGCCACTCATCTGATGGGATATTTTCCATTCTGCTCTTGATGATACCATACCATACGGAGAGACAGTTGAAAACTAGGGCAGAAAGCCGAGTCAGAATAGAATGTAACTTAGTCTCTCACTCTTTCAAACCGTCGCTCTTCTTCTCTTAACCTTGCATCTTGTAGATCTAATACCGCATAGAACTTTCTTCTTAGAGGAGGAAAATAAGATCCGTAGATAGCGCCGAACATTAGACGTTTCCCGAGTAGAGCAGATTCTTTGTACCATAGAATCTACTAGATCAGCTTCTTTGTCTGATTAGGGGGTTAAATATGGGTTCAAATCCCATAGATCTAGTCTTCAAGCATAAATAAGCGATAGATTTCAGTAGATTTAGATAGATAGTCAAGCAATTCAGAGGATTTTCCTCCCGAATACCAATTTGGTACTTTTCTGAGCCTTCCGTGCCCTAACTAGGATTCGATAATACGCCATTTTGGTTACCAATATGTGGATCAGACGGGTATCGATCTAACTGATAGAATCCGAAAATAAATACACGATGTTCAATACAGTCCAAGAAACGTCAAGGCTATATATGGGTATAGAAACAGAATGTAAGCACAGAGCAGGACATCTCGAATGGATTTCTTCACAGCTTCGCTTTTTCCTTCCACCGTCTTACGAGAGCTTCCTCGCCTTCGACGCGCCATTTCAAGCCCTTGTGCATCAAGTCGTAAACTTCCTCGTCGCTCAGAGGGGGACATGCCTTGTCGATCGGGATGGTCTTCGTCCCGCGCAGCTTGTATTGGAGAAATGTGATGTCCCCCGTACGCTTGATGGGACGACCGGCGACGACGTCACGGCAGAAGTCCGCCCAGGTCACGAAAGAGCGTCGTCCGGCTGGTGTCCCAAGCATGATCAATCCGAAGCAATGTGGCATGCCTTCGAATTGCTCCACCTCGACCGATCCGCCCGCGTGGTGGATTTTGCGCGCTAAGAGCAACCCTTCATCGGAGAGGGCTTCCTCGCCCATGACCATGAAGATGGGTGGAGCGTCCTTCCATAATTCCTTTGGCGCGGCGAGAGGAGAGACTAACGGGTGAGTAAGGCAGTTTGCATATGCGTACAAGTCCACGCGCGGTGGGTTCCGTGGCCAGACATGGTCGTCGGGGAAAGGGTATGGATGGTAGAGTGTTCCTGGAACCTGCGGAGGAGGGTCGAGATAGTCGAATTTGGAGTTGGTGAATATGGAGGGCATTGAGCGGGTTAAGTCGCACCAGGGAGAGACCAAGGTGACGCCCGCAGGCAGTTCAATCGGAACCTCCTTGCCATGGAAGCGGACTGTCGAAGATAGACGGCGCAGCGTGAGTAGGGTCTGCAGAAGCCCGAGACATAGATTGCCACCGGCGGAGTCACCAGCGAAAACGATCCTGTTTGCTGGGACAGGATCGTGAAGAGATCCAGCGGGTGGGTAGATCAGAGACAGATATGCCGTCAACGCATCGACCAACGCTGCCGGGAATGGATGTTGAGGTGCAAGACGATACCGCACGGAGAGAACAGGTGCTCCTGTCAGCTTCGATAGATGCGCGACAGGTACGCGATGTGTACATGGGTCCATCAAATAGTGCGCGCCTCCATGGAGGTACAGAATCACCATATCAGCCGGCGAGTCCTTCCGTAACTCCTTATACTTCTCTTCCTCTGAGATATCAGGTTGTGGCGTCTCCTTTTCCACTCCTCTCCGATACCCCGTCCACTCCGCCTCGACGCTCGCAACATCAGGGATATCGTACGTCTCCTCCCCTGTAGTTTTCAAGCTCTCGACGGCATCCAAAACGGCCCTCTGGACATCATCTTCTGGTTCCGGAAACGCGACCTTGGACACCCACATGGGCCCTTTGATCCCCGGATCCCGCATCGTCCTCTTCTGCTGCTTACCAACAGGCGTATTGAAGGTGATGAACGACCGGATAATAGCGACTGTGAGTTCTGTGCGCAGATCCTGTTTGCCTGAGACGGGCGACATGTGCACGCCATGCAGCAGGACCGTCTTGAGGATCAAGGGGATCCTCCAGAGCAGCGCCTTCAATTTGGCGACTGGAGTGTCGAGGCTGCTCATTGCGCCGGCGATATATATTAAGTACTATGATATACAGTGAGAGCAGTCCAACGCACGGATTCAGAATGAGGGTATCAAGAATACAAAGAAAAGAAAGACAAAATAAAATGGTACAAAGAAAGTATATGAGGCGAAAAATAAGAAGAAAAGGGAAAAAGCTTAACGAGTGAGACTATTCCAAGGTACGGTGGAGGAGACCGCAGAAACCTCGGTCCATCTAAGGTTGGCACAGGCCATGGAACGGAAGTCTGGAAGAACTCTCTTAGTGGCGTTTCAATGTCCATATCCATAGAAGATAAGATCTATCGCATGCTTGATCCATTTCAGCAGATTACTGTGAAACCTGGCTATAACGAATCCACACATTTTTGTTCGTCATAAAGAGAATTTGTTAATTCAAAAGGATAGTTATATAGTCTATAAATCTGACCAATCAGGTCATCACGTTTCTCTACGGAGTATAAGGCGGAGGGTGAGTCGAAATATCCATTATAGCGAGTATAATGAACGAAATACCAAATTCTATTGGCTTAAAAAGTTCATTATAGCCAGGTTTCACAGTACAAGTCTACTATGGGCAAGATGCAACTCTTCCTGCTTAGTGAAAGCCATTGCATTTTGGAAATCCATATCTAGAGATCATAATAGGAGAATTGCGTTAACAGAGATACTCGATTGAAAGATCAACCCAGCATGATTGCAAGCGTTAGTAGCTCAAAGCTTATATATATGTTGGAAAATAAATAGTCACGAGGCTTGGATGAATATGTACCATTTATACAATGGCTGAACGCCGTCTGGACGGATAAGATACGTATTCGATGAACACCCCCAAGCCGTCATAAAAAAAATCATGAAAGGAGAGTATAAGACGCCTCTTCGCCGTAACATCCCAGAAAGCTATCCCAGACCAATGCTGCATCAAATGTGAAACCAATCCCACCATCAATCTTCGTTAATTCTCTGATCTTTCTTGTCAGGACTTTGACTAGAGCCCAGCCGCTCGACCTCCGTTAGTCCGTGAATCTAGGACCGTCCTGTAGACCTCCTGTTCGCCCTCCTTAAGTCCATGACCAGAAGGATCCCGCCTCATCAGGAATTGTTGGACTCGAGCTTCGGTCGACCTCATTTGATCCTGGGTCTGCTGGCGGCGCCCAGCAAGAAAACGCATGGACTGCTCGTTCATATCGCGGGCTTTCTCATCGAATCCGAGGGTAAATTGACCAAGCCAAGATGCTTGCACCGCAGCTCCGAACATGGCCAGGAGAATGACGAACGTCGCAAAGGTCCGGTGGTCCACCAGAGTCTGTTGCTTCGTTTGATTTCGACGATACCATCGCTCCCAATCTTCCCAGGTTGCATTGGAAAATATCGGGTCATTAATGTTCACTTCCGCTGGGTACCGCGGCGGTGCGGTCTCTCTGTTATCGGGGTGATCGTGCCATCCGAGTCCGAACTTATCGTAGGCGGCTCGTTTGGAAGGGTCAGAGAGGATCTCATGGGCGCAAACAATGAGTCGGTAGCGTTGGAGTCGAACTTCACGAGAGATGTTCTTGCACAGGGGATGGTCACTGCATGGCCGATCCGGATGATAGATCTTCACCAGGTCATAGTACCGCCGCTTCGAGTACGGAGCACTTCGGTCCTGCTTGAAAATATCATAGGGGGTAAGACTGGAAGTACTTGGCCACGAAAGGTCAGCATCCGACGGTTCACGGACGGTGGCATAGAGTCTGCTTGGCTGAGAGCAACATGATCCTCCCGGCACCGTTGGCCGCGATGGAGATGCTCGCGGAGCTGGAGGGTAGGCAGTTAAGATCTGCAGAGTGCCGCAGCAGAGAACATTTGTTTTCTTGAGCATTGCCGCATGGCCCTAGGTGAAGTAGGTTATCTTTAGACAGAGAGAAAAGGAAACTCCTCGCTGATTAACGACAGAGGCAAACTCCCTCAATCCTGCTCGATATCGGGTCACGTGTCAGCGGAACTTCCTCCGCCGGACCCATCGAGGACGAGTTTATATCTCTTGTCTCGCTAGACCAGAGACTCTCCACCAGTATATATTGGCCATGGTACGATCCGAAGATGAATACCGGGATCGTCGCCGGAGACGTACCCCCGCTGCCTCCCCTGATGCTCCGCAGGAACGACGGCGGAAGGATCGTGAGGAAGAATACAGCAGCACGCGACGTCGTGACGAAGGACAGGTGGACCGCAGGAGACGCGATTCCTACAGTCCTGACAGCAGGGGCAGTTATCGAAGGGATGATCGGCGCCGTGAGCGACGCGACCGCTCGAGAGATCTAGATGACGACCGACGAAGGCGCCGAAGTGTTTCCCGAGAGGACCGTCATCGCCGACGAAATCGCGATCGCGATCATGATGATGAGAAAGATAGGTCCTCTAGGAGGCCTCGAAGCATCTCCCGATCTCATTCACCAGCACTACGACGTCGTCGGTCTCGTTCTCCTGCGACGCGTTCACGGAGCACCTCCCCGCGTGCTCTTAAACGGTCCAAGGGCCCTCTGCCGTCGCAGAAAGACGCATTCACCTCCAATGAGGTCGCTAAGACGGGCTCACCAGCACCTGAGAAGCAAAAGCCAAACTTTGGGAACACGGGACGTTTAGCGGCGGAGAGCAACACGGTGACAGTCGGTGGCACCTCGGTCGTGCTCAAATACCATGAGCCCCCGGAGGCACGAAAGCCTCCTGCTAAAGACGCGTGGCGTATGTACGTGTTCAAGGGTTCTGATCTACTGGAGACAGTGGAACTAGGTGAACGCAGCTGCTGGCTGATCGGGCGGGAGCGACTCGTCGTTGATTTCCCTGTGGACCATCCCAGCTGCTCGAAGCAGCATGCGGCCATCCAGTTCCGCTATGTCGAGAAACGGAACGAGTTTGGAGACCGGATTGGACGAGTTCGACCGTACCTCATCGATCTGGAAAGTGCCAATGGGTCTACGGTCAATGGGGAGCTCATCCCAGCAGGCAGATTTGTGGAGTTGAGGGATAAGGATGTCCTCAAATTCGGACTGAGCTCGCGGGAATATGTGCTCATGCTGCCTCCTCCAGAGTGAACGACATAGCGGGTGGCCATCGTCTGGGATTCTACATACTACACGGAAACGAAGGAATCATCACCAAAGGTCAAACAAGATGATCGCATTCAGTGTGCAATAGAACAACTCATTTCATTGTTATATGAAAAGCAGGGCCGCGTTCGCTATGATGAAAAATCAAACCGCCTGGGCACCGATTAATCCGGAATAGTACAGAGGATTATCTTTTCTTCCCATCATGGAAGGATTCACGATGCCTTTCCCTTGGCATCACCAGCTAGTTCCTCTGCCTTACCCTTGGCTTCCCCCTTGAGTTGGCCGGCCTTGGAGCTCTGCGCACCCATGGTTTCCTTGGCCTTCTCTGTCACCTTCTCTGGAGGGTTGTTAGCCCATAAGAAGCATTCAGTCGAGTTATCTGGGAGTGGCACATACCTCCCGTCTCGATACCTTTCACCGCTGCATCCGAGATAGTTCGGTCAACCTTCTTCAGGGTGTCCTTGGTGGTCTCGATGGGTCCTTTCTGGTTACTCGCCGTGGAGGAGACGAAACGGGTTCGAGCCACAGACAGGACGGGAGCCGTGGTGTTGACCGAAACCCGCGCGGAGACAGGAGCGACACGAGTGACGAAAGACATGGTTGCTATTTTCGATTTTGATAGACTTCAAATGCGATGCGTTGATAGTCGAAGATGTACTTCACGTAGATCGATCGATCACAGTTTCAATCGGAACTGAGATCAGATGATTTCTTTCTTTATTCTTAATACAACGCTACGAATTCCGACCACATACCCTCCCTCTTATATCTGTCGCCACAAGGTTGAGTTCGATGTTCTCATCAAGCGTTGAATCGACGTCATTTCGCGGGGAACTTCTTCATCTCTTACGTCGATACGTAGTCAGTTACCGTTTTCGGAAGCCCTCCCGCCAAAGGACCAAGCAACAAAACCAGTTGGAATGAACAAGTTAACATTTACGCTTCTCCACATGATCTCAAACCAATTAAGTAAACCAGGACATGTTATTTAGTGCCCTGATTCGAAGAGAAACGCCGTTTGCGTTCGTGATCGTTACCTGCCTCGAGTGTTTGCGTGTGCGTTTCTGTGGAGTACCAAGAAGACCGAGAAGATGTGGACTAGTATGAACCGTGCTCGTAACTCGAAGAGCAGTTCATGGCTCCTGGGGAGAATCAACACTCTGGAATATCAATTTCGGAAGGTCCTGGACCTAGCGAAGGAAGTCTACATATAGGAGGTACCAATGGCGGGACTCAAGAACGTAGAACGCAGGAAGAGAGATCTAGATGAAGCTTATACTTATTGCCGGGCATCGATCGCAAGGAAGGGAGGCGCAGGCCAGAAGGAAACAGGTCCCTCTTTTGCACAGTTAATATGTTGAGATATGGACCCTGCAAATGTATAATGCAAACTGATAAGATACATGAAGAGTGTAAGCAGCATTAGTTAGTAGCTAAGCTATGATGACCGCGAAGGAAAAGCTTTCGCGTGCAGCGACATCAGATTATAGAGGGAACAGATTCTGTATGTCATGATAAGAGGGTTGGTTGTCAAATAGTTCCCACATGAGACTTGTCATTCCACATCCTGGTCATCCTCGGTTATGTTGCTTCCCAAATACGAGTCCCCATTTACAAAAAGAAGGTCCGCAGGAAGTGCAGATTGAATAAATAACCTGTGGTCTAGACTGCGGTTCTGGTAGTGTTATCCTCGGTTAGTTCCATCTCCAAATGGCTGAAATGCAGGTCCAATACAAAGGGATTTATTTTATCAGTGTTGCTAGAGAGTGCGTGCACATATCCACCCTAGCGAAATATTAAACTTACAAGTGTGGTATTTTCTGGCCTGTTTATAACTAGCTGGGGAAAGATCTGGACATCCATAGCTTGATAGGAAATCAGTCCTATTAGTTACAGCTTAGTTTAGCAATTCCTCTATCCTTCGAAGATGTTTACGATTTGTCATTCCCCACTGCTTAACTAGGTGACTGTAATCGGTTATGCTTGACCGTTTCCAGGGTTCATCTTTGATTTTTAGCGCTGATGTCCTCTATCTAATTCTAGTCAGATGCCTTATCATATCACAGTGTATAAGGAATGGGGATGAGGCAGTTGTGTGAAGTTGTTACTAGTTAGACTATGGCGCTAAAGATTGTGTAGTTAAATAACCTACAAACTATCTCTACATACTGAAGGGAGGTCTGGAAGAGTTGTCCCTATTCTATACTTCGTATTCAATAGCACTATTTTGATACTATTTAGCACCTTGCATGACTTCACGGAAGAGGTTGAAACGATTGTTATTACAAAGGACTGTCCCGAGCCTTACAAAATTCCATTCCTCAGCCCATTTAGCTCTCCGCACTGCAATCCTCAATGGATTTACCATTTTGTTTTATAGACAATGGGATGATAAGGGAAAATTATTGAAAACTTGAACATCTGATATACGTATCAAATCCGGGAGAATATACGAGTCTAAGTGAATAAAAGTTCTAATCTTATTTCGGTATATAAAGCCAACAAACAGCCATGGGGTGCTTTCTCTCCGCGCCATGATGTAAAAGACAGAGAAACAAAACATGAAACTGAGAAAACAAACACAAACTCCACAACGACCCCTATTGGAATCCTTTTCTTCGTATATAATCATGACCCATCCACACCTTGTAGGCGAGAGAGGGCGGGAAAAGCGAAAAACTGCAATAGGATATGCACGCACTTCCCTGGAGAGATTATTATCACAGGGCGCCACACAAAAAACACAACCATAAAAACGCCTCCATCATGATCGTTTCCCATAATAAAACGTATCCAGGCCGTCACGGTGAAAAGAGACTCAGGGTATAAATCTCTTCGGAGGCTGAAATGAACAGGGTATAAGAAAATCCCCGCACTGGAAGAAGAGATAGAATGCCAAAGCTCGGTAGCCTAATCTGGGATTCACTGAATCCACTGAAGCTCATACTGGAAGTACAAAGCAAAGCAAAGACGAAAAAGTATAAGCACCAATAATAATAACTCAGCCAAGTCACATGTGCAATCCAAGGCCGCTGATCCCACGGGGAGGAGAACTGCCACTCCTTGCTCGTTGCATTGCACCACCCCGTGCAAGGGGAGTCTGCGCTGGGGAAGAAACAGGAGAAGAGACGCCCGGAACATTGAGGTTATATGCCGGAATATGACGGGGCAGTGTCCCTTCCTGCACAGGCTCGTGGGCTTGCAGTCTGCGCCGTGGACCCTGGAGGTTGTACACAAGGTCGCTAGAATGTAACAATTCCGGCTCCCCACCGTATTCGAACCTACTCCACTGGCCACTGAGTCGAGTCCCGGAAGTGTCTCGAGCAGCATAAGCGGCTTCTCGCTGTAAGACGTTCTCGTTGACATTTCCCGCCCAACCCCCGGCACCCGATAACACCTCCTGCTGTGAGATAAATTGCGAAGGTCCATTGAGCGGCGTCGCCGGGATAGGGGGACCAATGGCCGGAATGGGAGTTGTTGCTGGATACCGAATAGGATCCGTGTGCCAGGACTTGGTTGACTGTGCAGAAGGTTCTCGAGACATGGGCTCGCCGTCAGAGATGGGTGGCTCAGACGTGTAGCCTCCCGGCATCTGGGTGGGCGAAATTCCTGGTAGAATTGCAGAAGGATGTGCAACTGGACTGCGGGAACGACTCGGTGGAGACAGAACTAGCGATCTGGAAGATGAGCCAACACGCTGCCGACGAGTTATCGGAATGTCCTCATCATAGGGTAGCGGCGGCAGGGCTCCCGGAGATGAAGTAGGAAAAGAACCAGAAGACAGAGCCTTGGTGATGTCAACTGATCTGGACGAGGAGGCTTGACGGGAATGACGGCGAGATTCAGGTGCTGAGATGGGCTCCGGATTTCTTGAACCACTCCCGGGAAGTGCAAGGCCAGGCTCTCCATGGGTGGATTGGTCTAATTTGAATTCTGCAGAGAGCGGTGAAGTCTGAACATTGCTGTTTCGACTCCTCAAGGACTCTCCTGATGACTGGTTCTGGAGTGGCACGGTGGAGCGTGTCCAAGCAGAGATAGGAGATGGGGAGCTGCCGCTTGATGACAGAGTCTTTGCCCTCCCTCTTCCTCGCGGTGGCCCGGCTGCCACAGATGCGTACGTCACACTGTTTGATTGATGCGGCTGTCCACGAGCAATAGGTTTGATAGCACCTCCCCGTGAAGCAGGCGGGCTTGCGAGATGCATCGCTGTTAGCGACACCTCAGCTCTCGATATCGGGGTGGACTGTCCATCTCGAACGGCGCCCTTACATTCGACCGAGGACAACTTGGCGAGGGCGGGTTTCGGCCTGAATTGCCCCAGATCTCGAGATGTTCTTCTGCCTTTGGGGCGGGGATTTCTGGCTGGAACAGGAATCCTCGACCTAGGTCTTGACACTACCTCCCAGCCTTGTTCCTCTGATGGTTGCCGTGGGCTCGGGACAGGAGAAGTCGGCTTCTCAGTAATTTGGGAGAGAGTGGATGATATCCCATGAGATTTTCGTCCACTCTCTTTATCAGTTTCATACCCGTCCTCCGTATCTTGAGGAGACCCTCTGTAGATATGTGGAGGGAAAGGGTCCAAACGAAAGCGAAGCGCAGGCCGCATCTCCTGGGGCGATTCGACTCTTAAGGAACCTGTGTCACTGCCATCCCAGTGCAAAGGAGCCTCGTCTGCCGACGATTCAGGGACAGACGACGAAGAGCTACTTGAGCGGTCGAAGATTGACTTCTGATTTCGGAAGGACTCCTGAGATGAACTGGGAGATATCCTCATGATATCGTTTTTGATGCTCTTGACGACTTGCTTGAGGGCCTCATGGGCTTCACGGACGATAGGCGGCGCGGTCGAGAGCTTTTTCCTTCGGAAATGTTCAGCAAGTGTTCCCGCATGTGTTTCATACTCTCGGTAGTCCTTGACCAGGCCAGAGTCCTTTGAGTCCCTCATCTTCGCGCTCGCAATTTCGTAGGACTTACAGAAGACCTTGGTTGCGACCACTAGCCACGAATCATAGAAGCATGCATCTTGCATTCCTCTGTCAGGGCTACTCTGCTGGAAGCGCGCCAGCTGGCGTTGTTCATCGTCCATAAGGGTCAGTTCATCGCGACAGAATTTTTGCACGACACTGTGAATCTTGACCACATCGATGGCACTACGGTATGCAGATGAGACCATCATCTCAAGGCTGCCGTCGGTTTGCGATTCGGACAGCTCGGGTGCGACTGCTTTCACATCTGGAAGATCCTCACCGGTGTCCCCCAAAGTCGGGCTCCTCCGTTTCAAGTTGTAGAGATCAGGGCCTCTCTCGATCAACCCGTAGCGAATTAAGACTGCAAAAGTGGTATCAAGATCTCCCGGTTCTCCAGGACGGCTGCTGGTCAGGATCTGGACGTTGAAAGCTTCTAACTCCGATCTGCCCAGATCAAGAAGGCCAACAGGCACATGATGGCCAAAGAAAGACAGAAGGTTGATCAAGTTCAAGGCTTCATAGTGTTTATTCACCCAGAGATCATTCATAATGATCAGGTATGGTTCCGCCAATTTTTCGTCGGTGAGGTGCGAGTTGATCTGATAAGTCTCGATAGGTTTTGAAGATGCATTGAGGCGATGGCCGATAGCGTGAATTGCCAATGGCAAGCACTGATAATATTCGACCAGCTCTTTGGCCTTTTGTATTTGCTTTTGAGTCGGCCGTTTTATTCCTAGGTCTTTAAAGAGGAGCTTGATGGCATCTTCGACCTTAAGCGGTTGTACCATCAGGCAGTATGGCTCAAAAAGTCGCTGCTTCTTCCGCAGCGTCCGGTTAACGGACGTGTAGATAATGCTGCTGTTCTTGTTGAACGGCAAGAACTGCCTGAAGTTGTTGATGTCTTCATCCTTATCAAAAGTAAGGCCGTCAAAGACCAGAAGCCATTCTTCCCTCGATTGGAACCAGTTTCGGACAGTCTCCACATGTCGGTCGGCGGTTCTTAAATCTAGGCTCTCAACCTCATGGCCGTCAACAAGAGTGGCCGCTTGAGCAATATCCCAGAAGCAGTTTGATGCTGACTGTATAGATTTGGCATCAACCCAAAAGATACCTCCCGGGTAGTCTTGACGATGGACGTAGATATACTCCCGTGCGAGCTGTGACTTGCCCGAACCTGGGCCCCCACAAATAAGGACGGCTGTGACGCGTTTAGCGCGTTTTTTTGCCTTGAATAATCTCGAATGGAGCTGGTTCAACTCTTTCTCCATGCCAACGAAGAAGGCGTTCGGGTGGAAGCCGGGTGGGACGACGAATAAAGGGCCCCGTTGTACGGGAAGTTCGAGGCTCCAGGATAGAGGCGAGTTTATTCCCTCCGAAGCTGGGCGTTGTGGGAATACATTCGGAGTGCCTACGGAGAAGGGAGAATCAGCAAGATCTGACTGCAAAGACTGCAAAACAAACTATATTCTTTGAACAGAAAAAGCGGTCCTATTGTAAGGATGAAATTTTGAGAAGTCGCATTTTCCCCCCAACAAAAACACAGCAGACCAGACTCATCATCGGACTACTGGAACTTTTTCGTCTTCCGAGCCCACTTCTTGCACTTCTTCCACTTCGTATTGCTTCAGGGTAACTTCACTGCCAGGTGCTGGAAGGAGATGCTGTTCCCTACCCATATGACCAATATCTGGCATACTGCCTGTCAAGACAACATCCATCCTCTCTGCGTACATTAGCACCATCGGAGAATTAATCATGTTGTTCGGAGAGCTAACCGTTGTAGATCTCGTTAGCCTTTGCCCTCTTCTCTAACATCCTTGTCCGTCTCTCATCCACCCATCTATCCGCAATGGTGGCCGGGGCGTCGCGCGAATAGCGCAGAAGCGCCTCAGCGACCGCTTCATACCCCGGTGAGTCTTCGTCGTCAAACTTGCACATATGACTGTGATCTGCCTCGATTCCCATGCGCTCCACGCCATCAAAGTCGGGCGCAGCGGATGTTTCGTCGACGATGAACTCCCGCGTGCCCTTCAGATCTGTAGGCCGGGTCTCATGGAAGAAGTAGATATGGAACCGAGGCATGATCTCTGTGAACATGCGGTTGATGTTCTGCAAAGTCTCATTGTCCGTCTTCAGTGCCTTAATCAGCTGAGGCGACGAGTCCATGAACTTCTTCGGAAGCACTGCACTGCAGATATTCTGCAGCAGAAGACCCCATTTCGCGATGTCTGAGCCGTTATGCGGCGTCCCCAGAAAAAGGATCCCATACGTCGAGACATAGATCGATCTGAGATGCTCGAGCTTCTCATTCGCGACATTTCGGCAGTGTATCAACGCGCGCTTGACCACTAGACCTCCCAGAGAATGGCAGACGAAGATTATGGGGTTCTCAGAGGCTCCCCGTAGCTGCGTTGAGTTAGCTGATGACGATCCTATCAGGCAGCAGAACAGTCCGTAGACGTACATTTCTATTGGCTGACAGATCTGCTCCCAAAGTCTCCGCATGGTGATGAATCTTGTCCTTCGATACCCCGTCCGTGAATACTGTGACATTCGCGTTGTATCCGTACGTGAGGATCCTCACTCGACAGGGAGCGAGGATCTCAGGCAACAAGTCCGCCGGCCAGAACACGCCCGAATCGCGGCTTGTCCATGTGTCTTTGGGGTGGCCATTAAGACCATGCACGAAGACGAGACTATAAAACAGAGCAGTCAGCTAAAGCATTCGAAACAACGCGGATGGAAATGTATGTTACTATATTGAGAAACACTGGAACGTGCGGGGACATACTCGACCAGTGGTTTCTCGGGCTGGGAGCGGTAGACTTCGGTCAGGCCAATCTGCTTGATCTGCTTAGTCTTGGTTGCGCCCGACATCCTTCTATATTGCTATCAGACGAGCCGTCGTTGCGTGCGGCCTTGCTCAGCGAGAGTACTCTCGAAGCCCTCGACTTATCTTATATAGTGAGCAACGCTGATCGCGAGGGGCAAGTGACAGGCCAGAAATGGGAGCAGCCTGGTGCTGAGGGTGTCCCGTGAGCTTCAGACCCTCCAAAACTCTTTCTTTTCCAGGCAGTCTGAGTAACAAAAAAAGAAAATGGATGTTCAGCTGCCACTCAGGCCATGGAAACGAGCGTCATCAGGGATGGCCAGCCCTGTCGCTTCCTGAAGTCGCTCAGCGTGCGGGTTTAAACTCCAGTTCGTCCAAACTCGAGGCAGCCCCTGTTAGTCGACGGCAGATCTTGCGCCCTGACAGAGGCTATGCTGGAACACTTGGGGGCCGATTCTCCATGAAGAAAGGGCCATGATTTGCCCGTCGAATGAGAATACGAGAGAGGCATATATATCACATCCCTCTGGTTTACTAAAGAGGTCTCTGGATGGGACTCGCAGGACGCTCCCGATTCCCCAGGTTTGCCCGGTGTTTTACATGGATGCAAGGCTGACAGGGCACACTCCTCCAGTCATCTCAATTTATATAGCACGCTGATCCCTAAAGTGATTGGGCTAAAGCCGTTCTTCACTTCCCATTTGGCGTCAGGTCCCGCGCGACGATGAGCCGCACTTCGACCGGGATACAAGAATAGTATACTATCTTGCAGATGGGAAATCTGTGGACTACGCCTCTACTCTACGCAGCAGATATTATTATTATCAGTCTTACTACCATGCACACTCCCTTCTCGCAATGGAAATCTTTAAGAACATTCCTGCGGCGTCCAAGCTCACCCCGGGGCTTTTTAGCACGATCTTAGTGGCCGATCTCTGTGGACCGCATCACGATCTATGAGGGGCAGGATGGTTAACCAGCACGGGCTGAAGTCAGATGGTCCCGGGGCGTTATGCTAAGTTTATAGAAGCCAAGGGTACGACATTAACTCTAAAGATATCAGTGCGTCTCCAACACATGCAACGCACTCCGCAGCAAACTTTCTCGAGGCATATGGTAATAGAAATTTGCCCGGTCGAGTCACTCTGTTGAAACTTTGTGGCCAGTTGATCACATTCATGGCAAAGATATTGCTGACTGTTCCGTTCCACGGAGCAGACAGTAGAAGATTCTGAATTTTGCAGCCTGTTTGTTTGCCTGATCGAAACCTTCTTCAGAGTCGTTCAATAGAATAGTAATCATACAGAAAACACAGCCCATTTGACGATATCAGCATAAAATCCACCAAACCGCTCACAAGATGCAATGAGATCTAAGCAGATTGCATGTTTGCTGGATTAGTTCTCCCTTCTGGGTGAAGTTAAACTTCGTGCGTGCCAGGTTCAACCTGGGTGACCAGCATGGTCGCTTAGAGACGGATGACTGTGAGTCATCTCATACAGATCTTCAGCGCCCCTTGAAGGCAGGCTTTCTCTTCTCCACGAAGGCTCTGAGAGCTTCCAGCCGATCCTCGGTCTCAATCACTCCGGCATACGCCTCGTTTTCCGCCTCCTCGCCTCTCTGGTACTCGCTCACGGCCTTCAGTGCCTGCTTGATGGCAATGGGTCCACCATCACAGATATCCAGGGCAAGCTTGATGCTCTCCCGGAGAACCTTGGATCGTGCCACACCCTCCTCCTGCTCCTCTTCCGGTGTGATCTCGACGAGTCGGTCACAGAGCCCGATAAAATATGACTCAGCGCCCGTCACCCTGCGCCCTGTGATGATCATATCTCTTGCACGGTTCACACCAATTAGTCGAGGCAGACGGTAAGTACCGCCAGCTCCTGGAATGATGGCCAGTCTGGTCTCCGGCAGACCAACTATGCTGGAGGAGCCGAAAACACGCAGGTGAGTGCAGAGGGCGAGCTCGAGACCACCACCTAGGGCTGTGGAGGAGATAGCCGAGATTGTGGGTATTTGAAGGGCAGCGAGATTACTGAAGGTGCCACGTAGCTTCGAGAGGAACTCATTAGTCCTGATGATATAATCAGTAAGACATCCGAGACGAAATCAAGCTACTGATAGCGGTTCGGGAATCTTGAACCTACTCCTCTTTACTCATGCCAGCCCTCTCCTTCAGATCTGCGCCCGCACAGAACGCTGAATCGGCATTACTTGCGATGATCAATGCTCTCGTGGGACCGTTTGCTTCAGCAGCGATTGAATCGACATGTCGTGACAGGTCATCCAGCAATTGTCTGGAAAGCGCATTGCGAGCCTGGGGCCGGTTCAACAGTAGGACTCGGACGTGTCCTGATCCTGGAGCAGGCACCTGCTGGACCTGGATCACATTATTCTCGGTCTTCGTACTGTATCTGGCGCGTACCCGGACGGAGACGGTCGGGTAACGAGGGAACACAAGACCAGGACGTAGGATGCGCGGCGGCATAATGAGGAGAGGAGAGTGTTTGCCTTGGTCTTGAAGAATGAAGAGTAAACAGCGGGGGTGTTTGTAGTAATTGTAAGTTCTCCGCTCGTTCAAAGCTTCGTTAACTAGTACTAAGTCGCCGGCGGGGAAAGCTCAAAACTGCGGGGAAGAAGAGGACGGAACGGTTAGTGACGGCTAACTAGTACTAGTTAGATAGTGGAAACAAAGCACCGGCATAAGCAACTAATTAATGATCCAAGACTAAGTACATGGTTACAAATAATGATTCAATTTCAGAATCCCACTACTCATCCATTCTGCAAATTGTGGCTAGCTAGAGAGAGTAAACATGTGAAGATTGCTATCAATATTAATTCAAATAAATTACATGTAGAAGCCCATCCAGTAACTTGTATATATCAGGAGGCCGGGCCATCCTGTTGCTGGCTCACAGGCAGCGAAATGGTGGGTGTCGCCATCTTCACATTGTATCATATTGTCACCACGCATGAAGATACCCATGTGGGTCAGTGCGCTCCATGCCATGTGCCGCTACAGCGACCATTTGACAGAACGACAATAGTTTTGAAGAATTTTGGGTATCAATTTACTCTCTGCCTATAATCATACACAATATATATACAACAAAAGAATTCAATGCCGTTTCCCTTGCGCCGAAGGATCCCATAGCACATACTCCCGGACTTCATCATCCGTCGGCCAAGGACCCCAAAGCTCCGTTTGTTCAATGATGTCATGCGCTTCCTGAATGTAAGGATCGGAGAATTCGAGTTGTCTCTCGGAGTGAGATGCTGAGTGCTGCTTCTCAAAGCCCAATTCACCTCTCACATGTTCAGGAATAGCATGATGATGGTGATTCAAAAATCTCGAAGAATCGGTCTCCCAATATCCCTCTAGGAAAACCCGTACTGCGACGAGAGTGCGGCGCATCATCCTTTCCCCATTTAATAGTTCGTCCGCTGCATCCTTCAATGTTGGTGCGGATCGACTCATCCACCGAAGGAGATCTAATAAACCATCGTAATCCTCAGCTATACCAAGAGCTCGGACAAAGGCGTGCAAAACGGCAGGAGATGGCACCTGAAGCATAGCATGAGTGTCGATCTGCGAGTCTCGAGATTCACCACGATAGTCAATATCCTTCACACCAATCGAAATGCTTGTCGAGCCTGGAAGAACGATTCGATCGAAGCGGCGCTTGAGTACATCAAGGCCACAGTAGACCATTTGCTCAAACGTTTCGGATACCGGTCGCGAAAGAGCTGCATCTCCATATTTTGCTTGCTCCTGGACAATTTTCAGTGCTTCTTCAGCAGCATGTGGATGCTTAATTCCAGAGGTGACCGCCTTGGAAAAAGTAGTGCAAAGAACATGAAACCCTCGTGTCCCCAGTTCAACATCATCGCTTCTCGCTTGCTCGCTTATCTCCAGAACTTCATGCCATGCCAGGATCCTCTGAACGGTTTGGTCCATATTGTGGTAGCGTATGCTAATCCTATCATTGCTCAGAGCTGAAAGAAGTGAAATCCATGCCGGAGGATGCTTTGGTTTGCGCGATTTCACTAGGTGCACTGCATGTGCCAATGTCCTTGGGTGATGTATGTGGTCGTCTTGGGAAGTTTGATTATAGGATAATAGCGATGTGGTAGGCTGCGGAAGACGATTGTTCTGCATGACAATAGGAAAAAGGTCTGAGGTTCGGAAATCACGCTTGGCCCGATATAATGGATCAAAGCCGGAGAATTTACAGAGAAATCCGATGAAGGATGAGAACAGATACTCCGGAAGTTCATCCACATGCCTTGCATTCTCATAATCGGGCTCTGATGGCCAGATAGTGCATAACGCCTGGGCTTGTTTGTCAGGCAGATCGCTGCAACGGATATAATTCATGCCGGAAACGAACGAGGATGCGGATTCCAGAAGCATTGCCAGAAACCGACCTGATGGTCGGATACCATCAGAAAGCATCTTCTTTAAAAGATCGTCCAACGTCGGGGGTTCTGTGCGCACGTATATTACATCTCGGGAAGAGGAGGGTTCCGGGAAGACCTCAGGGCCATCACCCGGTAGAGCGAGGCTTGACTGCTCGAAGCTATTCTCGATGGCTTTTGTCCGAAATGCCAGTTTCTGCGCCATGGCGAAATACACAGTCTTGTGTGGGGGAAGTCCTTGATCATGGTACGTCAAAAAACAAGCCCAAGCTTCTCGAACAGTTCGCGTGGCTCTGATGCGAGCAGCCCAGATCACCGGATGGTCTGGATTACTCCCTTGCGGGCCACGCAACACGTGCGGACGGGGCATCAGCGCTCTGGTCTGAATTGTTGGGCTTCGATCGGTGTCCCAACCGGCCAGAATCGCAGCGACTTCCTCCCATCGACCATGAGAGTAGCCAGCTTCCTTCATCTGAGACATCACCTGAATCGCACGACTTTTCATTCCTTCATTACCTCTGCTCGAATCCATTCCAAGCTTCTCTTCCTTCCAAGGAGGCCAGGAGGCTGCTTTCAACTCCGCGGACAACCTTTCAGCCGGCGTCTTCTTATGAGCCACTTGAACGGCGATGATGCCTTGATACCCTCGACGAGTAACCGGCAAGACAGGATGGTGTGATGCCATTGCCTTGAGCAGTTCAAATTGTGCACGCTGTTGGATCGAAGCCGACGTGAACGGGTCGGGCTTGGACGGTAAAGAAAGCAGCCAAAGGCAAGCATTGAACTTGTTAGCACGGAAAGTATTTAGGCGTTGGACTGCATCTGTGGATTTCCCGTCGATACTTAAGCTTGTCAAGAAGGAAGCAAATGCACGCGCGATGCTGAGCTGTGCAGACGGCCACACCTGGCGAGCATGGCGGAGAAGCCGAACGACAAACGTCATGCACATAGTCGGGTCAAGCTGTGATTCGAGTTCCTGAGGTGCAGGCTGAGTATCGGGGTGCACGTCATCAAAAGGTTCCCTGAGAGCGGTCTGAATAGCCGGAATACGGCGGCCACTTATCAGATGCCGACAGTACAGGAGTAATAACCGGTAAGCTTTGAGATCCAGATGTTGTCGCCGTAAGAGAAATAGCGGGATAAAGGGAGGAACCCTCTTGGGTACAGTGTTCTTCTCTATCCTATACGAGTCTTCAAGTATGAAGAGCCTTAGGCTTGCCTCGTAGGAACATTCAGTCTTGAGTATCCATGCCCATGCCATGACGTCTGCTGCACAATAGCCTCTGGTATGAATATATTCTAGGTGTTCCTGGCTGAAAGCCTTTGTCAATGCCTCATCCAGCCGTGACGTACCGACGACCGGGTCGTCCATTGTTGGAATTCCCATTTTCTGTATGAGAGGATCGACGGCAGTTATATATTCAGCGATGATGGTTTGGAATGATATCCGAGCAGATTGCTTCGATGCCTGAATAGCTCCACTTTTCTGTCTGCGGGAATTGGAAATTGGCTTGTCCGGAGAAACCCAGGACAAATCCGTAGTCCATCGCGGCGGTTCTCCGAGGTCCAACTTCAATCCAGTACTTCGAAGGGCTGCAATTAATATTTCTGTTGGTGTATGCTTCAGATGCTTTTCTTGAGCTTCAGTCGCATGTTGCCTCTTTGTATGACCATGTGGGCCATGTTGGTAGTCCGTCTCTCTCGTGTTCTGCTGACGGGCGGTTACGAGTTCATTTTCGAGCAAGTCATGTCGCTGGTCGACACTGCTGTGCTCACTCGTAGTCAATGTCGAGGGAGGTGAAGAGGCTTGGTTTATTGCCGACCGTGACGGCAGGTTCCTCCACCAGATGCTGGAGGAGACCTCTTTAGTAGACCCATCGTCATCCGTGTCCTCCGTATTCCGTGCATAATTGAACGAAGTAGACAGGCACTGCTTGTCATATACAGAAACCGGCGAAGATACAGAGATGAAACCAGGGAAGCACTGTCAGCATTGACATCAGTATTCCAACAATTTTGATCGTCGTTCCAGATCCAGAGGCGACAATCGCATACCTTCTGCCGGCGACCACTGCTGTAGAGCGGACGCGCTGCCCTCAGAGCTGGTAGCCCCAAGTGGCACGGCACATGATTAAGGACCGATGACATCCATGAAGCCAACCATGTGAAAAAGGCCTCACCCGGACGCAGAAAGAATGGCAATGCCTTTGGATGTCTCGAATAGCAATTGTGGTTGGTATATACCTTTATCTGGTTCTCAGTGGACAGAAAGCTCCGACGAAAAATGCCATCACGTGATTTCTGTCACGGGGTGTGTCGCTGGGTCGGCGCGCAAGACCCATCCAGAACGACGTCTTCCTCAGCTGGCCCACTTGCTCTTTTTCTGCCACCGGCGCTCAAATTATTATTGTTGCTCAATCTCAGCTCTCTGCTTCTTTGCTTCTGGGGTCTGTTGATCAGTCTGTTGTGCTGTGCTTGCCGCTGCTGTGGCGTTGGGCCTGTTGACGTTCCCCGTGCACTCCCTTGTTGCGAACCTGTCGTCCAAAATCGCGTCGGGGATCGCATCGCCGCATCGACTGGCGCATTCAGAGGGCCAGGACAGTGCTGCCACATTCGAACTGGCAGTCTGTAACACCTAATCTTGCAACTGGAGGCAGTTTGGTAGCCGTGCACCTTTCCTCCAGGGTGGCTGCAACGGCTTTCCAGCTCCCACCTGCACTGCAGACATTTTGGTTGTCCTTCGCGTCCAAAGATCTCCAGAACGGCGCGACACGCGGACCATGAACGGCGACGAAGGCGGAGAGACAGCTACAATGCCCGCCACGAACGGGGAACTCCACCCACCAGCCGCAGAGGTCTCTGCGCCAGCAACTCCAGGAAAGAGAAAGCGCATCTCCAGTCCGGAAGAGTCGGCGCAAGATAACGGGGCTTCTGCGGTTGCGCGGCAGGACAATGAACCCATCGAGGATACACTACGATATCTTGTAACAATATTGGCCAAGTCAGCAACTGCCCCCAGAATAGCGTTATGAGGTTCATATTAACCAAGCCTTAGGGACGATGTCGATCTGGGACTTTTAAAATGCCCTTTGGCCTCCGCATCACCCACAAAACCTCGCTCGAAGCGCGCAAAGATCTCCAGTGATAAGGACGAGACGATCAATATAGAGTCGAAAGCAACCTCTGGTCATTACAAAGGGATTCAAGATTTCCTGGATGATGTTGAAAAGGCCTCCTCGTGTCTCATTGACCGACTCCCAAGTGGAGAATCGACTACTGCTCTGGTCACCCGTATAGCGGCCTTCAAGAGACGGATGAATACCCTCCTTCTTCAGACTTCTCTCCTAAAGAAGTCTGTAATCAAGGCAGAACCCTCCGATGATGCCGCGACGCCAGCTGAGAGTCCTGCTCCGATCAAGGGAGAGCGAGAAGACAAGGTCGTCTTGACCTTATTCGGAAACCCTTCGAACCCGAAACATCTCTTCTCCAGTCTCCAGAAACCGTTAAAGGTACCCCTCTCCTCGGCCTCCGGTGAGGAGCGGCATGTGGACTTGAACGCACAGCTGCGGGAGAGTGCGTTGCCCAACGGGATTACCACGACAAAAGTGACTCCGTTCAACGTTGAGGCTCAGCCTGAAACTAGCCGGACATTGGGTGAGGTCTTTGCCCCTCCTCCAACCCTACAGCAGCTAGAACCACCTCGCAAGACGAGGTCGTGGCCTAGAAATCCTTCGAGCATGTGGATTGATCCCTTTGAGGCAATTACCAACATCAAGACCATTCCCGGGGAGAAGAATAACTACGGCTTTGCCTCTCTTCCGGCTGGTCACTGGCTACAGTACGGCGGTATTACCTCCTCACCGTCCTATTGGAGCCGGAAACAGAAACAACATGGTCAGAACAGTGAAGATGCTGATTCAGCGGAGAAGCCGGAGGAAACTCCTGTCTCGCCTGAAGATGTCTCTGCTCTTGTCCAAGGGGCATACTCTTCGTTTGCGCCTTCATTTGATAGTTCGGGAGCCATTGTTCAATCGCATTCCAAAAATCTCGTGTGGTATGCTAAACGGGGAGCCCGACACTTCAGGACGTTGGTATCGCTGTACAACGCGCCCACTGGACAGGAATTGCCAGCACCGCAGGAAGGTCACGCTGACCTTGATGAGAGTTCCCTTGAGGATGCTGTCAAGACATTCGAGCCCGACAGTCTCCCTGAAGAGAAACCCAAGTCCGAGGAGGAAACGGATTCCAAAGATTTGGACGATGTCCTGCGGGAAGTCTCAGAACTCTTGGAAACTCTGAACTCATATAATCAGATCCGCAGCCTGGATCCTCTCAACGCCAGTCTGCCGAATCCGGAGTCGAAAGAATCTGCAACGGACGTCGGTGCCCCAGATGCTCCGTCCACAGCGGAGAAGGAGATCTATGAGACGCTTAGATCCAGTTTGGCTGCGATCATCGCCACCCTTCCTCCCTATGCTGTTGCGAAACTGAACGGAGAACAGTTGGCCGATTTGAACATCAGCCAAAAGGTTGTGATCAAGAATCCTGATTACCATGGTACAATGGAACCGGACGACTACACTACACAACAGATGCGCCTCGCAGCTGCTGCTCCCCCCACTGCTGGGGCAAGTAGAACTTCGACACCTCATATAGCCCCATCTTCACGGTCGGGGAGTTATCAGGCCCCTCAAGCAGCCGTCGGGGCATATAATCAACGGGTGTACCCTGCCAATGCCCGAGTACCTCCACCCGCAGTAGGCTACCAGGCTGGTCAGCAGTACTATGCGGGGAGACAACCGTCCACTTCGGGTCCGTATGCTCCTGGGGCCACTCCTCCGACCTATGCTGGTGCTAGGCCTCCAGTTCCTGCAGCAGGGCGTCCCGGCTACGTACCACCTTATTCTCAACCCGCTGCCACACTACAGCAATTCCAGAGAGCCGGTCCGAATGGCTATGGCGCCTATTCCACGCCGCAAGGAACATCACCGGCACAGGGGTCCCCACAGCCTTACGCAGCGCGATCGGGTCAACCTGGAGCGTATAATGCTTCCTTTGGTCCAGGACGAAGCGCTTCCCCTCAGAAACCGCCTGCATATGCCACCCCTCAGCCACGAACACCCTACGCGAATGCCACTTCAACCAACCCACAACAACGATATCATCCACAGCAGCAGCCACCGCACTATGGAGCGTACCCTCCAAACCAGGCTTCACCTCCTCCAGCACCCTATTCAAACTCCGCAGCACCTGTGAATTATCCCCGCAGTGCTGCTGAACAAGCTGCTGTGATGGATCGCAACAAGGCCCAAATAGCCGCCAACCAGCAGCGCCAGAACTCTGGGACTCCTCAACCGCCAGTACCACAGCAGCGACCACAGAGTAGTCAGAGCAGCTCACAGGAGAGGAGTGTCACGCCCGGAAGCAAACCGAATGGCACACCCACGCCAGCGGGAACGAGTCAATGAAATACCATGATGATGTAGGATCACGCTGACATATTGAGCTTGAAAGAAATGGTTGGATACCCCGGACGTGCAATGACGGTGATTGTGAAATGCTTCGAGTTCTCAACTAGTTAATTTCCCCATGGGGCACTACTAGATGGTATAGCTCCGAAGTCAATCCAGCCTATCTAGCCGCCTTTCGGGCTTATCACCTTAATTTGCTTCCGCATTGTGTTTTATCATTCTTATTATTGTTCTCTTCTTCTTTCTACCATTGCTACAATTAGGGATATGGCGTGGAGCAACTCAAAGACTGGTTGGATGGGTTCAGAAACGGTCGCGTGGCACGCGGCTGCGGGCAGGCGCTTTTTTTTCTCCTGTTATTTCTGCTACTGAGCCTAAAAAGCTATTATACGCTGATTTTATTATTTGTTTAAAGCTTCTTAAGAGTACTTTGTTTCTCTTTCATGTCTTGCGACTAGTAGGATTAAGTTTGGTCCGGATGCAGAGATGGGCATTAAATCTGTGAGGAACTGGGACGTAGTTAAATGGGATGCTATGCGCACTCGAACCGGTGGACTTGAGTGGCTTTGTATTTGGTCCAGTGGCTTGAACTATATTAGTCTTGGAGAGTGAATATTTATCTTTGTCCTCTGAGTTCTCTATTAGAATGGTCCCGAGTAGAGAAGAAAAAAAAGCAAAATATAGAATGGCGTAGTTAGTCATGTTGAAGATTCTTTCCCATTGAAAAAAAAATAATAGCAATAGCTAACTATTGGCCGTAGAAACAAACACAACAATGAAATGAGATTTCCCAAACGAACTTGCCCGTACATATATGCATCAGTACAATCAATCATTGTGCGTGTTGAAATTATCCATAATCTGTCCTGTTCGTCCGTATACCCAGTATATGCAGGGTTTTTCTAGAGAAAGGGGGTGCCTATATATATTTTCACATAAGAGTAATCGTAACGTCATGAAGTAGTAGTAATGCAATGCTTTGGAGATGAAAAGAAATGAACCCGTGAAATGCGACGATAGAAAGAGAAGAAGAAGATTCATCACGTCGTAAATGTTGTTAAAGGTTGTTTTCAAGGAATTATTATAGCAGCGATGGCCATGCAACCGAAGTATCTAGATAGAAGAGTTAGTTATGGCGCATGGTAACTAGTTATGGGCCAATGAAGTACGACTAACATTGCAGCACATCTCCATCCAGCCTGAGGATCGATATGTTGTTCAACGCCCGGTGTATAGTTTGCCGCGAACACACCCGCTGCGCCTCCGACGATAGCCACCACGACGAGGCGCCCGACAAACTCCGATATTGTTCCGAACGCGAGAAGGGGGAGAATTATCGTGGCTGCGGTGATAGCCATCGTGGAATAGATCGGCGCGGCGTAACGAGGAGAGAGAGAGACGAGATCGAGGTTGTGATCGAGGAAGCGCGTTTCGGATCTCGCGATCGGGCAATTCTCTTTCATCCATGCACGGTAAGTTTCGATATCCCTTTCAGACGGCTGAGGCAATGTCTGCATCACTTTGCTGTAGGAGCAAAGTGCGTTGTCTTTATTGTAGCGGAAAAAGTATATCCACAGTGAGTCTACAGACAGGCCTGGACCCGTAATGAAATACTTGAGATGGTACTTACTGTACTGGTCTGTTTTCAAGATGAGCTTTCCTAGAAGATCCATTCTTCTGTAATGCAATGCGGAATAGGACTGTGCGTGAGCCTCCATTCGTCGTGAAGCGGGCATCGGTTTTGTTCCTTCCTGTTTGGCCGATGCGATTCGGTGCATTTCTTCATACTTGTCAAGGATATGCAGGTCTTCTTCCATCTGCGATATTTCATCCTGGAGGTGGAGCAGCACTCGATGATTGATAGACTCGAATTTCCGATAGAGTGGCGGGACATTCTTCTCTCCGTTCATCGAGGGGGTGAGTTTTGCTGCGAGATATTCATATCCTGATGATAACCGGGGTGACGACTTCTTGTTCTTCTTTGTTCTCTCACTCTTCGAATCTGGACTGCCTTTGGCATTCTCTTGTAACGGCGCCGGGGGGTCACATTGAACTGGTTTCTCTCTCGGGGACGTGTAATAACTTTCGGGAACAGATAGGTCAAACCCTTGCTCTCCCGGGAACGGACTTCCAAGACTATCTATGGGGCTATAAGCTCCAGCAAGACGCAACTTCTGGTTTGAAGCGTGCTCTTTCGCCAACCCTATATGAACCGCTGCCGGCGACACATCCGGTGGGGTGGCAGGTTGGAATTCTGCTGATTCTCTCGAGGCCATTGAAGACGACCGTCCCGGACTAGCTTCTCTCTGAGATACTCCAGGGTCAACGTGAAAGCTAGCATTAGGGGTGGTGGAAATGGGTGTGATAGCACTTGGGGATGTCCGCTGAGTAGTTGGTTTCGTGCGCGTTGGTTCCGAGAAGTGCGAAGCCCTGCTCGGTGAAAGTGCAGCATTGTTTGCTTTTCCTTCGTTCTCTTCGCTGTCATCCTCGAGAAACTCGAAGACATTTGGCAGTTTCCTTGTGGTCGGCTTTGCTGTTACCGCTGATATGTTGGACGACGAGATTGTGGCTCCGGTTTGTGACAGAACATGGCTAGACCGGTGGCTTCTGGGACGCGGTCTAGCTTTAGATGCATTGGCATTAGAGCTTCCAGAGGATCCGGCTATGGATGCAGGGGTTGAGTGGGCAGTAACTGGAGGTACAGATGCTTTTTTCGCGTCCTTCCTATGCTTGCTGTGACCAAAGAAGGAGCTAGGCGGCATGGTGTTTTAAGACCAGAAATAGAATTGATTGAAGATGGCAGAAAAATACAAAATTGTCCAATTAGCATGAGAGGAAGGTGAAGTATCAATGTGTGGAAAGCCTATCCCAGTATGCGTCGACCAGTTCCTACAGAGCGTTCATCCAGAGACTCCGGTGGAGAGACAGATGAACAGCGGATAGGTGAGCATTCGAATGGGCCGCTGCATTGGATATGGAGGACAATTTCAGATCAGAATTTATGATTGTTCTCGAAAATAAAATCAAATCAAATCAAATCAAATCAAATCAAATGGGATTTCTGATGATCCAGGAGAAGATTTGTCGTCAGATTGCTTCGCGGGGCACAAGTGTCGGGAAGTTAGGAGGCTGGGTGGTACAGAACCCAGCACGAAGTAAATAGTAAGTAGCAAGATCGTCCCAAAATCGGAGACAACGAGTCCTATATGTTGAAACCCTTATCGCTCACCTTGATGTTAGAACTATGATACAATTCGTCGCACAATAACGGCTTCTGCGTCCGAGAGCTAAAGCGCCGTCAGCAACAGCTCACATCACACAGAGATGTTTTCAACAAGGGCGTTCCCTGCAACGTATCGTCGTCCTCCCGATCATCAGAATCCTGTATCTTCCGAACAAGGGAGGTCGAGTCCATCCTCCGTGCGATTCCCCATAGTCAAATCTACTTGGAGAACGATAGTGGGACGCATTGCAGCTCCAGCAGCGCAGAGTTCCCGCAAGACATTGCACCTGCTGCGCTGGCCAACGTTGACTCGCCTGAGCGTTATCCCTTGCGTTGACTTAGTTAGCGGGGTTCTGCATCCTGACGTCTGTTCTTAAAGCGTTTTGCTCATAATGGCGTATGGGATTCCTTCGAGATACTGGAGCAGTGAGTTGTGAGAACGTCTGTTCGCATACTCGGAGATCGATGGACTCACTGGTACATTCTCTCTGGCCCTTGTACTCTAGTGCGCAGGAAGTCACCCAGACTTATGAGAGGAACTAAGAAAAGGATCCTGTCTCCTGGAGTCACTGGTAAAAACTGAAGAGTACGATCCCAGGTGGTTCATCAGGGACCCAAGTGCATCCTCTATAGATACGCATCTGATCCCAGTTTACTGGGATTTCGTGTTCTTCACTAGACGATTAGTGAGTCCATGTCAACATCGTGGTCGTAGATTACACGCCCGACCATCTCTAGTTTCGCTGATAGCAGCACACCCAGCCAGGTGTCGCCATCATGGCCAATGGACAAGTCAACATAGAGGATGGTTAGCGACTTGTTGCTTTTTGTGTGTACTGTACAGTTATCTTGTGTCATCGTGATGCTTCTTTGGCACATCCATCGGGCAGTACGGAGTAGATAGACACCGCACCGACTGACCATGGATCGCCGCCAAGCCCGCGGACAGCGAGATTGAGGAAACAATCGATCGATTGCAATGACAATCAAAATCAAAGCTGTCAAAACCACAGCCCACGATCAATTTTCCTGTCCTTCACTTCCTTCCTGTCTGATTTTCAGACCAGTCCACATATGCTACGATCATGGCTTCCCCGAAGCAATGGAGTAGCTCGCTATGAGCTCTGCTCTCGATGCCTCCGCCTCAGTCGTCTACAGCCAGAAATCACCGCTCTCAACACAGCTCAAACACCATCTAGACGATTTCTCCGCTCCTTACAGACGGTCACATCCGCGAACACCGGCGATCATGTACCTCTCCGGAAACAGCTCAAGGCGGAAGCGAAAACTCTAAAGGCTCGCAAACGGGAGAAGAAAGACCATGAAGAGGCTTCGCGACAGAGATGGGAATTGACGGTTGGGATAGAAATACATGCGCAATTGAATACGGAGGCCAAGTTATTCTCAAGTGAGCAGGACATTACCGTGTGATATGGGCCCTTCTGACTGTCGTGATAGGAGCTGCAACATCTACCAGCGACCTGCCTAATTCCAATGTTGCTCTATTCGACCTCGCTTTTCCAGGCAGTCAACCGGTCGGTCACCCCACTGATATCTCGACTGGATAGGAGATTAAATGGCGTTTAGGAATTCCAAGCGGCTACGTTACTGCCGGCCCTACGTGCAGCAATCGCCCTCAATTGTGAAATACAACCTGTGAGTCGCTTCGACCGGAAACATTATTTCTACCAGGATCAGCCGTCCGGGTACCAGATCACACAATACTATGGTGAGCACTCTATGAAATTCTGCGTTTGAGTAGCGGACTGACTTGTATCCGCCAGAGCCGTTCGCCAGAAATGGATACGTGGACCTGTATGACCACGACGGGATTGCCCCTGAAGACGGAGATAGAGTTCGCGTGGAAATCAAGCAAGTACAGCTAGAGCAAGATACTGCGAAGTCACAGGAGTATCCTCCGGCCCTGCAACTGCTTGATTTCAATCGCGTGTCACACCCACTCATCGAAATCATCACCCTCCCACAGATCCATTCACCAGCCACTGCCGCTGCTTGCGTCCGGAAAATCCAGGCCCTGCTGCAGTCCGTTAATGCAGTGACCACTGGAATGGAGTTGGGTGGGCTGCGAGCCGATGTCAATGTCTCCGTCCGAAGACGAGATGAGGGTCCGGGAGCACATCAGTATCACGGAGTGGGCGGACTAGGCCAGCGTACAGAGATCAAGAACCTGAGCAGCTTCAAGGCAGTTGAAGATGCCATCATTGCGGAGAAGAACCGCCAGATTGCTGTCCTTGAGAGTGGCGGCGTCGTGGAGGGCGAGACGCGCGGATGGACTATTGGCAGCACTGAGACGAGAAAACTCCGAGGGAAAGAAGGGGAGGTTGACTATCGATACATGCCAGATCCCGATCTGGCACCTCTTATCATCGAGCAAGGACTTGTCTCGGAGCTCAGAGATAACCTCCCTACCTTACCTGACACGCTGCTTGGTACTCTTGTTGGCCCAGAATACGGGTTACCGGTGGAAGATGCCAAACCACTCATTGAGCTCGACCAGGGTTCGAGGCTCGAATACTACTGGGATGTGGTCGATGCTCTGCGCTCCCTGCAAGGGGCTGATGCTGGCAAGTCCAATGATTCCCTCGGGAAAACGGCGGGCAACTGGGTCCTACATGAACTTGGTGGCCTTCTAACCAAGGCAGATATACCATGGAGTGCGGACCGGGTTCCAGCTGATACCCTGGCAAGCATAATCCATCATCTATTAGAGAAACAGATCACTGGGCCTACGGCAAAGCAGGTGCTGGCCATGGTCTTTGAAGGTGACCGGCGGCCTGTCAAGCAACTTCTCGAAGAAGAGAATCTCCTCTTGCGACCTCTTTCGAAAGAAGAATATATTGCCTTGGCGGAAGCTGCCATCAGTAAGAACCCACAGATGGTGGCACAGATCCGTGAGAAAAACCAACTGGGCAAGCTTGGCTGGTTCGTCGGCCAAATGATGCGTATGGGAGAGAAGGGTCGCGTAGAGGCGCAGAAGGCAGAGGAGACCTTGCGGGAGCTGATTCTTAGGAACGCGTAGGTTCCCGGCATGTACTATTAGTGTATACGTATATCAATGTAGCGACCAACAATCATGATACCCTAATTCCTCACTATATCCAACTGCACCAGAATCCAGATTGACCCCCACCCCTCTTTGGTTTCTTTTTTTTATAGAGTTAACTTGTTCACGCGGCATGCGCACCAGGGAGAAAAGTTTTCCATCGGGTTCCGCGTGATACACCAGTCATGGTGGTCATTCCGGGACGATAGCGGGCACCTCGAGTCAACCTGTACTTAGGGGAACGGATATCCAGAATTTGGTGTTTTGGGGTGGACTAGTTTTCTGCTCTGACCGTTAAAAGCAGGCTGAACCGATCTCTTACTCACACTTACCACGGATGCCCCACGGCCTCCTCGGAGCCCCATCGAAGATATGAACTCAAGAGTCGCCCCTGCTGGGGCTGTTCCTGTGATAATTCTGTGTGTTTCTTAAGAGAAAGATCTGTGATAAACCTCTCCGCTCAATTTGGTGGCTAGCTAGTGTTTTTATCAGCATTCCAGGGCTCCAGTTTAGATTTTTTTTTTTGCCACTGCAAGGAACAAAGATTTCTTTATTTCCTTTTTTATCTGTCCTTCACACGATCAGCGCTGTAGGCCACAATGACGTCGCCGTCGACTATCATCCAGAAGTTCGTCTCTAAGCCCAATCAATTGGGCGTGGTTGCTGTCGGCTTTGCTGGCGGGCAGGTAAGAGGAACTCCGCGGGGTCTTCGCGTCGCGATGGCTGACCGATAGAACCTCAGTGCAAACCAGGTGTCGAAGCTGCCCCGAATGCCCTGATCGCATCCGGTCTGCTGGATCAGCTCCGCGACGACCTGGGCTACGAGATTCACCATGACAATACCGTGCATGCCTACGAGGACATTATGCCCGCGTCGGATCCTGACCACCGAGGGATGAAGAAGCCCCGCTCCGTCAGCGCGGTCACGCAGCGCCTGAGTGAGCAGGTCTATGAACATGCGAAGGAGGGCAAGTTCGTGCTTACCCTGGGTGGTGACCATTCGATTGCGATTGGGACCATCTCCGGCATTGCCAAAGCGGTCCGGGAGCGATTGGGACGCGAGCTGGCGGTCATCTGGGTGGATGCGCACGCTGATATTAACACACCGGAAATGAGCCCCAGTGGGAACGTTCACGGTATGCCCATGGCATTCCTCACGGGTTTGGCCAAAGAGGACAAGAAGGACATCTTTGGCTGGATCGAGAAGGAGCATATGGTCAGTGTGAGAAAACTGGTATATATCGGTCTCCGCGATGTCGACCGGGGCGAGAAGCAGCTCCTCCGGGAGAATGGTATCAAGGCATTTAGCATGCACGACGTCGATAAGTATGCATTCGTGCCTCATCAGGCTTCAACTCGGATCATTACTGACAGGTCGCAGGTATGGTATCGGACGTGTGGTCGAGATGGCCCTGGCGTACATCGGTAACGACACTCCCATCCACCTGTCTTTCGACGTGGACGCACTCGACCCGCAGTATGCACCCAGCACTGGTACCCCCGTGCGAGGCGGTCTGACGCTCCGTGAAGGAGATTTTATTGCGGAGTGCGTCCATGAGACCGGCAGTCTGATCGCGATGGATCTTGTAGAGGTGAACCCCAGCCTGGAGACGATGGGCGCCAGCGAGACCATCCGTGCTGGCTGCTCTTTGGTGCGGTCTGCACTGGGAGATACGCTCCTGTAAGCTGTTCTACGTTTGGGTTGACGATGTGTGAATACGATTTTCCTTGCCTATTAGGCATTACATTAGACAGTCTATTACTAGTTAAGTTCATTATAGAAGAATTTATTCCAGCTGTCCAGTTGGTAGCGTCCCAGAGTACTATCTCCCATACTCGCCTTGTCGTTCCGTGCAGAATTCCACCGAATCTGCACGGGCGGACCGAGGTTTCTATTTGCGCCTATCAGCAAATAGACGTTCATTGGGGGGAAAGAGGTGCCTCAGTTCAGTATACATCAGATGTATGAGTTGGCGCAATATGCCTATTGTATTGATAGGCTGAACCTAGTGAGCCGATCCCTCAACGATCAATGCCTTGACACCCAGTGAGGTCTTTAATATGAAGACTATAAAACCAACTTCCCTCAAGAAATCCTAAAATAACCGATCTACTCCGTAACGTTTTTCTCTTTCGAAAAAAAAGCAGGGCTGGCACGGCTCAGGCGCAACGTAACAGCCACCGTCATTTTTCCCAGCCTCCATCTTTTTGAAGCACGCCCTTTTTTCGTTCCCTCGCTTTTTTTTTCTATTTACCAGTAATGCCTAGTTGTTGCTTGAATAATACATTCTTTAAATTAGACTGCTGCATTGTCCAGTGATTATTACCCTTTATCTTTGATCCCTGTTCGCTTGTTTATCCCCCCGTCCCTCGGCTTAGGAAATAGAAGAAGAGTGACGACGCTCCGCACGACTCGACTATCGTGGTGCGACTCCAATCCGTCCCTCGTCGGGCCTCGACCCTTTATGCGCTGTCTTAGGTATCCTTTCGTATACTTTAAAAAAGACCGTCAGGTACCAAGGCTGCCAGGGACGCCAATTTGTTGTCTGCACGACCGCCTGAATCTACTCTCCCCGCATTTGAATCGAGTCCGATAGGGCGAGTGCTGTTATCGCCTCGAGTCACAGGCCTAGATGATTCAGTTCGAACCTAAAGGAATATAGAGCGCCTGAGCTTTGCTCTTGAGAATAACTGTATCGATAGTGTGGACAATTTATTTGAAGATTCGGAACAAAGCTTCGCCTATACTTCCAACTTAAACAATCAACATGGCGCGAACGGTGTATCGCACCACGCGCCGCAAGTACCACTGGCCTGAAATACAGCTAAACATATGGATTATTATCGTGCTTGCCGGCTCAGGGACATGTCTTGGTATATTCGCCTGGTTCATGACGGTGCAGACGCAGATGGAATTGGGGATACCATGGTGCGTTATATCCTCCTCGCCAGCAATATGGCTCAACGCAATCGCATGCTAATCATTGTTTCTTGTCGCTAGGGTTATGCCGTTCATGGTCACTTCTAGCGCTCTTGGAGTCGCCTTCGTCATTCTCATTCTCATCCTCGCGGCGCAGCGCTTCCTGCTACCAGGGATAATTATCATCGGGAGCTTGATCCTCTTCGTATTATGGTTGACGGGGTTGATTGAAACTGCACTGCAGCTCTTTGGCGGCATGGCCAATGTCAATTCCAACTGTCAGAACTATGTTTCGAACAACGAGTTCAGGGGAAATAGCATTGATACGCTGGCGTGGTTGATGCAGAATAGTATCTGTAAGTGAACTATGATTTTTCGTCGCAACCCTAGACGAGACAAGCTGCAAGAGGCTCTCGTTGCTAATATTTTTTTTTAATCTAGGCAATTGCTGGAAAACCGCCTTTGCGTTCGAACTCGTCAACACCGTCTTCTTCATTTGGATGATGGTCATGTCGTGGCAGGTCAACCGAGATGTTTACCATTAATCTCAAGTCATTCAATGCCTGCATATACATATGTCGAGAATTGTTATAATTACGAATATCTGATGATGATTTATGGGAACGATGTGCATGAGGTACCTGGCGTTTTGTCTTTCTCTGTTTGTCTATATGTGGGCTGGATTTCCTCCAATCTCCTCCATACTGACACGCTTTTTTATCTTGTTTCGAAAGCTGTATAGATGTCTCTTACTGTACATATCTGATGTCAACACACGATCAGTCTTTTTCCGTTGAGTATTCCTACACATTGAACCTCCAGACAAGGAAAGACATGATCACAATTGAGCCAAATTCAATTCACAAGCACTCAGGCTGCGGAAAAGAGCCTCTCATAACCTATAGGGCAAACCTTCATCCGTAATACCTAAATAGATCGGATGGATTGATCTGAGTAGTCTGATCAGATAGTAGAGTATGTGCATACCCTTAGAGTAGTCTGATCTACACAGCCACAAGGTCACTTAACTACCCAGGGCACGAACTCTGTCGGAACCTCGGAAACTTCAGAGCCAAGAACCGGCTTCGTGTAGAATGTTACCTGTACAAAGTATAAAAGGGACCAGTGAGCAGTTTGGGCTAAAGCTTGTCACTAGTTAACTTGTTACAAATGGAGTAAGTAGTATTCTACTGATAGAGCACAGGGTAGTCCCCGTAGAGTACTAGACATCTGTTCGCGGGATGCCATCCATCGCATCAGTGACGTCGGTGTCCCCCTCCGGTTGGGGAAGCGATCGACTTTGTCAAGCACCAAGATGAGGGGACAGAACCATCATGATCCGATACGATATAATATGATGTCAGATCCAGGGAGACCAAAGGGAGATTTCTCCTTTTGGTCGAGTGGTAAGGAAGTACGACATATGACACCACCAGGTGGATATCTGGTGGCTGAGGGGCTAAGCCAGGTCCTCCTCTCTCTCTCTCGCCGTATTGCGTTTCTCGAAAGTCCGGTTGCGGATCGATTGATTTGAAGGTTCGAGGCTGAGTTGAGAGTTTGCCCACCTGGGTGGTCAACTTAGGGTATATAATAAGTCTTGAACGTCCTTCGTGGGTCTCGATCCTTTCTATCCTCAGCGATTCTCGAAGTCGAATCCACCAACTCAAAATCCACCATGGCTGACAACACTCAGGCTCAGAACAACGCCTCCTCTAACCAGCAAGAGGATTACCTCGACAAGGGTATGTGCTCCGGGAAGAACCGAAATGTTCCTTTTTCCCCTCTGTCCGATTTCAATACTGACTCGTTCACTTCGATCCCAGGCCTCGACAGCATCGAGAAGAAGTTTGGCCAGGGCAAGCTCGACCCCGAGAAGCTCCGCAGCACGAACGAGAAGATCACCGACTCTGCTCGGGGCTTTTTCGAAAAGGCCACGGGGTAAGCAGTGTGCATTCCTGAAAAGGAGCAGAATCAAGAACAAGGGGAACACATTAGCTGACAAACTGTGTGAAATACAGCAAGAAGATCCCCGAGAAGTTCTCCAATTAAGAGTCTGGACTCTGATGTTACGGCCGGGATGGATTTTCCTTTGAAAATGCGAGAGAATATATGCTAGTCTATATTATATATACCAACAGCCATGAAGAAGTTGATCATTGATGATCAATGCTGTCTAATAAAAGTTGCATGAAGCGCAACTGACTGCTCTCATTGGCTGTCAAATGAACCTCAAGTGACAATCAAACTGCCTGTCTCTCAGATTCCAATAAGTGGCTCCTTTGACTGGCCAGAGGTGTAGAATTGAACCCAATGTATTGTTCAGATAAATGAAGAGTTTATGGACTTTTACAAATACCAATAAGAGACTATTTGATATATTGCCTTATTCTACCTCCAGACCCCTGAAGGAACAGGCTTTGCCAATGGCTGCACCAACTGCTACAACCAGTGTAAAACACACTTATAAGATATTCAAAAATATCTTGAAGGACCAAAACAACTCTTTATCTAGCTGGGCCACTTTCCTAATTTGATTTCTCAAAACTTTCAATAATTTATCACCCTGGATATAAATAATATTTCCAATAACCCTTTTATGTCCATTCTATATTTAGTAGGCTATCAGATAACATCTAACTAAATGAAATCGGAAGACATTACGTCTGAGATCATAATTTCTTTCCAGACCTAATGGACATGCAACACCTGTGGAACACATTGCGATAAAGGCTAAATATTCGAGGTAAGAACCACACACACAATCGATACTGGCTCGAGGTAGTAGCAGAGCTCGGAGAGCTTGAATACACGTTATTTGAACTGGTCAGGGATGGCAGAATATTTCTACATACTCCGTACACATTGTGCAGTAAAAGAGAAGTCTGTTATTTCTTTACTTTAC
Source organism: Paecilomyces fulvus (assembly GCA_029606305.1). Taxonomy (NCBI): domain Eukaryota; kingdom Fungi; phylum Ascomycota; class Eurotiomycetes; order Eurotiales; family Thermoascaceae; genus Paecilomyces; species Paecilomyces fulvus. The sequence continues at coordinate 492,814 of JAPVCG010000067.1, read as the reverse complement.
CTATTTAACAAGTATCTCCTTAAGAAACGCCTTAACTTACTAGATATGCTAGTACCATTGGCGTCCTCTGCGGGAAAGATACTTCTTCGATAGAATTATTTACGATTCCTTTGGGTTACAGTATCGTCGGATTCACCATCCTCTATCTCCAGTGATGAC
>JAPVCG010000067.1:427400-492579 GCA_029606305.1 Paecilomyces fulvus | reverse complement strand
GGGGGGGGGGGAAGATCAGTGAAGCTGGTCGTGAAGCCTGAAAGTGTAATTGACTTAGTTGATCTCTCCAGGAACAAGATTCTTTCACCTCTTTAATAAATAGAGGGAAGGAGGGAGCCACGTACCGACGAGATCTAGTAGAGTTCCAGCAAGCCGTGGTTTTGCTTCACGCTTGAATTGACGCTCATTATGGCAGCCAGCGAGCCATGCAGGGAAGACTCGCCAGTTAAAGCCTCGGGTATACCACCAGCACGAGGAGTGAGCAAAGTGGAAGTCCCGAAGTTTTTACCTTCTGATTGCGGACAAGGTAGTAGTCAGCGGCCATGATCCCGACTAGCGGTCCCAATAAACACCGAGAAGGAAGAGAGAACGCTGAGCAGGGACGTGGCACGCTTGATAAGTTGCCACGGTTGAACGACCCAGGCGAAGAGGAAGGTGATCATGGCACCGCGACGGATGTTGATATATATCGGGGGAAAATGCCACTGAGATCGATGCCTCTAGCCACAGCATTGCCACAGATGTTTTGGAACATGTTCGTCAGCAACATGAGAAAGCTGCAGATGAAGATTCCCGCACGGGATTTGGTACTACCGTGTCCATTGTTCATCATTTGCAAGAAGAGGTCGGGAGGGTTCCAGTAGACTCGCTGGCATATAAAGAGACATGAAACCTGGCACTACGTAGACAGTACTGTATTCTATCTAGTTCTTGCGGTCAGATTATCATACAATCGATCTATGTAGTTAGCCGACATCGGCCTTCAACGCGCATTATTGGTGGAATTAGAAGCATGGTCTCTTGGAGGTATGGGATAAACTTAAAACTACTTATTAGTTATTACACCAGGTTATTGGTGTGTAGTTCTTTCAGGTATGTCAATTTATATGATGAATTTTATTCTCGATCTGATCTGCTATTACATGAATTTGTTCTTTGTTTTGTTCTTCCTCCTCTGTTCCCCATAGATGCATCCAAATATTTGCACTTTGAGAAGTCTGCACTAATACCAACAAATATAATCATGGTATGGAGGTTCGTAAGGAGTTGTCGAATTGAACACGTCTTAGCTTCACCACGTGGGCTACTAGTCATCGGCACTGCGTAGAAGTGCGTGTTCATCGCCGATGCCAAACCCTCGGGTCCCCTTGAGGAGGGCTGGTTCAGGGGGAGGGCTTGGTGTTGTCTCATCATGTAAGCAGAAATATCTATCGTCCTGAGGGCTCGCTACGCCCACAGTCCAGAATTGACACTTCCTTCTCGTCCATCATCCCTTATGATCACTCTAGAGAGGGCTTCGGAGGAGAGCAGCAGCAACTTCTAAAACCTCAGCATACCTGCAAAGAGTTGCCTCCTGCAGAGTCTGCTGGGAATCAGAAAGCCCCCGCTGGTCCCCTCGAATCTCCTCTAGAGCATTCACCATCCGGCGGAGAAGGCCCTCTGCCTCTTCCAGTCTTTGATCGATATCATGGATCTGGTTGAGAACAGCGGGAAGGTCAGGAAGAGCAGGGCCCTGGATCAGAGCTGTAGTACCAAACCACAGCCGTTTGGCCTTTCTCACGATCCAGTTCAGAACAGGTGGAGTGCTAACCACACTCCAAATGAGCTGAAGGCACATGACGAGCAACATCAACCTAGAAACCATAGAATCAGGCATTTTTATTGTATGGGTGGAGTTCAGAGTGTGTGGTTGGGGCAATGGGAAGAGGTTGGGATGCGTACTTACTTGAAGTCATGGTGGAAGATAAGAGGAAAAAGTATCGCGTGAAAGAGAAGAAGATTTTTATGTCAACATTGGGGGGTGAGAGTTCGAGAGGAAGGGGGAGCCCGCCTCGAGATGTTTACCTTCGAGAGTCATATGAGTATGGCAGTGGCGGGAGACCTCCAGATCTATATTCTACTTCGCACTTACCTTAAAACATTAACTTCACGCGAAAAGACCCAGCTCTAATGCTACGTAATAACAAGTCACTTGTTTCAGATATAGTAAATATTTAGTCCAAATCCACTCCCAATTCCCATTCCAGAATATACTACTAGCACTTTTGTGTCTCTATGTCTATAAGATCTAGATAGGCAGGGAAGACGGGGAATAGTGCTTGTAGGAGAGCCAGCCTAACGGACAGGCGTGAACTGGCAGAGACATCAGCCACTCAGAAGGAAAGAAACCCACTGTGAATAATATCCTAGAAGCTAGGATATCTGCTTTCAAAAACTGCCACTATATCCGAGGAGAGATCTTCCAGCAAAGATGCCTTCTGGATGATAAGGAAAGAGCCTCAACAGCACGACATAGACCAGGTGAGTAAGCTTTGAGATTCTTGCCGTAGTTTAACTTCAAGCCTACCGAAGCCATGTTTTCCATGGAGATCTTTCTAACTGTCCTTTGACGTCCAGAGTCTCAAATGCAACGTCGGTTTGCTTGTACCAATTTTCGTCGGCATGACAGATTCCATTCCCCAGGCTCCTTACTGTAGTGAAGGTACATGGCCCTCCACTAGGAGGCAACTCTGCAATTTGAAGCACTGTGAGACACCACCTGCAGGTAACTGGTCTTCTATACTGAGAATCTCCTGCACGTTTGAGGACACGGAGGTCCATAACGTAATCGAATATGCTTCGGTGCGGGCAACAAAGTCTCGGCACAAACATCAACGTCCGACTTAGCGAGGGGCCACAGAGTGAATAAGTAGAATTGACCATTAAGTTTCCAGATTCTTTCAAAATCGGGGTGGCTTTCAGTTGCACGGTCACTGACCCGTGTTTCGTGTCATAATCGTAGCAGCACTGATGCGTAATAGGCTCTCGTTCCTGCTTCAGAGCAGAAACAAGCTTCAGCTTATGTCGAAATGTCATCTTAATACAGGGACAGATATGAACAATTCCCACAAGCGGCCCGAATTTGCAAGTTCGTTCTTCTGCCTTCAATGAGAGCGCTTGATCTATAAACTCACTTGCAGGATGTAGTTTCTGGCATCCCGCGCAGCAGTACCACTTAGAGTCTTCCAGTTGTCTGAGGAGTTTCCAGCGCTCTGAAGTGAATATATGCTTGCGTTTGCGATGGTGCAGCGGAGTCAATTGTTCTCGAGGATGCTGAAATTCCGGCGACCGCAGCAACTGTCCGGAGCTGTCGAGTATCTTCATGAAGGATCTGCAACTCAACGTTAAACAAAGTTTTGATCTCCTAGGTAAAAGATTCGCGATCTCAATGAGGATTTCGACTGGAAGCCTGGTGATGGGGCCTGGTGGGACTAGCGATCTTCTCTTTTTCTTCCATTCTCTGAAAGCGTGGATCCCCCGTATGATGTCAACCACTGCTGTTAAAAAGATGAGAATCCAATTCAGCCGTCGTAGAATTTCGTCCTCGGTCATAATGTAACAAATATGGGACGACGAAGAGGACAATGGCCGGAGGAAATGTTAATGTAAATTGACTTGAAGACTTGTCTGGTTGTCTCATAAAATAAACGTCCGACTATATATGCTCGGGTAAGTAGATATGAACTAGACTAAATTTGGATGAGGTGGGATTATATCCTGGTCATCAGTTAATTTTATATTCGTCAAGTTGTCGTCACGCCGGTGTCCAACCGCATGAATGATGTCTCTGGATGTCGATGACAAAACATATAGGATTTTATGGCGCATCTGGACGGAGTTAAATACAACACCCTGCATAGCAGGCTCAGTAGACTAGAGCAGCTACACCAGGTTAATACTACTACTAACGTATTGTTCAAAGACTACGCAAGGGGAGATGGTAAACATACATCTCCATGTCTAATAAACCAGTACCAAAGGGGACCAGAGTAGAAGGGATAAAATCCTAGTTTAGAGACCAACAAGCCCCTGAATTACTTCCAAGTCTCCTGCGCTAGGTATGTAGATAAGCCATTACCAAGGCAAGAGCGCACAAGGAGGACTGACAGGTTGATTCTTATTATAAAAAAAACTAACATAGAAGTATAATATGCTATAGTCATTCAATCATTTGTCTGCTGCGAACTTGTTTGGATTGGCTTTGCTACGCTGAAACCTGTCACATGACGAGGCTCTTCTAGGTATCGCTGCCGATATCCTTTGGAGATATTTATTCCTGACCTTAATGCAGAAATTCATCCCTTCTAGCAATACTTCTTCTTATCCTCATCAAGGTATGAGAAGGCAAGCTAGGCCTGCCAGTCTGCTGAAATACCTCTGACTTCTGTCGCAGCTAACTATGAATTGGTAGGCACCTAGGACTATTCCTATTGATGGCATCCTACCTGCTTGCGGAGACCTACCATATATCATTTTATTTTGAGACCACCATACCACGTCTCACCAAAGTCTACTGAGATTACTGGGAAGAACTGTAATGATAAGCTTGCTTTTTTTTTTGCCTCTACGATCCCTGATTTACTGCTTTCATGGTACAGTACCTAGGCAAGGCCACTGGATTTCGAACTCTCGTCATATATGGATTGACAAGCTGATATAGATTTCTTGAAGGATCTTTGGAAGTTCACTCTTCTATGATTAGAGATGGTTCCGAAATAGCTCTCTCGAACACCGCGCAAGGAACCCTCACTCTACAAACTGCCACTTGAACTGGTCCAGGAAATCCCAAATACTTTTCCGGGGCTGCCTTTGCTCTAACCCAGCAGACATATATTGCGTATCGTTGACCTGATTAGCCTGGTCTTCAGGAGGAGAAGGTCTGAGCCGGCTATAGGTCCAAGGATCCTTTGTGTACAGTGGCCCACGATAGATACTGTTCAGATGAGACAAGAGCAGGGTTAGTCATCAGCCGTCCTGATGTAAGCGACGTTGACGTGGTGCAAGGGGCTGAGCACTAGCAACAGATATAAAAATCCGGAACATCCCCTCTACTGTGGCCTCCTTTCCATCTTCATTTCTCTCACAAGTTTCGATCCCATTCATTCCAATCAGGCAAAACGGTGGCTACCAATGGCAAACTTTCTCCGATCCAGAATACAAATGAATCTTTTCACACTGCTTTTGTTCTGGCCCCCGGGGGCCCTCTCCCGATTCTTGATTACAAGGCTTTTATATCTGACATCTACTCTCTCAGCTCTTCATTTTTTTTATCCCAACAGGCAGCAACCGAAGCACGTCGAAAATTGGAGAAATATGTACCGATGGAATATGGTCACTGTATCCCGCAACCTGACCATAAAGAGTGCCAGTCACCACCACATGTCATACATAGCAGTCAAGCTACAAGTGTTGTGCAAACCAATAACAAAGATATGATTAAACTTCTGTTACACTACACTGTCAAGCTTGACATCTATCAAGGACCTGCTATTGCAAAAAAACTTACTGGAGGATGCTATACATGAAAACAAGTCTGAGCTCATCTGGCTACTTTTAGAGAGAGGGGCTGACTCAGACAAAAGTCAACACTATATTACTGAGCTAGACATCAATAACAGACTTGCTGTTGCGAACGAATTACTAGAGGATGCTATATGTGAAAAGAATGACCAACTTGTCCAGGTACTCTTGGAGAAGGTCAAAACTCATTCTTGGATCCATAGTGCACTGGCTTCGCCTAGCTGCTACACTGAAGGCGAGCTGCAGCACACATCAGCTATGCAAAACAGCCAATAGACAGGTCCCACCAATCTTATTTGAAAAACAAAGCAGTCCGGATGTGAGTCATAGTTTGCACAGATGATGAATTTTGGCGGATTGGGGTAGTATGGAATTTGGATGATTTTCTCCTATTTTAATTCAGCTTCCATTTTTATCTGCTAGTTAAATATTCATAAGATGCTCTCTTATGTCGTTCTATTACGTAAATTATCTCATTTCCATCGTATGATCTGGGACAATATTTGTAGGAAACTTTCATGAAATCTCGTTGGCACTGGAATAGGAAGTCATGAGTATCAGTTGAATATGCAAAGGGGACCATCAGTGTATATAAAGGGCCTATCTCCCTCAGACATCCAGCAAACACAATCACTTCCGCATCTGCTCTGCTCATCTACTCGCACACTTATCAAATCGGTCTTCGAACCTTCGAACCCAAGTCCAAGATGTTTTTAATCGGCCAAGTCTTCATTAAACGTCTCTCCAGGAGTATCCCGGTCTTCATCTCTGGCAACGGAGAGGGTTTCATACGCCTCACAGGCGCCATCAGCCAAGAGGTGAAGGACACGACTTTCTCCATGATCAAGGACCGTATCGAGAATGGCACTATTTAAGGACGATGACTTGATGCAGATGGACAAAATCGTCATCACGAACATGCTTCACCAGAGCAAGGGCGACCCTAACGCTCACTACTCCGTTCAGGGTGAGACTTCCACCGGAGTCAAGGTCAAAGGCGGACACATCACTGAGGACGCGGCCAAGCAGACTGTAAGATTCCTATATCTTCACAGGAACATGTAGCTAATCTCACCCTAAGCAAGCCAGATAAGGACATGCTTTGCGACATTGAGCTATATTGCTCGAACTTTGAGGCTAATTTCGGGTGGTGCATGGTCGTTGTTGACAGCGCCAGGTGGTGGAATCGGATCTGTCCAACTATTGTCATTCTCTGGCTATTAGCCAAACTGTTATCGCTAGTTATTGATATGGAATCCCGGCTCAATGTACCTAAAGCTTGAAAAATAAATAAAAAAAAAAAAAAAAAAACACTATATCTGGGGGAACAATTTATCTTTTCTGCTTGCTTGTGATTAGTCGCCTTTTGAATGATGTTCAGGTCCGGAAAAGCTACATTCCTGGTGGATACTCAACCTCAGCACGATGAAAGATACGCAAAGCATCATTCTTGTTGTATTCTCCTCTACCTTAAACACGAACACATGATGCGTATATAAATATCCAGAATCGAAATCCAAATACAAACAGCAGCAGAGAACATAGGCAACTCCGATGGTACCAACAACGAGACCACTTAGGGGGACCGAAATGCAATGCAGCATTGGATCGCTCTGTGTGACACTCCATTTATAGCCTGCTAATAACTATCGACCCATTCATTTTAGTGTTATATCCTCAATAATGACCTGAAAGAAAGGTTCTAGATTTAAGAAATAGAATATGCAGCCAATCGATTAAAACTGCACTATGTTATTTTTATCCAAGTCCCAAAATGACACTTGAAGTCCTGAAAGTTGCCCAGGAAGAAAAGAGAGGCATAGCACACTTCAAGTAAAAAGAGATACGAATGATGACAAAGATAGTATAATTTCTTCCATTCTGCTGGCCAGGAGGTTGGCATACGCCAGTAGGATCTATAAAACCCCTACCTTTTTAGAGCTCAGTGAATTCTACACAGTCATCTTTACTTAGTTTATCTAGCATGCTATTGCTTTCTCTATTTATGAATGAATGACCAGTTATTTAACATTCTATTTAATCCGTTATCCAACGGATGGATCAGAATCGCATAATTTCAGTGACTTTCACCAGACCAAATTAGAAAGAAGAATTTATAAAAAGACTTTGTGTAAAACTTTATTTCTTTCCACCAATATAGCCTCAAGCAACGTTGAGCGACGATATATGAGTACTCCTATATTAAAAGCGGAAAATGTGGTTATAAACTGGCCGCCAAATCACATTGATAATTGTTCTGTTGCAGCTGATCTTATAGCTAACGTGTTGAAAGATCTGCAGAAGCGCTCTGGCACTGTGCATGTTCATCTCTCTCACAAGAGGGTATAAGAAAGGAATGACTGGTGTTTTCTGTATCATACTTCTTCGGCAAATAGCATAATTGGAATTGGCATCAATTAGGCAAAACAATCATTCTATATGAGGGAGTCTGATTTGAGCATCCGCTGAGCCTTGAAGAAGAGAAGTCATCGTATATAAATTTCGCAGTTTAAATAACTCCTGTTACCTCTATTAGTCAGAAGTGAAATCAGTTTCTGCAGAGAAAATCAAGTAGATTTACCTTGATGAGAGTCTCAAGATATTCTAGCGATCTGACCGCGGGCACTTGGGCTTCTTTGGCTCAACAGTTCCACACAGTATTCATCACCTTGAGCTTACTACCCTGTGTTAAAATGCTGTTGGCGCTGAGTCTGAAAAACTCTGGCTTTGGTCATTTGAGGTTAACTCACAGGCAACTTCTCTGGGTCCCATGTCTGTTACGAAAGAACAGAGCTCTATTGTAACTGAGAAGTCAGACTGCCAGTCAATGAGACTGATTCCCTGATACTCATCACAGTAGCACAATTCAAGAACCTGGTGCCATTGAAGCAGACTGGGTAGAAGCAAGTTTTCAGATAGGATCAGGTTCCGTAGAGGATTCAGGATGAAATCGGGTGCTAGAACTATACCGATGACAGTCTTTGAAGTATGTCCATGAATGTACTGTATCTAGCAAGGAGGGGATATTTACCACAAGAGGATGAATGAAGAAGGATGCATTAATTCTATTAGAGCGATATAGACTTTCAAATAGAGTATTTTCCTGAGCTGTATGAAATTGCATCTGACTTCTCTTTCTTAGCTTCAGTCTTGAAGGGTCGCTATGGACCTCAAATGAGATCGGACAAGCAATGGTATAATTCCCCCGGTTCCCGCATCCTTTGTCGTAGATTTTTGCTAGGAGTCAACATTCTTAAAGCAATACATTACTCAATCTAATAACTAGGTCCTAAACTAAATCTCTGGAATCTAAAACAATTCCCTTTCCTACCGAATGCAAAAATAAAAAAAAAAAATAAAAAATCAAAGATTAAAAATCTATTTCTCTAGCTAACTAGCTATATGCAGTATTTCTTTTTATCTTAATGTATTCACTAGCATGCAAACTACTATATTCGTAATGAAACCATCTCACATGTTGTGGTAACTTGCGGTATGATAATTGATCAAAGCATAGATATACTATACTATAGTCTCTCAGAAAACACTGATCCAACTAGATAATCTTAGCTATATGCTCCTCTGATTTATGAAATTTAGAACCCACTGACCTTTGTAGAGGGATAGCATAACCTTACTTAGTAATTACATCATCTATGTTAGTTAAGGAGTGGCTAGTTATGTATTCCAGAGTGGGAAAAAAAAGTAATTCAATTTCCATTCCCCTAGAGGACTCCAAATTCACTACCGATCCAAATACATTTTTTCTTTTCTAACTTCTGATCTTTTTCCAGGACCATAATCCATATCTGAAGATTTGGAGAAATGCAGAAATCTGATGGTAGGTATGAAGATGAAGATACATAAACACAATCTCTTAATGTGACTGGGTTCACTTAACATAGTATCCATCCCATCCCATCTCCGCGCAATCTGACAATAATACATGAGATTGGAATAAAAACAGGAGAATTTTCTGAGAAAAACATATAAAGTACAAACTCCAGGTAAATCGACAAGACCAGGCTCCGGAAGAGATGAAAAGACTCCATAACTCTCAATATGGGCGTGGCATGACGATCGTAAGAATCCCCAGTTCAGGAAAGAAAAGAAAAAAACCACCAGACACGCCGAAGTAATCAAGAGGAGAGAACTGAGACGTCCAGAACGCCATTGCTATGCTATAGCTCGTGTTGCAGGGACGAAACGTCAAACAAGGCAGGTGAGAAGAATAGAGAACGGTTGGACAGCGTGAAAATACTCTGGGAGTTCAAGATGTCGCTCCGAAGCAGGATATGTGTACCAGTATGTACAGGCGAAGGGAACGCGGCGGTATGTACGGTGAGAGTGCGAGAATCGTGTACTTGTGCTCAACGTGATGACAAGATCTACCCGTTCTCAGCTGTAATGTCTTCTTCCGCCTTCTCATTATAGTCTCCGTCTTCAAATGCCGCTAGCATTTCTCGTTCGAGTTCATCATCTTCCTCCTCGGGTTTGACTTCCGCGGAGTAGCCTGCTTCTTGACTTTCATCTACACCCTGATCTTCACCTTCACCTTCACCTTCACCTTCTTCACCTTCACCTTCTTCACCTTCACCTTCTTCACCTTCACCTTCGCCTTCATCTTCGTCTGCTGCGGCTATTGTCTCCGACAATTCCGTGTCAGCATTAGCAACTTCCTTGAGACCTGTGGTACGCTCGTGGGAGCGCTTGATCTTCTGCGACAGTCGCGAGCCGTATGCTTCATCTTTGTCATCTTCCTCTTCCTCCTGCTCTTCGCTATCTCCTCTTCCTGCATCCTCACGCTTCCGCTTCTTACTGGGCATTGTCGGTTCAGCTGCAAGGATGGATGCATCACTGTCGCTTTCACTCTCGTCGTCGCTACCCAGAAATTCTTTGAGTTCATCGTGCACAGCCGCCTGTTCTTCCGCATCATAGCCGACAGGCGAGAATTCAGTCAGCCCGGCGGATTTGAGAATCTCCTCATCTGCTTCTTCTAAGATAATTAGCTTAAAAAAAGTTATGGAATGGGAGATTTCATCCTCACCTTCTTCATCTGTAAGGGAGACACCGGTATCCTCCTCGGAAGAGGAGAGCCAGGAGCTCTCCGCCTCTTTTGATCCGGGGGAACTTCCGGAGAAAACAGGTTCCCTGTCCTCAGGATGCACAGGAAGGAGATATGGGTCCTCATCCAGCCGTCTCCATTGCGTTAGTGAATCGAGGAGCCACTGCGTTGTGACAATCTTAATCTTAGGATACCTCGTAGCCTCACGGACTTTGGCAGTCCTATTGCGGCCGGCTACCAGATGTGTCGTCTTTGACCCGATGCGGGTGGAAATGACAGCGCCAAAGCTTTTTGCCCACAGAGAGATATCAGCATTTTGGGTGTCAGTACCCAGAGGTAGCACTCCCGAAAACACCAAAATGACTCCCTCAAGCACCTTTCGCTTGATCTCTGGCAACACGACTTTGATATCCGGGACCAACTTCAGGTCAACGTCTTTATCCTTGGCTAGGTTTTTCTCGCCTCTCAGAGCCGCCACTCTTCCTCCCAATGATTGCGAGCGTCTTCGGTCGTATTCTTCGAAGAATTTCCGATGCACATGCTCGAGCCTATCCTGCAGATGGTAGAGCTCCGTATCATTGTCTTCCAGTAAGTGGTGACGAGGTCGGATGGTATCTGCGGACTCATCCATACTGTCTGAGGACTCGCTGTCGGCCGATGTCTGTGCCTCTGCTGCATCATCTTCGGCATCTAGTTCTTTCTGCTTCCGTAAGAGGGGCCGCTCCTCAACCTGGTGCATGATGGCTTCCTCTTGTTCCGTAGTCTGCTCCTGCAGCAAGGCTGGGTCGTCGCCACCACCCATGGTAACAAGCTGTTCCAGCGCTGAGACCTCCACGTCCGGTTCGTCCTGCTTGGTGCCATTTACGTGGGGCTTCGGCCGCTCCTGAATCGAGATTTCGAGCTGTTCCTTCGCTGCCTTTGCTGCAGCTCTGTCCGTGGGCGCGAGCTCCTGCTTTTTGGGCAAGAAACTGGAGTTGATATCACCGATACCCACGAAGAAATCATAAGGTGAAACCTTGATCAGATTCGGGTTCCATTTCCAAACATCTCCGCGGTCATCGATGATCACCACCATTTTCGTATCCACAGGGAACAGTCGCTGCAAATTCTTCGCAGTCAAGCTTCCGCTTTCGTCACGACTCAAAATCCTGTCTCCAAAGATCCGGCGATCAGGATCAATGATATTCGCAATATTCTGCGCATATGCTCTTGTACCCATGGTGTAGATGTGTAATTCGTAAAGTTGGGCGACGTTCTGAAGAAACTCCTCCAGACCCGGTCGAAGCTTGATGTAATACCAACAGCCACGCATCCCAGGGCCGTCATCCACCAGCTGAAATGCGCGCACGTCCTTAACCGCGTCATGGTTCGGATTCGATTTATCCTCCATCCATTCTCCAACAGTGGGATCAACGGTAGCATGGATGATGGTCTGATCCAGGTCCACTACAAGCGAGAGTCTCTTCGACGCCAGCAGACGGCGTTTCGCATCTTCCTCCACGCGCGTGGCCTCATTCTGGCTTACAGTAAGAGCTGTGTTGTCGTGAACCATCCGGATCGGAGCGCGCATCGAGTCCATAACATCTGTATTATACGACGCCCTGTGATGGTCATCCCAGTTAGCAACCGCCCAGATCACCCGACAGATGGTCCCTTCTTACTCAGTCATATCCTTCCCACACTCCGCGCACATTCCTCCAAATTGGATTTCGTGAGCGCATGGTTCATCGATCTCAACGACGTTTATTCTGCAGCACCAACAGTTAGCCTCCAGACTTGCGGAATCTCCCCGCGTGGCAACCGCATGTAGATATCCGAGTCTACCACAAGGCGCCAAACGAGAAAAGAGGAAGACAGAAGTAAAGGCTTACGGTTCCGTAATGATATCTCCCTTGGATATTCTCCACTGCACCACCTCCCCATCAACCGTCGACTCGAACTTGGTCGGGAAATTCCGCCTAACTTCGACCTTGTTGCCGAGGCCATCGCCCTCGGTGACGGTGGTCTCGTAGATATACCAGAAGATCGCCTCGTCCCTACTGACGGTGTCGCCCGGCCGCTTCAGCAACGAAGTGACGGTGATGGGGTAGTGGAGGGTAGGCGGCAGTCGGAGGAGCATGCTCCCTGCGCTTCAAGCCTGTGCTGAGCTCCCGTATCCTCTCTTTCGTGTCAATTGATGATATTCAGGAACAGCGCACTTGAGAAGTAGATATCTGGAGCGTGAAATTGTAGTCTAATTACGCTGCCATGAGAGTGCGTGAGGCAGTGAACAATGGCGGGTCTGCTGATAGCTCAGGCGACGAGCGCGGGAATGTTGTGAGAGCCTAGAGGGAAGCTCGGGATCGCCACAGCGCAATGCACTAGCAAGTAGGTCGGATTGACCAGGGAAGAGAGAGCACAAGCGCACGCGACTGGGGTATTGAGGAGGAGGAGAAAGGAGAATTGGGTGTGGAGAGTTGACGCAAAGAATGCTGATGGGATAGGATAAAAAAAAGCAAAAGAAAGAAGTTGAGAAGCCAGAAGAAGCGTGTGTCGGCGTGTTTGGGAACGTGCGGGGGGTGGAGCTTGCACCGATAACCTTCCCAGATCGTCAAAGAACCAGGCAATGCTTGGGTGGCGCGAAGCGGAAAGTTATTAATAAATCAAGATGCCGGTTAAGCTATAGTCAAGTACCTTTTTAAGAGGTAAAGTGATTTGGTCAGAGTGATAAAGATGAGGTAGGGTAACGATCCGTGGGTGACCGACTGAGATGGATGAACGCAGCTCAGGCTAAGCATAAACACTAGGGAACGGTCCTACCTTTATTTATACTCTAGAAGTATCCATCAGCTCCAAGAGACTTGAAACGAAAACATATGACGCCTTTTCTCAACCTGTCTCTCTCTGCATAACAGCTTTTGATTCCTTGCCACTCAACTCTCGACATGGATTCTGATCATCCTCAAGGCAACGAAGCACACAAGAAAAGTGCATATTTCACCATGTCTTGATTCAAACCCAAGTAGTAGAGTGTGTCTATATGTTTACTTTGAGAAAGGCAAGCGCAGTTCGTATTTGGATCTACAAAAATGAACGGCAAATTCCAGCTGGAATACCAAAGCTTGAAAAATGGATTGTGCTACAAAGTACACGGCGGAACTGCCCACCGGTCCATCCGTCCCGAGTCAATCTGTACCGATTCCATCACAATATCATATATACTCATTCGTCCGCAGAGCCATCATGGAACGTCCTCAAAAGGCTAGCATGTCTCATTTATTTGGCCTTCGCAAGACCGACGGCGCTGTTGCCCAGATCGTAGACACTGTACCACCGGCGCAGGAAAGCGTCACCCAGAATAGCTAGAGGACCAACAGGCTCAGGGAAGTCCATGCCCATCAGAGAGCTGATGCACGAGCCCTGGACCTCGAGGATGTAGTCGTTGGGTCCGATGGTGAAGTTGTGACCGGTCAGGGTGAAGGTGAGGTCGGGCAGGTTGGAGCGCTTGTCGCAGTCCACAGTGTACTGGCCGTTCCACGACTTCTTGGCGCCAATCTCCTTGTTCCTATCGAAGAGTTAGTACCTCAACACATAAATCTCCAGAAGAAGGTAAACTCACAGAAGCTCAGCAAGAGTGGAGGGCAGAGCGATCAGAGACGTACCGGTGTCGAGGATGACACCAGTGTTCTCAAGCTCAGCAACCTCGTCACCAAAGGCAATGGCATCGAGCTCAACCTCCCAGTAGGCCTTGCGGCGGAGAGGGATCTTGATCAGCTCACCAGTGTAGTGGCTCTTGTCGACACCACCGAAGGTGGCCACGGACTCATCACCCTCCTTGTTAGTGTCACCCAGGTAGAAGGCGAAGACGGGCTCATCGAGCAGATCCTGATTCAGCATGTTGTAGAAGGGGGGAGGGATCTTGTTGACGGAAATGGTGTCATAACCAAGACCCAGGATGCCATCGAAACGGCCAAAGGCAAAGGCCAGACCGGGCTCGTTGGTTGCCTCAGCGAAGAGCTGATCTTTGATCTTCAGGTCACCAATCTTAACGTGATCCTGAGAGATGAAGCCGCTCAGGCTTCCGGATCCATAGCGGATGCTGAACTCGGAGCCGTTCTTCGTGTGGGTCGAAGAGGCAGACGAGTCGTACTTGTTGTGGAGGTAGCAAGCAATAGAGCTGCACTCCGACGAGGGCACCCACAGGTTGGAGCTACCAGTATCAAGGACGACCTTGAAGGTCTGGGGAGGGGTACCGATCTCGATCTCCGAGAAGTCTATTAACGTCCGTTAGAACTATCTATCGACTGCCATGCATCGCCGGTGAGATCACATACACTGCGCGTTCAGGAAATTGTCCACCAGGACATCATGGCCGCCCTCCTGCTTCAGGGAGGTGTCCTGAAACAGCTGCTCGTGCTGGCTGGGCCGAATGCCCATGTACTTCTGACCAAGAGCACGGAGGTGGGAGTCGATGTTGTGGTGCTCCTACATCATCATTATCAGACCATTTTCTCCTCTATCGCTATTGGGATAGACTTACCAGCTGCTCCGACAACGGCACCTTGTTGAGCTTGAGCTTGTGGACGTCAGCGGATGCGGAACCCAGCAGGGTAGCTGCCGCCAGGACGGAAACCGTCTTCATGATGGATATCTTCCCACGACACAAAAACCCACACCAGATAAAAAGAATGAGAGACGATGGAGATGGGAAACACCAACGTTCCGTAGGATGTTGATGTTGATGGGAGGGATGGGAGATAGGGATGGGGAGGGATGGGGAAGGACGAAGAGACGAGGAGCGGGTGATGCACCTGATGACGGTGGTTGCTGGAGTGAAGTGGAGCTTTCTTTGCCTTGCTGGGGCCGTCAATCGGTTGACCTCCTAGCGTGGGCGTGACCTCCGGATAAGGGAGAATGTGGATTGTGGACAGACCGATGGGGGAGGCTGGGCGAGAACTAAGTAATGATTATCATCATCGGCTCACTAAATTCCTAATCTACAGCTAATCCTCGAGATGTGTTGTCATTGACTCCATTTCCCCATACAGGGAGAAAAATAATACATGAAATGCGTCAGGCGGTGAAACAGCTTGTTCACTAGTGTATCTACTAACTAAGTATAACAAGATAACTCTCCAGCGCTGATGACGAATGGACGGGCAGAATCACTGGTGCCTGGAGGAGCTTGGAACCAGGGTCCAAATGCTACTTATTTCAGTGATGAAACTGAAGATGGTCTGATAGCAATCTACGCCAAGAAATGAGATCACCATGGCCGAGTGGCGCAATGGTAGCGCGTCGGTTTCCGGTACCGAAGGTTTGCGAGTTCGAGTCTCGTCTCGGTCGATTGATTTATTTTTTTTTTCTTCATTTCTCATTTCGACAGTTTATTCCTCACCGTCCGCCACATCAGCTCACTGGCTGCGAAGCCCAACGCAAACATAGCAGTAATGCATGGGTCAATTTGCCGGCGATCTTTTTACTGCCCGGCGTCTTAGGGATATATCATTACTCAACGGACAGAACTCTAGACATACGGAATAAAGGAGAAGGAAATAACCACTGGAGGACATCGAAACGCATGAGCTGAAGAGCCACCATGCACATTGTATTATGTGATGATTCCGATCTCGAGAAAAGATGCTAACCCTACACCTCCCCTCTCGCCATGCACCAGACCTTCGTTACGAGCGACCATGCTGAACCCATTTACCGGTAGAAATCGAACCTGTAGGAGAGCTTGTCAGTAGATGTAAAGGGGACAAAAGGGACAACAGGATGAAAACGTACTGGTCCGCTTCCCGCGATCCCTTGACCTGGCTGGCGTAGGCATCCTCCAGATCCGCCTGGATGATGTTGTATCGGTTCTTGCGCACCGCCCGCAGACCGGCTTCCTGCATGATGGCCGCGATGACCGCTCCCGAAAGAGGGTCGTTGCGCACAATCAAGGAGTCCAGGTCGACTTCCGGCGACAGAGACATCTTGGCAGCGATCGTGCTGAAAATCAACCGACGCTCACGTCGATCACGCAGCGACGGGAACTCGATCTTTCGGTCCAGACGACCCGGTCGCAGCAATGCCGGGTCGAGGGTGTCCGCACGGTTGGTAGCCATGATGACCTTGACGTTACTGGCCTGGTCGAAACCATCCATCTGGTTCAGCAGCTCCAGCAGGATACGCTGCACTTCACGGTCGGCACCGGTCTGGGCGTCGAAACGCTTGGTAGCAATAGCGTCGATCTCGTCAATGAAGATAATAGCCGGAGAGTTCTCCCGCGCCATTCGGAAGACATCACGGACCATACGAGGACCTTCACCCAGATACTTCTGGACGAACTCGGATCCGACAACTCTGATGAAGTTGGCCGTTGTGCTGTTCGCAACAGCCTTCACGAGCATGGTCTTTCCCGTACCCGGAGGACCGTACAGGAGGACACCGCGAGGGGGGTCGATACCTAAGCCGTATGAGTACCAATACCTATAAGCATTGTCAGAGATTCCACCTACCAATCTGCTTGTAGAGGTCGAAGTGTGTCAAGGGTAGCTCGACAGCTTCACGGATTTCCTGTTTCTGCATGTCCAAGCCTCCAACGTCGGCGTATGTAACATCCGGCTTCTCGTGGGCACCAAGCATAGCAATAGACGAGTCTGCCTCCGGTGGAAGGATATCAACGAGGGAGTTGGAGTGGCGATGAAGGGCAACAGAAGAGGACGGCTTCAGCTTCTCACGGTCGAGTGTAGAGAGGATACGGACGACGTAGTTTGATCCTGTTGAGGACTGCACGATTCCAGTACTAGCACGAAGCATTAGCAAAGTTCCTTCGGCTTCTTCACCACATGAGCTACGTACTTCTGATCTATCGCCTCCATAAACTGCCCGATAACCAGTGGCACACTCTGTATCCGCTTGATCTCCTCCTGCGCTCGAACAAGTTCTCTCTTCAAGCTCCTGTAATGGGCAATCTGTCAGCCGCTAAGGCTTCTTCGAGGGTCTCCAATATGAGGAAACCATACCTCTGCTCATCCTTGATGTATTCTTCTTGTAGGTTGATGTACCTGTTCCGCCCCAAGTCAGCTTCAACCTAACACGACACATCCCCACGGACGGCTGTGGCACATACTCTAGATGTCTCTGTAGTCTCTTTAAGGTAGCATATTCATCACCCGAGTCATTGCCAGAGCCCTCGAGCGAGTCAATATTTGGAATAGCATCAGCAAGAGTCGCCCTCTTGTGAGGCGCAACGTTGTTCGCCGGATTCTCCACGGCGGCGTCACCCATGGCAGGCAGCTGTGTCTTGGCGATATAAAAAGAAAGTCGAAAACCAGAGAATTAAAGACGGTATTCCAAATGCGATCTGAGGAGGATGAGGGGAAGTTGTTGTTGGTCTGTTGGGTCTGGAGCTTTTGCCAGGAGCTCTCTCCATCGTGATGATGCAGCTCGGCGGGTGCAGCGCGCCAAGTATATCACGTGATGTGGCCAAAGGTGGTCCTATCAACACGAACGGTCTCCGCAGGGCTGAGCTCTTTCTGGATGCTTCCCTATGCGGTTTTGATATTATGAGGTACTGGGACTGTTCTCTTGCACCATGAATACGTGACTGTGTCCTTTTTTAAAGAGTCTAGATGCATCAATGGGAATGAGAAATGCTCAAGAAGATCATGCCCGAAACTCGGTGGAAGTTATGCAGGCATGAAATAGGTCCACGGTCAAGCCGACCTCGAAAGTGCGTATGTCGATAGTTCGCAGTGGTAGACTAGCTTAGGTTGTTCCTTTGTCGTGTAGTGAGTATCGAGCTGGGAGAAATCTGGCACAATATGCCTCCTGGGAACTTCAAGCGTTCCGCACGTATTTGAATATATATATATTCCAGCCGCAACCCACACGGTTAGGCGCGCTGTAGTAAATGTTCACACAGCATATCTCACAGCTTGCGCTGCATTTGACGACCTCTTAAGACTCTATGAGCATCATCTGAGATAGTGAGGTCGACTCATCAGGTCGATTAATATGACTTGATGGACGATAATAAGATTTGTCGCCATGCGGGAGTGAATGCTAACAAAATTCGCGAGGGAAACCTAAAACCAACTATAGTCTGCATCATTGCAAATCGGGAATCCATGAAATGATTATTCTTGATTCGAGTAGCATCACGTTATTAGGATATTTTGAGTCTGTAAAATCTCTACTCGCAGTCTGTCATTTCTGCTTCCGAATTTGGACGGCGGAAATGCCCATCCATGAGTAATACTAGTAGCCCGCAAATTGAAACGCTTTACCTCGTGCCGCGTGCTTTAGTTAGTCTGCTGGTAAATCGTTGCAAACTCGCACCAACCTCTCAATTTACGATGGGGATTGAGTGCTGCATCCCGCGCCTAATAGTACCATCATCCCAGTGTGCAAGTCACTAGGTAAGACGTAAAGAATACGATCAGCGCCAAGGTTTTTTTAAGGCTGTCACCTACGGATCAGAGTAGTTAATAGGAACTGAAGATATTTCGCTGGTTAATAGGCTACGGAGCATCCCCGCATGCAACTCATCTCGGGCATTGATGAGTTAGGTATCTGGCGGCCGAACAGTATCCCGTGACGAAATTGACTGGGACGAGCTCACACTGCGACCGTAGATAACCTGTCCCTCAACAGTATAATGTACGGATGAAACAGTTCAATCTAGTTTGCCCACTCGTAGTTTTATTGCGGGTTAACGTTGGCACCGGGGGACTTCGAGACGATAGGTAATCCCCTATACTGGAAAATCCCTGCCATCGGCACTCAAGAGGATTGTTCGCGTCAATTGATCCTTAACAGACAATAATCGGAAAAGAAGCTACCCTATGGTCACCGCGTCTTAAGTGATGATGTGACACTTCAAGAGCACTGTTGGGTTTCGTCGTTGAAGAGGGGCTCTCCTGGGAATCCGTGGTGCGCCAATAGTCTTAGTCCGCTCCCACGCCTCCGAACCCTGTCTGAGATAAGTGCTGATCAGGCGAGAGCTTTGCTTTCATACGAGTAGAACTCAGATCACAGGCAGCTGACGGAGGTTTTCATCATCGACTGTAACCATCGACAGGGAATCATGTTTCCAATGGAAGTCTACGAGGGCCGTACCGCGGTGTAGTTGATCGAGAGGGTCGAGTTGAGAAGTCTCGGACCCGACTCCACAGAATAAGGAAACTCTGGAAGATCCAATCAGTCATCGAGGTGGAGCTTTGGCAGGACGTGGCAGGTGGGACAGGGACAAAGACAGCATCCATGATCCGCATCGAGGCGGACGCTTGCAAGGGTTGGAAAAAGATCCGTCTCGTTGGACGGTTCTCGTTCTCTGGTGACTCGCAGAGGGGGAATTGGACGGGCAGAACATATATAAGTGAAGTTGGTGCCCTTTCCCAGCTGGGGTCCGGAATGCGAGACTTCTCTTCCCTTTTGCTCTCCTCCATCTCCCTGTCCCCTACTCAGAATGATCATCTCACCCTCTACTTGCTATGTTCAGCACCAGATATGGTACCCTCGTGCATCTACTGCGGTGGGCAGCAGATGTTCGGGGATACCAATGTGGATACACTAACCGGACTTGGCAGCATTTTTGACCTCTTCAGGTCTAGCCTTGCCCTGAAGCAGAGGACGAAGAGCATCGTGGGTATCTGCAGGAGGGATACTGACGAGAGAGTAATTGAATTCTCTCCTCGACAGGTACAGTTGGACGGACGACAGCCTGCTGGACAAAGGGTCAGCCTCCGTGACAGGACATGACGAAACGAGCCGTTGGACGGATCAGGGTCCGTCCATTATACTCCAAAATAGCCCAGAGCCAAGCCTCAGACCATCGAATCCCGATGAAGGGTGTCGGAAACCCGGCTGGGATGGATCCAGAAGAACTAACTCATTATTTAACAGTGGATCCTCATCTGGAGCAAGAACTGATATGATAGATGACAGCCATACCATCATCCGCTGTCTTCGTGGTCCTGTAGTGCGGAATGAGTCGTGGTTAAGGACGAACCAAAGCAGCGTTGGATGGACGGATGGAGGCGAAGGGCTCGTGCGGCGGAAAGTTTCTGACTGAAGTTCGCGGATAGGAGATGCTGCAGTGCCCCGGCTCTCCCCTCTTTTCGGTCCCTCTTTCAAACCAAAATACGTTACTGCCTGAAACCCAAAACCCGCTGTTAAGCACTGCTGGGATTTCCGCTGCGACTGATCTAATCTTTTCTGATCCCTTTCGCGCTGCCGGAATCACTGGTTCCCTATTCCGCCAAATAAGCGCCTTTCTTTTCCCTATACGCCCGTCCGTCCCATTCCTGTTGCCCCCGAGCCTCCACTCCAGAGCGCTCTGCGGTGCACTGTCTTCCTGTCAAGGTACGCCTCCCCTGACCATTTATCTCGCTCTGCTTTGCTTTCCCTCTCGGGGGCCTCGGTTCTCGTACATCAGGTCCTCTTTGCGTGACCAGTAGCCACGCACTAGCCGCCATCTGTCATTCCTCAGCACGACACGCGGGCACCGTAGACACCGCACTTGCTGCGTCCCATCGGAGGCCTTCCTGCTCCTCATGGCTCGTTATCATTAGTCCGATCACAATCCAGCTTGGTTTGATGCTGATGAGATAGCTTCTGGCGATAGTATCCCACGGGGGTCCTGCTCTCTTCACCACGGTCGGCCTGCTTCGCATCCCGCCTCACTCTCGCTGCCCTGGTCCCGTGACTTTCCTTTCTCGGGCGCAACTAAGGTCTCCTCTGACCGCTGCTATTTTCGGAACCGGGCATCAACCTCTTCCTCCGCTCGCATTTCGGTAGCCCAGTCAACCAACCTTGTCGGTATGTACCTATCTTGCTGCTCTCCGATCCTTGCATCTATCATCACATCTCCTCCGACCTTCCTCCGGTCCTTCTGAGTCGCTCTGTGTCCTAGTGGCGCCGGGTAGTCGGTGACTGGCGCCTCGCGCGTCGTCGTCGCGACTTCCTCTAGCTACGGCGTTGTGCATCTCAACGCGTCTGGAACGTCTTGATAGTGACTTGCTGCTCGAGGCCTGTCTGGAATTGGATGGAATGAGATGATGACGATATTGTCGCGTGGCTTATTGATGATCATTTCATGCATGATCGCGTCCTTGATTACATGCTGATCCTTGTCTTCGCTCCACAGATGGGTTGGTCCAGCTATACGACATGAATGCCTGGCTTGCTGACGCCTCGAACATCCCAAACCATGACAATGGTGCCTTCAATCCTACCATCGACCCCTCGATGGCCTTCCTCCAACCTTCTCCCACGCCGCAAGACCCCAATCAGTTCCAGCGCATGTTCAATGGCGTACCGCGAAACGTCTCCCCTGGTTTTAACCCGAATCAAGTGATCCCCTCGAAACGCCCGCGACCAGAAGATGGAATGTCTATGTCGCCTCGCCAGGCACCTGGTGGGTTGCCAACGCGCTCACAGACACCCCATCAGGTTCCGTTTCCAGGCTTTCAAGGCCCCTCTAACGGCGCTCCCCAGTTTGCTCAACATCCAACTCCTTATCAACATCTCCAACAAGCAGGTTCTGCCAATGTGACGCGGTCTCCGATCATGCAAGATTTCGACCAGCATGGGGTTCAGAGGGTGCAGACTGCATCTCCTAGCCCATTTTCTCCTGCGGGTCACCATGTGGGATCCCAGATGTCACCCACCCAGTCTGAGCATGGGAGTCGAGTGAATACTCCTCAGAATAATACATTCATGCCAGGCCAACCTTTCCCTCAGGGAATGCCTCCCCAGTTTTCGCCAGCGCCGGCTATGACCTCTGCTGCTGTCCAGGCATCGATGCAAGCGCAATTCAACAATATGTCGCAAGCGTATCCTGCTCAGGCCTTGGCTGTGCAGCAACAACGCTTGTATCAGATGCAGCTCCAAAACCAAGCTCGTCAGATGCATGCTAACAATTCTGCCATGGCGGGACGACCTAGTAGCAGTGGGATGAATCCCATGGTCAATCCCCAGATGGCAGCGATACGGCAAATGCAGCAAAACATGGCTAAACCGGCGAATCCAGAAGGTTTTATGAGATCACTTCAGAAGTTTATGATGGCTCGCAATCTTCCCCTCGATCCGAGTCCGATGGTCAGTGGGCGTCCGCTTAATCTGGTCCAAGTTTACGCGACTGTCATCAAGATGGGTGGGTCAAAGAAGGTTAACGCCGCAAACATGTGGCCTGTAATCGCCCAGCAGCTAGGATTTCCCCAGATGCAGTACCCCATGGCTGCACAGGAGATTCGTGATCACTATCTTAGGAATCTTGCACCATACGAACAGGCCTTCCTGCAGAAACAGTTCGCAGAACAGATGCAGCAACATGCCCCACAGAGACAGCCCAGCGATGGCACTAGGATGTCTTTCCAGCAGCACTCGCCTGCCAAACCTGGACAAGGGTTTGAGTCGCCGCAACAATTCTCACAGTCTCCCCAGCCTGGAATGCCAGTCCAGAATAATTTGCAACAGAATGCAGGCAATGGATTCATGACGCCGCAAGTTAAGGCCCAGACCAAGCAACAACCACCGCAGCACCGGTCAAGTCTCTCTCGTTCGTCTCAACCTCCGGGAACACCACAAGATGCTTCCGGGCAATTTCCAGTCCCGTCGCCTGCTCAGCCCGGAAAGCCTCCATCTGCCCCGGTAGCTGGGAAGACTCCCGGGGCCCTCGAACAGCCAGCACATCTGCCCTTCCAGCACCCTATTGAGGATCCATTCAAACCAATGGTCTTGCCCGAAAACAAACTTCATGGTCCGGTGGTAATTGATGAGGTATACACCCTTGGGGAAGATATCACGAGACTTAAGCCAAATGTACCCAGTTTTGCTGAGCTTGGCGTTATTGATATCCATGCTTTGACGATGAGTATCAAGTCTGGCTTACATGCTGAGATGCGACTGGCTTTGGACACATTGACTACGATCTCATGTGAGCCAGCCATTCAGCTCTCTCTGGATAACTGTGACGATCTGGTCGAGACTTTGATCGAGTGCGCCGAAGAACAAGCGGATCTGCTTGCCGAAAACACTATTGAAGTGTCAGACGTTATGCTTCTGCCCCCATATGAGGAGGTCATGCGCGGCTGCCGCCTGGAAATATCGTCACTTGTTGACGTCCCAGAGTTTGGTAGTCTCGAGTATGAGCTCGATCGTGCTGTTGATCGGCTCATCTGTATCACTACCATTCTTCGCAACTTTTCATTTACGGAATCGAACTTTGGAATATTGGGAACGGCACCTGTCATCAAGTTCCTGGCTACTATAATCCGATATCTGGGGACTAGGACTATGTTCCTGCGGACGCATCAGAATACTTTAGACTTCATGAAAGATGCGGTAATATATCTCAGCAACCTGGCGCATACGATTCAGCTTCCAGGGAAGGAGGAGGCACTATATCTCCTGCACTTCCTCCTGTCATTTGCGCCGACTCCTGTACCCAATCTTGGCCCGGAGGGTGTTATGTTTGCGCCTTACAATCCTGCTATCCACAGATATACTCCTGCTGCGATCGATAGCTTGGCTAAGTTGCTGGCAAGAGACGAGCCAAATCGGATGTATTATAGGGCCATATTCGCTGGTGAAGGGTCCGCAGCTCCTCAGGACGAATTACTTACCCGTGCATTCGGTCTGGCGATCTGCCCTATTCCAGATCAGCCACGAAAACCTCTTGCCATCGCAGATGCTCGGAAGGTCTTCCTTATGCAAGGCTTGTTGGCGGCCGATGTCCTGTCTGGCTTTGCCAGTGGTTCGCTAGCTAAGGCATGGCTGGAATCGACAGATGGCTTCGCGGTACATCTTCTCAGACTTTCGTGTCTATTGAGCACAGAACGAGTGCCTCCGGTCAACCAACGCCAAAGCCAGGCAGCAAGAGGACAAGCTGATGCAGATGCCCATGCATATAGCTCTATAATCTACCGGGGATTGGCCATTCTCCGTCGATTAGCGGAGAAATCCAAGCGAGTAGATAGTGGCTCCACACTGCGCGTTCCTTCTGGTGTCCTCCCGAAGAAAGAAAGCCTGCTCGGTGCTTTGCTCACACCAAACCTTGATCCAGCGGTGGTTCGGCAATTGATCACTTATGCTGGATTAGGTGATTGACTAGATTATCCGCAAAGCTGTTTCTCCTCTTTCTGCTGTGCTTTCTACAGTCAAATTGGGGCCTTTACCAGTTGTAGTTCCTCGCCTTCGGATTTTCAATACTCTTCTCTTCTACCGATGTCTTCTTTCATCTGAAGGCGTTTTTGTTCTTTTGGCGCAGGCGAGGAGATGACTACTGCAACAGTGACATACTATACCGTTTTGCTTGACAGTGTACAGTGCCGAGATCTTTTTTTGAGCGAGTGTGCATGATGCTTTCTGAGTTGTGATTGTCTCTGATTTACTGGCTCCCACGTGATTGCTTTTCGAGATCATGGCATCTCTTTAGTTTTGTGTTGAGCCGTCTTGTTATTCATCTGCAAAGTGGGAAAAGCGACATTTGGGAAGGGAACGGTCGGATACGGCGAATTCATGAGGAAAGTATCATCCCGGTGACAGATATCCGCCTCTTCTAGTAACTTAGAAAAGAAGCGGTTATGAAGTATTCCACACGGTTTCTTTTTTTTTCTTACTCTTCGGCAGTATTCTTCTTGACTGTAGGAACTACAACGTTTTGACATGCTAATTCTAGCCTTTCCTCGAACTTATCTGAGACCAAGAAGTAAGTAGCTTGTAGAATTGATGCTCGAGTGGAAGTAGTGGACATTCATGAGATCTCAAACTTTCTGAACTCTATTACCAGATCTGCACAGCGGACTGGAAGCTCTTTTGGTTGCTTCGATACCTATGTTCAATGGCCACTGCCCCGATTGGTGACTTGATCGGGGATGTATTAATGCGCTTTCTTATCTCAAATACTAAATAGTAGTCCCATACCAGGAGTAACGATGTTAATGAGATTTAGATTCCGGAGAGAGAAGATAATTCTCCTGGAAGATTTTTTGGGGTTTCTTATTTTACTTGTCATGTCTGCTCTACGGTAGCATAATCACAGATTGAATGGCTGGGGTGGTGCTATTCGATTAGTTAGGGCGGTCTTCGTGAGATGAGAGACTTCCTATTCCATTCATATTACCTCCTCGACGAACTTACTATCAGAAAACAGAAAATAGGGACGCATATGTTTTGCGCTAAAGAAGTACCCGGTCAATAACCCTAAATCACATGCCCAATTTTCACGCTCGATTAAGCTGCAAGCAGACATACTGAGGAGTTTCGTTGGAGATATACAGATAGAAATGATACATGGAGATACGTCAAGCGTGAAGAATAGGGAGATAAAATGAGACGAGCACAAGACCCAGACCGCCAAGAATAGAAACAGACACCGGCCCGAAAAGAGGCAATTGCAGGACCCAACGAGTAGGGAAAAAAAAGGAAATAAGAATCCACGCTCACTGTACTCGACATTTTTCTGACTTTCCACCTCTTCTCATAGCTTTTTTGCCTCTCCAGAAAGTGCTACTGGGCACCACTTTTAAGATGATATTGTGATTCAATCATCGCACGGATGTGTTGGTCATGTTGTATGTCCAGGTCGTAGATATGGAGGGAATCAAATTCAAAGTGATAGGAACTTTTTTTTAGAAGTTGCGGTCCAGAAGGAATTTCTGAATCTCGGGTTTACGCCAGCCCTATATAATTCATAGTTTGTTAGCCGATGAAAAATTGAGAATCCTGCTCCCTTCCGCCAATAAGGAGCTCTAAAAACTCATTGAGGACGGGAACTGAGGAGTATACATACCTTGACGATGATATGTCCATTGAGTCTGTTGATCGTTACATCAGGGCTCTTGTTGCGTGAATCTCCAGACTCTAGACCTAGGGCACGTGCCAGGTCACTCCGCAGGGCCTCCAGATCACCCTCCGTCTTTTGAATCTTGGTTTGCTGCTTAGTACCACCGGCCTTGGTAACCAGATAGACCGGCAACTGGTTGGAAGGAGTACGGCGGACGAAATAAGGGAGGTTGGTCAGCTGCAGAGGTGGAGCTTGTGCTTGCGTCTGCGGCTTCACAGGGCTCGTGGGGGCGGAGTTCGAGCGTCTCTCTGCGGCAGCCGGAGAGCGGCGGGTGAGCTTTGCTAGAAAGGTTCGTGACTGCTGAGTAGGAAGTGCAGTGCGGGAGGAAGAAGGTCTGGAAAGAGATTGTAGAGGGGTTTCTGCGATATGTTAGCAATTTTTTTCCGGCTATCGTATGATGCGATTGGAGACCGCGAAAAGGAGAATATGGAAGCCATACGTGAGTGGCTCTGTCCTCTGTGCGAGAATATCACTGGGATTGTGCTGAATCGTCTACTTGAAGCATTGATCTGGGTTGTTGTGAGATTCAGCGACAGAGAAGACGACTGTTTGCGAACAGCCGAGGAGAGCGAGGGGGACTGCAGTAGGGACGCCATGACGGGCAATATAAGGACCAAACAAGCAGCTTGATACCAATCTCACTGCAATTAAGGTCACCCTGGCCGCAGCAGCAGACGGGGTCGAGAACGCGTGGAGGTCCGGGGATATCTCTTGCGTCTGGCAGTTTTATCTTCTACTTTCTTGGAGTTTTGAACGTCCCTCGGACCGCGGACATCCGCCTAACCCGTTTTAGGTCTAGCGCAGTTGGGCCCTCCCACTCACATTTTCGCCCGCCAAAAGAAGTCGCACATTCATCGAAAGGAAGAAGATCCAGACGCTCCACGCCTCTCTTTCTATCTTCCTTCCCCCCCATCAACCCCTCGTTGTCGCCCTCTGCTTGCCATCGTTCACCATGGCAGACAACGCTCCACCGTCCGCGGAGACTATGCTCAACGGCGCCGCTGCCCACCCTCCTAAGACCGCAGAGGAAATCGCAAAGGAATACGACCTGCTGCCGAAGTTGATTCCCTACCTCGACCGTCACCTTGTTTTCC
Organism: Paecilomyces fulvus; assembly: GCA_029606305.1. Classification (NCBI taxonomy): domain Eukaryota; kingdom Fungi; phylum Ascomycota; class Eurotiomycetes; order Eurotiales; family Thermoascaceae; genus Paecilomyces; species Paecilomyces fulvus. Next base: position 465,260 of record JAPVCG010000067.1, on the reverse strand, counting down.
CGTTGTTGGAGTTTATCTCTGGTCAGGAAGATGAGAACCATCAGATTACCCGCGCCAAATATGAGCTCTTGAAGCACACCAACATGACCGACTACGTCGCGAACCTCTGGCAGGAAATTAACAACTCCGACAAGATCCCTGACGAGTTCGTGAAGAAGAGGGAAGAAGTTCTGGCCAAGCTGCAGCAGTATCAGGAGGACAGCTTGAAGATCACGGAGCTGCTGCAGGATGACGCTGTTGTGGGCAACCTGCGCAGCGACAAGGTCGCTAACTTGAAGTACCTCGAGGAGCAGCACGGTGTCACCATCGACATGGTCAACGTTCTGTACGACTACGGCCGGTTCCAGTATAGCTGCGGTAGTTATGGAAATGCCGCGGAGCTGCTGTACCAGTTCCGTGTCCTGTCCACGGACAACGACAAGGTCTCTGCTGCCACGTGGGGTAAGCTGGCCTCCGAGATCCTGACCACCAGCTGGGAGGCTGCGATGGAGGAAGTGCAGAAGGTGAAGGAGTCGATTGAGACCCGACTATTCAACAACCCTCTGGGCCAGCTCCAGCACCGATCATGGCTGATCCACTGGTCCCTTTTCCCGTTCTTCAACCATGAACCCGCCCGCGACGTCCTCACCGACCTCTTCTTCTCCCCCGCCTACATCAACACCATCCAGACCAGCTGCCCCTGGATCCTCCGGTATCTGGCCGCCGCTGTCATTACGAACCGCAACCGTGCACACAAGAACACCAGCGCTTACCAGAAGCAGCTGAAGGACCTGATCCGGGTGGTGCGACAGGAGGACTATGAGTATGCTGATCCGATCACGGACTTTGTTAAGGCCCTCTACGTCGACTTTGACTTCGAGGAGGCTCAGAAGAAGCTCAGCGAAGCTGAGGAGGTGTTACGGAGCGACTTCTTCCTTGTGGCTGCTGCCGATGCTTTCGTTGAGGCCGCCAGACATCTCATCTCCGAGAGCTACTGCAAGATTCACCAGCGGATTGATATCAAGTATGTGGTATCCGCGCAGCTTTGTTTGAATAGGAGCTAATCTAGTTGCTTAGGGATCTCTCTGCCCGTCTGGGTCTGAACCAGGATGAGGGTGAGAAGTGGATCGTCAACCTGATCCGTGACACCCGTGTCGATGCCAAGATTGACTACAAGGAGGGCACTGTCCTCATGAACCACCCTCCGCAGTCAGTGTACCAACAAGTCATTGAGAGGACCAAGGGTGCATTCTTCAGAACGCAAGTCTTGAGGTTCGTATTTTCTTGGGAGCCCCCTTGAATGAAGATGGTAGAGTTAACATATTGGGATTCAGTGCGGCTGTTGCCAAATAAACATGATCTGTGGCCGGGCCGTTCCTTTCGACCCTGTTTCTTCTTAATCAACACACCACGAATTGCAGGCTTCTTGACCGATGGGACCAGTAGTGTGGCATAGGGCTGGCGTTCAGGCGGTCCACCTTTTCTTTTCCGTTTCGACCTGTTTTCTCTTTTACCATCTTCTCGAAGCTGCCCCTTTTGTTGCCTCCGAGAGATTGTTTTCAGTCAGGGAGATCCCGACTTCCAAAATATACTGGATGAGACGGTGCAGTGTACCCCGTGGGTCACACCAAAATATCATGTGATCTATGATGCTGTTACGAATAGTCGATAGACGCAAGTGAAGACTTTTTTTTTTGACGGGACCTTAAAACTGCTTTCCTATTCCTAGCATCATCTCCTTGATTGGCACTCTTTGCGTCCCGAGCCCCCCACGCCTACTAGACATGGGTAATGCACTTGACATTGGACTGATTCTCGTTTAACTAACTAGTTAGCATATCGCCCACTTACGTAAATCAAGATCTCTCTGGAGGACCAGGAGACTAGACTCTGCCTGATAACATTCCTTATCAGAGTTTATCTTAATTGTGAAACCTTACTGGGACGTCTGCATATCATATGATGTGCTCCAGCCACTGCATATAGTAAGTAGTTATAGCTTCTCGGAATATAATACTCTAATCTCGTATTCATCAATTCAATATCCCAACACTCGCCACAGGTTTACAGCCAGTAGGTGGTTATTGAGGCTATCTAAGGCGTATGTATCAATCGAGGATTATTCATGGATGTTCAAAGCACAGACAGCATAGAAGGCTACAGGACCGGTGCACAGTATCCATCCCAATCTATCTAGACAATGCCCAATAATAATACCCAGTATTATTTCCAGCAGCATATATTATAATTCAGGGTTATTTTATCCATTTTCGTTCATCTTAAGTTTAGACTTCCCGAAGTCTCCGCCAAGCACTCGAAGGCAAGTAAAGGAACCACAGTCTACGAAGATTGCCAGTAAAGATAAGCCATAACTGCCGCCATGTGGCGCATATTTCGGCGTTTTCATACCACTGAGAGCTGTTCTCGGTGACTTTGACCTCTCACCATCATGGGATTGTGTAGATGTGGCAATGTTGGATGTCCCGTTTTACGTTTTCGGGGACTTGGCTTATCAGGGCCTGTTCTTACTTATGTTATAGTGAGGCATGATAAGAGTCTTCGTACGAGAAGGGAACCGCATTGGGGGTCTTAGGGGAAACAGTATGGGGTGGATGGGATCAGCTAGAGCTTAAGCTGTCTTTGATAATCTAATTAGGGCTGCTTCTGTCTCATTCTTCTAGAATGTCTAGAAATGTTGTCCCTTGCTGTTTCTTCCTCGATTTATGCGAGTGACAGGACGCTAAGTGACCGTGATGATCAGCATTCCTGGGGAGGATTATCAGCGAGGTTTCTCTTATCCATAACTTCGAAAACATCCTTATCTACCAGATAGTCCATCACCCAATGGTGTCCCGGCGATGGTTATCTTTTCTGTATCACTCGGCGAAACTAGTCCCCTGCTTGGCAACTCACTTCTAGGATTCTTGTGGTGTCGAGCGGATCCAAAGACAGGGGAGCACACGGCCTCAATGCTCTTGTCGTTTTGCCACAAGTGGGATGATATATCGTATAGATGTTCCCCATATCCTGTGCTTTTTCTTCCATCCATTGCCTCATCCTCGATTCTGATCCAGCCAGGCCCAGGCAGCGTAGGCTGAAGGGGTTCTTCGGGCATTCATCCCTTTTGCCCTCCTTGAGTTGCTCATTTGCTTCAATTACTGACGATGTGGGAGGAGAAGCAAGATACGAAAGGCGTCTCCATGCCTGACGTGGAAGATGTTCCTGGTGTCGGCGAGGTCATCGAGACGCACAAAGGTCACCAGTCGCAGATCGAAGCCGATCTGTACGATGAAAGATATGAACTCACCACGAAGCGCGGACTGAAGAGTCGTCATCTGCAGATGATGGCCCTGGGCGGCACCATTGGTACTGGTCTGTTCGTTGGTAGTGGTCAGGCACTGGCACTGGGCGGTCCTGCCTTCTTGTTCGGATCGTATATCTTCATGGCATTACTGGTTTTCTTCATCGTCACGGCCATCTCGGAGGTCGCGTCTTATCTGCCGGTGCACGGAGGAAGTATGAGCTACTACGCATACCGATATGTCTCCAGCAGTCTCGGTTTCTCGATGGGGTACCTTTACTGGTATTCGCTGGGAATTCTGGTGCCCTATGAGATCACAGCCGCTTCATTAGTGATAGGATATTGGGATCCAGAGGGCCATATCTCTATAGGCGTGTGGATAACAGTGAGTCGTGGACATCTGACGTTTGAATCCTAAAATCGAGAGAAGATGATTGCTAACACCTATGGCTAGATCATGTTGGTAGTCATTGTCGGACTGAACCTGCTACCTGTTAGATTCTACGGTGAATCAGAATTCTGGTTCTCCAGCCTCAAAGTCATCCTTCTCGTCGGTCTACTGATGGTGTCGTTTATCCTTTTCTGGGGAGGTGGTCCCAATCAGCAGCGATTAGGGTTCCATTATTGGAAAAGTCCCTACGTCGCTGGAAAGACATATATTGTGGATGGCGACTCTGGACGATTCGTTGCTCTCCTACACTGCGTAGTCCTGAGTGCCTTCGCCTTCATCTTCGCGCCGGAACTGATCGTCATCGGAAGTGGTGAGATGGAGTCACCTCGTCGCAACATCCCCCGCGCGTCCAGACGCTTCTTTTACCGTCTCATCTTCTTCTATATCCTGGGAATTCTCTCCATCACAGTCATCTGCCCGTCGACCAACACGAAGCTGACAAATGGCGGCGCTGGTGCTGGCTCCTCGCCGTTTGTCATCGGTATCAAGACCGCTGGTATACCGGTTTTGGATCACATCGTCAACGCGGTGGTTCTCACGTCAGCTTGGAGTTCTGGAAATTCCTTCCTGTACATGTCCTCCCGGTCCCTCTACTCCCTGGCCGTGGCCAACCAAGCGCCTTCCGTCTTCAAGAAATGTAACCGCTGGGGTCTCCCCTATGTGGCGGTTGGAGTGAGTGCCTTATTCGCAGCCCTGGCATATCTTTCCCTGGGAACGTCCAGTTCTACTGTCTTCAACTGGTTCGTGAACTTAACCAATACGTCCGGCTTTATCAGCTGGGCCTGTTGCGCCATCATCTATTTTCGCTTCCTCAAAGCAACAAAAGTACAAGGTGTGGAGAGACCGTACAAGTCACACCTCCAGCTGTGGGGGGCGTACATTGCCCTCGTGGGATCTGTGTTCCTTACCCTGGTGAACGGCTTCACGGTGTTCTTCCCACAGAAATGGTCTGTTTCTGATTTCTTCACTGCCTACATTGGCATTCCGGCCTTTGTTGTCTTGTATGTCGGCCATAGGATCGTTTACCGGCACGAGCCCTGGATATTGCCACCGGAGGCTGTCGACCTACAAACGGGCTTGGAGGAAGTCCTTGCAGCTGAAAAGCCTGAACGGGTCCGTGACACATGGTGGAAAAAGTTGATGATCATCGTTGAGTAGGGTCTTCTCTCTTCTTTTCCCTAGTGTCCTTCAGATGTATCTATTTTACTTGCCATAGAGCTTGGACGAAATATGCATGCAATATCGCTGCTCCATGATATAACTATACAGGCCTGCAGGCGAACGAGTGCGTATGGTAGAGACGTAGATCATTTCTCGCGGCTGAGTTGATTGAGAGAGTGCGAAGCGTGTCCGTGTATTTCGTAATCTACTGTCACTCCTGGGTGCTTTCAGGTAATGGAAGCAGTTGTCCCTGTGGTCCATCAGTAGTATAGTATTACGGCTGTGAGATCCAATACGCATGCAGGTAGGACTTCGCCCCGAAGGCCATCGAATTTGACGCAACCTACCTTTGAAATCAGAAGATGTTCTTTGTCTATATGATGAGTTGGATAATGCTGTGTCTTCTGCTTGCGTACATGATCACACTGATCACTCACGTGTTGCCATGGCTTGGAGTCCGCGGTTCGGTTTCAGTACTATACCGGATAGTAGGCCAGAGACTTAGTCTTCTATTCCTGGAAGTCTGCTTCAGGCCAACGGTGGAAATCTGATGTACAGTAAGCTCCTATTCTCAGAAGGCCGCATACTATATTCTGGAGTGCTGTAGGTGAAGTGCTGTTTTCCTCTCTTGTCAGGAAGTATTTATAGATGTCGAGTACAGATGTCTCACTGCATCCGGTGCGGTGTTTTGAACATGTTGTTGTCCTATGTGGATCGCTAAGGCTAGGCAAGCCAGAACACGATGGCGAGAATTCAGATGGGGGACTTCTCCTTCTCTGTCGGATTTCATGTAACAAGGGCAGAGATGACTGACTATAAGAGGTACTCATAAGCTGGAGGCATCTAGAGTCGACGTGGGGTAGCGGTGTTCATGCTCGTGCTCTCTCGCTTCAAGTACTGATGGATCTGAAGTCATCGCGATTCTTGATTAAGCGATTATAGACGTCTTTCAGAGACAGATGCGCAGTTGAAAGTATAGTCCTGTGATGAAAGGTATGGGAGAACAGGAAAGAAGAAATAGACGATGTTGACTATCCACGTAAAGAAGTGAGGATTGCAAACGGTATACTTTTTGAATAGACAGAATTCCATTGTTCAGAATCACTGACTAGACAAATAACTGAAATGGGGACATAGGTGTGATTTCTCAGCTCTAGGTACTGACCTCGCCCGATAGTCTGCGGACCCTGCGAATCGAAAGACGGTGGGCCTCCAGAATGAGACATTCCACAGATCGACATCGTGGTATATGGGGCCTGCGGTTTTGTGTACCCGGCGAAAAATTCAACGTGCTAAGTACCTTTTGGTACATTGAGGTATCTCAAAAGACGAAAGAACAAGAGAGCTGCCCTTGTTGTAAAAAAAGAAAAAAGTAGGTTGATTCTTAGGACCATCATGTTGATCCTAAAGGAACATCATCGACGATATCGCCTGGAGTCGCACTCCGCTGGACGTCTGCGGGGTCGCTGCTCCACGGGAACCAGCTCATTGATATACGGTTCAGTGGACGAGTATCTCCCTGAGCTGTCGATGTACGCATTGCCAGTCATCCGCAAAGCTTCCTGACGTTCATACTCTCGAGACATGACCGCTAGATCCTCGATTTGCTCCTAAACGCCCAGTCAACGTTCATTGCCCTGTTATTGATCGAAACCAGTAGGGGGACTATACTCGTGTCAAAGGCATACCGACAATGATATAGCCATCACGCCCCTTGGAAGAGATAGTCAGGGTCGGTCCAAAATTGTAGGGCACGAGCTACCGCATTCCAGGGAGGTCGTTACCTGATAAGTATAGGGCCGTACTGAGGCAGATGGACCAAGGAAGTACTGTATATGACCAAGTACAATGTGTCGTGAAAGGCCGTATCCAGGAAGCCAGTATCGTTGAACTCTGGGCATGATTAACACGGTAAGTAGGTCTCTCGATAGGCACCGTGCAAGTACACAAGAGAGGAATGCAAGTCACTGGCAGGGTAATACACAGGTTGAAGGAGCTATAACTATGTGAGATAAATGATTAATAAGAGGTGTGGTATTTCCACATCGGTATGATTGAGCAGAAACTCTCGCTTCTTTTAAACCCAGGAACCGCAAACATTTTGACGGACCAAAGTCTCACGCATGCCTCTATCGCGAGTCAGGAGCCACCGCCTCTCAGGCGGACATGGAAGATCCAGGAATAGATGAGAGATCCTCGTTTGGGCGTTGGAGATGATGTTTATGTCACGCTGAACCACCGCCTCACTCTTTTTCAGATGATCCCATCCAACGATCGCCAAAAGTGAGGCTTCACAGTCCAGGTCCCTCCCGCAATCCATGAGGGGCATAACTACCGGTCACCTCTGGTTCTCTTTCGTCTTTTTCTGTCCTGCAGCCGCCTCTGGCTTGATCAATGTTTGCCGCGCGAACATGCGACGCCATTTTGGGTGCTGCTGCGACGATGTCGTGGCCCCACGGATCGCACAGTGTCTCGAGTCCAGAGTGTGCCCCGGAACTTTAAGAAATTCAGCCTCGCATGAGGCGAATCGGAGTCCTGGCACAGGAGAATTCTCAAAAAAAAAAAGAATTTCTTTTTCTGCTGGCTGCAGACAGGCGGTTATGGACAAGGAAATCGAAGGACAGGAAGAAGACATGACCGGGTCAACAAATCGGTACTTTTCCGGAACGAGGTCATCCATTGAAATCAAAATTCATGAGCTCTCGCTCGTCAGTCTTCCACCGCGAAATCGGCTGTCAATAATGGATCCTGCTATTGATCTGTCCTTGTCTCCGGGACTGGAGAAAGTTGCATATCTGTGAACGGGTATTGGGTGCGAAGCAACATCACAAAGGGGTTCTCATGTAGAACTTTCATCCCTTCGCTGCTACTGGCATAATCAATGGTCTATCGTCAGCTTCTCAGCTTCTGTGGCAAAGTCTAAGTCTGTCAGTTTGACTTATCAGTATCCCCTGAAACTGGGCCTCTGTACGGACAATCTCACTGCTCACTGGGATCTATGCTGTAGACAATCACAGGTCAAATATCAGTGTGACACTGCCTATAATCAATGGGTCCTAGGCTTTCTCCCTTCTGGAGATTTGGTAGGTCCACTTCTCACTGGTCGACATCTGATATTCATTTTTCCAAAATCCCCGATGGGACAGAGCGACAGAACCAGACGGACGGTACAGTGATTGGTGAAGTATTCCACAATTCCGCAGGAAAAAAAAAAGGCTACTGCAACCTCTGAGCTTCTTCATAAGTCACAACTAGTGAGCTGAGGTGGTAATCACTTCTAGCGCGTTGCTACACGTTGATCCACCACTCCAAAGGCCTGGGTAGGTTGCCTTCGATGCCGTGGAACGCCAATTGACGGTCCACCCTCTGCGCATTATTGTATATATCTACAAGATGAGGCGCAAAGCGGGGTGATGGGGGGGTACGTTTCTCGCTGCAGGGGCAAATTGCCGCTCATGATTCGACCGCGAAAGGTGCAGAGTTTCCTTCTGCGGACTGGGATACGTACTCTGGGTCTATAGAAGGTGCAGAATGGGACCAGTACCTTCTACACGCACAGGAGTCTCCGGAATCAGTTTTGTCCTTGCGTTCGGCAACATCAGCCGTTCGTCCCCCCATTGTATGTAGATCTGGGCCATTCGCAGTTGCTGCCAACGTCAGTGGCTAAAAGAAGAGAATAAAATGGAATGCATGGCTTCCCGCTGCAAAGAACTATGGCTACTGACTCTTGTATGCTATTGAGCGCCTCCTTTCAGGCATCTTCAACCTTGAAGATCTGTCTATCGGGCCTACCCATCTGGAAATCAATATTGTCAGTCACAGCTGTATGACAAAGTATCATGACTTCTATAGTTCCGTATCAGGCTTGTTATCCGAAGATGACCTCAGAAGGCTGGACCATATTTCCCTTAAGTAACTATGGGTTCTACGTATTCATTGGAAGACGACGATGGACGCCCAGCAGCTCTAATTATCTCTCCGGGGCAATTCTCTAGCCCCTTTCTTAGATAAGACCAGTGCCTGGCCAGCTCACACTTGTACTCCCCTTCTGCCTCCCAGCTTGGTCCCACAGGCGGAAACAAGGAGGGAATGAGAAAAGAAGACGCAAGGTAATACAACCTAGAAGCCCCTGACAGGAAATGATTCCTAGATGACGTATGACAAAGGCAACAGGTCAACATCAGCCGCATCCTGGAAGCTTCACTTCAAAATAGCAATCTACCAGCATCATTGACTGAACAAACATACGGCCCAAACACATGGCCAGATTGACCTATACGTTATTATGGGCCGAAATATTCTGTTTTTTATCCAGTCGCTTCACTTTCAAATAGTCCAGTTTGCGGGCAAGTTTATTAGATACCCATGCCATGACCACAGTGACAAAAAGAAGTGGAAGTGCGAAAGCAGCAACCCATTTTGCATTTATTTGAAATTCTGTCATTCCCCAGACGCTCTGTAATATGTTATGACAAGCGACTCGTAACGGATCGCGAAAAAGCACTTACTGTTGCAAATGATAAGGGAACAAACACAAATGCGAGATATGTGAGCCTGTTTATGGTTCTTGCCTCGTTGACCGCAACAATATTGAAAAGCTGGGAACTTGTTATTTCAAGACATAGGATTCTCATGGGATTGACTGGTGTCTTACTAGATTGATCGAGTCATCTACCTTCTTTAACAGAAGATCAATTGCCTTCTGGGAAAGACCTTCGTGGTGGATCATAGACTGTAGCCTGAAGCTGAATCCTTCCGGGATCTCAACTGATACTAAATTATCGAAGAACATATCAATGCGTTGGAACACCGCTTCCTGATATCGCTTGAGCTCCAGTAGCGATAACAGACTTGACTCTTCTTTATGGAGAGAAAGAGAGAGCAGAGCGATGGGTGCTTCAGTGAAATGCCGAATAATCCTTTCTCTCTTTTCATTAAGACCCAGGCATTTCATTAGTATCACAACTAAATGTATATCGAGGCTGGGGGTACATACATCCTTCTCAACCTGTTCAGCCAGGTCTTCGTACCTTTCATTCCACTTTTTAATGTAAAGGGAACTGTAGAGATCAAGCACAAGCCACATGTGGTACGTCCCATAACGAGACCAGCGCTTTGCGGCTCTATAGTGATGCATAATATTCTTTGCAATCGAACTGTCATCGTCAAGTCCCTGGGAAGGCACAATATTGACGCGCGGATCAAAAAGTACCGCAAAATGTTTGTCATTATCAGGAATCCATACGCCGATGTAACGAGCAGTGGAAATATCTATTTTCAATTAATCGCTTATAGAAAAGAGTGGCAAACACAGGGCAGAGAAAAATCAACTGAAAAGCTTCACAATCACCATACCTGTGGTAGGAAGGAACGGCGCGTCGAAAATCAGACCTATGTGTCAGTGAGTACAGTGAATCATTAGTATGACATCCTACATACCTCTTTTGTATCTGCTTGGAAGCCGTCGTACGGAAGTCTGCTTTCTGAGGAGACGCTTGATACCTTGGAGTTCCAGTTCAAGATCGCCGATTTGGTCTTCATTCGCCAATCCCTCAAGAATTCTGAAAAAGGAAAAGAACATCAATTCTCCTTTAACCAAAGAAATACAAATTAGGAATCCTCTGAAGCTACTCACACAAGAAAAAATTTGCTCTCTTCCTGCGCTTCGCCCAATGCATAACGAAACTGACTCCACGTTGTATCGTCCTCGTCCATGAAGCTGAAATGTCTGACCATCTGCACTTGGTCAGAGTGATGATTTTTTGCAATATCTTCAGTATATTGGCCCCGCCTCTCTTTCGTCTCCAGTAAAGTAGCTCTCTGGACACCAACCCCTGAGGACACTGGAGTGAGCAGCAGTTGATTGTCTCGATGTCTACTTGGAGAGCCGGTGGAGTCTCCATCACTATCCTCATCCACTCCTCCTCGTGCCGTTGACTCAGTTCGTACACGACTGCTCCCTTCAGAAGAATCGGAGATCGTCCTTTCAGTTGTCCGGCTAATCCAAGTAGCCTCACGTCGTAAAGTTCTTCCTCCAGTTGTTGCCTGCTCAAGAGGTCTCTGGTCGCGCCGGCCACGGAGAATCCTTGGACGCATTGTTCTATGAGCGTCTTCCTGCTCTGGTTCTGAAAATTCGATGTCACTATCTATTGGAATGGAGGAACTAGTCCTACCAGAATCTCGTCGTTCTGCTCTCAGTGGAGCCGAAGGGCCAGGAGAAGGAGGCGATTCGACCAAATCTGAAGTTCGACCTGGTGTATGAACATCAGATCCTATGAATAAAGGATTTGGCAACGTATCTGTTGAGATAAGAAGATCCGCAGGACTTCGTTGCGCTGAAGCTCCTTGTTCTGCCATTTCTGAAATATATTTGACAATCAGTACCAGCTCCTAGGAGTTCAGTTCCAGTATGTAATACGTAGACAACCATGTACTCTAGATCCTAAGCTATTTATCCTCTCATATTTAAAAAAGTCCCCTAACTAGTTCTCAGAAGAATCTTATTAGCACTAATATGCATCCCACTAGTGGATACGACCCTCTGTACTTGTCAACATACCATTGGATCGTTTCTTCCGTAGTTAATCTTTGTGTAACGTCTAGTTAGTTAATGCGGCTGAATAAGATAAACCAGTCAAATAACTAGTATAACAGGACCAAGTTTTTCCCCCACCTGCTCTTTTTGAAAATAAATGGATTTTTTTTACCTAGAGCGTTTGATTGGTGTGAAGTGTTTGGTCGGCGAATAGCTCATTTCAGCCTTATGGTGTCATTTTGGCTAGTACTATTCGGAGGTTTAGGTAAAGAAGTAACTATGAGAGGCAATTAGTTATATAATCAATCACCGTAACCCCAGGCATTCAAACTGGTTTTGATTTGCTATCACCCTCAAGAATCAACTCTGCTGAGAAGTGCAATAGGTATGAAGTACTTATGCCTCTGCATATAGGATAATGACTTATTGGAAGAAGAAGAGAGTATATTATGATAATGATCGTACGTTGCGACTATCTTGCATAAATACTGAGGCCTTTCATATATCGGGGGAGTAGTTCAAGTTTATCCAGGATGAGCAATTACAGTCATAACAGATGATATGTAATGCGCTACTGAAGTAGAGACTATAAATAGAAGCACATAGTACCTCCAAAACATCTGCTTTATCTACATGAGTGATTTTTGCTTCGCCAGGGGCCAGTACTGTAATGAGGCTGTTATGAGGCCTCATCGGTCACGCAGAGTAGAGAAGGGTGATGTTATTGTCCCGTACTATGGCGTCCAAGCGAGAAATCTCATTGCACAGATGATATGGGGCGGTCTTTGGAAACCCGTCCTCGGAGGGATCTTTAGACTTGATGGCCAGGGCAATTAAGTTCATAGTGAGGTGAGCGGCGAGGTATTCAAGACGAAAAGTAAGGCGGCGAGCAAGGCACGCTGGATAGCTGGGTGGTGAGGCTGTCGGCTTCTTGGTAGCGTGCAGGGATGATATTCCGGTATCATCTCTAGAACAGGAAGGAGTAGATGCAAAATAAAAGATTATGTGTAGAGATTTGCTAGGGATGTCGATATGAAATCAGGGTTAAATGAATTAGATCTATCCATTCATCACTCGTCTCGCTAATTTTCAGATTTTCAGATTTTCAGATCGCATTGTTAGATGTACACCTACTCAGAGTCCGGCGGCACGTAAGGGTGAACGAGCATTTCGCTGAACCTGTCAAGCAAAATCATGTCAGCATCGATTATTGTCTCCGTTGGACGGCCCATAAGAGCAAGGATTGATCTTACTTTTCCAATTTTTCCTTCCCTCTAACTTCCTCGACCAGCAGCGGCATTCTGACGACGTTAAAGTCCTCATACAACTCCTCAATCTGGTCCAAATACTTCTTCTGCATCTTTCTGCGCGCATTGCACTGATCACAGGTGCTTCCCTTCTTGGGGAAGAGCAGCTGATTGACCACAATGGCATGGGAGTCGATGTGGTAGCTTGCTAGCTCCTGGATCATACGTTCCGTCTCGTACAGGGACAAGAACTCCGCAATGCACACACAGACGAAAGTGGTCAGGTCAGCATCTTTAAACTGCGTGTTGACCTCACTAATCGTCTCGCGCAGAGACTCCATCTTTTGCATCAGCTCGTCCAAATTCTGACCGCCAGGAAGGCCGCCGCGAGCGCCCAGGATCGAATTCAACATCGGACCAAACTGTCCAGACAGCTGGGAGAGCTTCGATAGTGCCTTTTCCAAAACCGTGGGGAACTGCAGGAAACGAAGAGTATGACCGGTAGGGGCAGTGTCGAACACAATGACTTCGTAGGAGAGAGACTTGACTTGCTTCAACACTTCAGCAAAGGACATGGCTTCGTCGACACCGGGTATCTGTTTATGTTAGCGATTCCATCCCTCCCAGGAAAAAAAAGCTGGTACAAGTGGGCCATCGATGTTGGTACATACGCTGAAAGCCAGATCCTGCATCATACCTCCCATACCCAACCCCCCCAAAGGATCATCAGCCTGGTTCTCCCCACCAGCAAGCAAGTCCTGAAGGCTGCCATTGGGATCAATCTCCATGGCGCTCAGGTTGGTGAAACCATCAACCAGACGCGCCTCCTTGCCAAACTTCTGACCAAACGCATCGCTGAGGTTGTGTGCGGGGTCGGTCGAGATGAGTAGAACAGACTTGCGGACCTTGGCGAGTTGGATGGCAAGGGAACATGAGGTCGTCGTCTTTCCGACACCACCCTTACCACCGACGAAGATCCATCGCAGCGTCTTCTGGTCGAGGATCGACTGGAGACTGGGCTCCATCACATCGTCGTCGTGGACGAGAGTGGTGGACGACATCTTGGATGCGGGGCGGGGTAGAGAAAAGGCGCACCGAGGCGGTTCCTGTAAAGAGACAGGAGGTCAGAGAGACCAAATAATCCACGACACTGACAGGTAAGGGCAGTGGGTTCACGGTGTTTATCGTGTACGTACAGCTAGTTTGGCAGTTCGTTCGCGGTTAGACCGCGCTGAGATCGAAGTTTCCGGAAGACAAGCTCAGACGCTTGCGGACCCGTGGCTCAGATCACGTTCGAAGTGAATGACCTGCAAATAGGAGATCTACTTGTTCTGGAAGATCTATGCAGGAAGTCTGAGAGCGATCTTCTCACTTTGTGCAAGTCAACACAATCGTCAGTTACAGTCTCCCATATGCAGTTTGCGGAGCTCAGATCCGAGGTCTCTGCCGGACGATTCTTTCTAGAAAAGTACTAGCGGCCTCCAGAACTTTTTGAGAATTGCACAGCAGATATTAGATAGGAGTAAGAGAAGGCACATACACTGAAATTAATGATATTCGCTTGTTCGACAGTCGATTATTAGTCCGAGAGTCGCAAGTGAGAATCGCACAGAGTGTCGCGGCGGACTGGACTTGGTTAGTCATGTGGCTTTAGTCTTCAATCCTCCATTGACGTTGCCGCGGCCGTCACGTGTGGCTCAACACGTGGCGCAGGACCCTTATCGATAACAGACCCCAGGCTTCAACTGTCATACATTGGGGGATGGAGTGCATTGACATTCCCTTACAGTTGGCACTTGACTAGAAGCGCACTGACATTAATACAATTTATTAAACAAAGTATATTGACTGAAAATCTTAACTCATCTCTATCTAGGGCAACAGAGCCTCTTTGAAGGAACGAGCTGTACAAGAGCCGCCAACCCCACCTACCGCTTCTTCATCGGCGGTCTCCGATGCATGTAACGCGGAGTTAAATACGCACTCGGCTCCCACCATAACCAGACGTGCTTTCTCGCGAAACTGATTCCAGTTTGGATGGAGAATCACGAAGTCGAAAACTCAGTGTCCAGCCAATTTATCCAAATAAAAACGCGACTAGCACTTTATCAACATCAGCTCAACAGCTCAGTCCTACCTAAGGCCACCACTTTTCAACACCTACAACAACGACATCATCACCACACGCTAGGCCAACAGCTACGACAACAATGGCTCGCGACCCCATTACTTGCCACGTGCTCAATACCCTGACTGGCACGCCAGCCGCCAACCTTCCTGTCACGCTGACTCTGCTGACGTCGACGTCCAGCAGCCAGACGCCGGTCACATTCCGTGCCACCACGGACTCAGATGGACGCGTCAAGACGTGGACGCCAGTGAGCTCAGGATCAACGACAGTATCCGCGCTCCTGTCCTCTCTCCCAACGCCAGAAAGCAAGACCAATTGGGCTGTTCGTTTCGAAGTCGGCCCGTGGTATGAGGCACAGGGGGTCGAGAGCTTCTGGCCGGAGGTGGAGGTGAAGTTCACCGTGAAGGGACGAGGAAAGGAAGGTGAAGAGGGATGGCGGCATTATCATGTGCCAGTGCTCTTGGGACCGTGGAATTACTCTACATATCGCGGCTCTTGAAGAACATGACTATATCATTTAGACGGGAAACGACGAGAAGAGAGCCATATGTCCTTTGTTGGAGAGGTCTGTTAAGACTCTCCGCCTCGGAATGCCGATCTTTCGGTCAAAAACAAAGCCATTGTTACCACTGTCACGGACAGGATGGATTCCAGCTCGGACCATGTGGATATCACAATGAACCCTGAAACGCAAGATAGCTGCACTGCAAATCGAAAACGCTAGAGATACCAATGTCAGTATACTACAAGCAATTGAAATGGAAGTTGGATCGGTTCGGTCAGGCCTTAATTTTCGCAAAATAAGGCAACCCGGTATTGTCACCTATTTTCCCATAGCCAGCATCAAGGCTCACGATGGACAAAATCATTCCATCTTCCAACCCAGTTCAATATTTCCTAAAATGTGGTAGTCCGAACGAATCTCAAGCAGGTCAAGGTTCGGCTATTTATGTTGGGGCATCCAAGACCACTAAGATAACGGAACATTACATCAGTGATAAAGGGATGAATTAACTACATCACTGATTAGATCTGATTGTTTTGGAGGAGCAACACGATCATCTCAACACGCAAGGGGGGAATGGAAATAAATACTACCGTCTCAAAATCCTTGACCACACAACAATGTCCTTCAGCCCTTCCAGAAGCGACGCATCGAGGCCATCACCGCCTTTTCTCCCAACACGGCAACGGGTCATGCAGGTACAGGGGAATACGTAGTAATAAGCAATACTAACTACTACTAGTAACTTAAGGGTACTTGGCTTAACTCGAGCAGAGACGTCAATTCCGCGTGTGGAGCCTTTCAGATAAGATGATTCGCGTCTGCTGGGTCATCGATGTTCTTGTTGACTCTTTTTTTTTTTCGTTTCAAGGCTGCACTGGATTACGAACTGCTTCCTGATCAGACGTGGACGGGCGATCCATCGCAAAGGCGTTTTATGGAAATGGCAGTCATCCCGTGCGTACCTGCGTCGCTTGCCCACTGGTCGTCAGACATTCCTGAGAATGGAAAACACGCGAGCAAGACTAACCTACTGGAGTATAAGCCACACAGCCGAAACCACCTTCGGTATTATCCATTCTACTGTCTTCTCGCTTGTAGATCGCTGACTCAACTCCCAACAGGGAGACAGAACAAAGGCTCACCACCCCGGCTTCCATTGTTCCTTAACTGTACCGGTAGAGGCCCCTCTTGACTCGTACTTTTCCCGAACCGTGGCAAAATCGCACCACCAATGCAGTAAAAGGGGGCGGACTGATATATCACGTGATCCATGGTCGTTGGACGGACACTGGCTTTTCTGATGCATTGCGTCATCCCACTAGCCAATCAGTGCACCTGGACCCACCACCAGCGACCCCCCTGAACGGTCACTGAGCAGCCAACAGCCCCACTATCGACTGTCCAGCCTCTATTTCAACGTTCCGTTTGCCGGGCACGCTGGTCTGTGAGTGGTCCGCTGAATGACAGACCAATCAGCAGTTCCACAGCCGGCAGGGCCCGAGGAACGAAGTCTGGCTGGTGTGCCCACACCTAAAAAAATTCCTGTCGTCGTCACCGTGATCTCATCCGTAACCTTCCTCTCTCTTCCCTCTTCCCATCGCGTGTTCGAATAACGACGGAATATCAACACTGATTGATCTCTTCGAATCGGCTGGTAACTATCAGGATCCGGGGCACACGAGATACATTCCTCGAGCGTCTGGGATCTTATCGCAGATCAGAGAGTGATCCCCCATTCTCTTGGATTTGCTCCGCTTCGGACTGGCAGGGTCAACGGCATCCACATCTCCCGCCACCAGATTGGTCGAGACTCTATCGAGAACTCGTTCAGTTGTTCGTCTGGTGCCCCAAGTAAGGGCAGCATCCAGCCTGCATAACTCGTTTGTCGGCCTCGTAGGGTTGGAACCAATTTACGAGTGATACTGGACAACCATTCATTTTATTTGGTTGACGGGTTTGCGTTTTTTCTCTGGTGGTTGAATCGGTACGGCCAGTGACAGACGTCCTTCCCGGGTCTTAGCTCAGCAGACTTTCAACAACCCCCCAAAGTTCCCCCCGACCGCCTCCCCTCTCGCTCTTCCCCCCCAAAAAAGAACTCTCTTAAGCCTCTTAAGCCCGACTACGTCACCAACTCTCTCCCCTTCCCTTCCATCAATTGTTCTGGTCCTGCGAAAATCGATCCCGACCACCAAAACGGTTCACCCATAACTTATCCTTTTTTTTGTTTGACAACAGTCCAAGTCGGAAGTCAGGTCTTTCTTTTTCTATCTCGACTTCCCACTGCTGCCACACGTCCGTCGCTCTGCTGGTTGTCGAGGAGCCGTCAGTCTCTGATCATCAACCCCGGATTATGTCCGCTGCTGTCGCCCATCGGGCTTCACCGCATCTCTCACATCGTACTGCAACGACATCGTCCCCCATGGATTCCAGAAAGGGCACGTTGAAGTCAGAAGGTACGTCCTTTTTCTCTCAATTCTTCGAGTCCGTCGGCCACACTGCCGTTCGGTGGTTCGAAACTCCCCCTTCTGGCCTGGCGCCCGCCACACAAATCCTCTTCAGGGTGTCTAGTGTTCATCTGCCTTCGGGATGACCTCACGATTACTCTTATCAACGGGGTTTTGTTATCGGATCGCGTCTGACCGTTTTTTTTATTCGTGGCAGAGGATGCGAAGAAATCTCCACCTCTTCTGGCCAACAATGCGCCTGCTACGGGTATGCTGAGGTGTCACCGGTGGACCAACCTCTCGCGGCATTGACACTGGACTGACTCCAATCTTTAATTCTAGAGACGAAGTCGAACGATAATAAAGATTCCAAGACCGATGATACTTCTCTGGCACCGCCCCCGCGACCCACGGTGACCAGCGCGACGGACACGCCCGATTACTTCAACTCAGTGCACAACCCATTCGCTCTGGAGCCCAATCCGTTTGAGCAGTCCTTTAGTAATCCCGCCGCGGAGACTCCCGGAAAGTCTTTGCTACCACCTGTGGCAGCGCTCACATCGCCAGCCCTGCCAGGGTCCAGTTCTGCGGGTGGTTATAACTGGTCCAATTCCTTGCGGTCCGGGCCTCTGAGCCCAGCGATGCTGGCAGGCCCGACAGGCGGAACGGACTATTTCGACAGTATCGCGCGCGGCTTCCCGACGCCAAACGAATCCTCTCTGCGCACAGGACTAACCCCCGGCGGTGGGGGATCTATGTTCCCTGCCCCAAGTCCGAACTCCCAGGCGATTCTGCAGCAGCTCCAGAGCGGTGGTGCGACCCCATCGACCCTCGAGTTCCATCGCACAGCTCTCAACGCGGCCAAGAAGAGCGGCCTCAATGTACCCACCTCTAATCCGACGACGGAGGCTTCTCCTCTCACCCAGATCACCACAATGGATACGAAGACTGGTCAACCCGCGGTTGTAGATCCCTTCACTCATCATGATGCGGCAGATGCCGCTAATGGCCTCTTCATGCTTGCCAAGGGGGGCCAGGCGGGTAATCAGTTCTCCGTTCCCAGTCAATCCTCAATTCCCCCTCAGACCATCCAGAATCAGGCTCTAGAAGAGTCCCAGGATTCCAATGTCCGCAAGCGCGACTCTCGTGCCATCAATGGTTCAATTAGCAGCGGTCGCGAGATGAGTGCCTCTGGTTCCGACAGCCAGGGCGAGCAGACCAAGCCCGCAGCCAAGGGCAAGGGCAAGAAGAACACATCAACTAAGGCCACGAGTTCCTCGACTAGACGGAAAGCGGAAGACTCGCCCGCTAAGGGCTCTAATAAGAAGCAGAAGGGCAACAATGGCTCTGCCACTGGCGGATCTAATGAGCCTGAGTCTGAGGAGGACGAGAGGCCCCAGACTGATACCAAGAAAATGACTGATGAAGAGAAGCGGAGGAACTTCCTGGAGAGAAATCGGTAAGTCTTATCTTCTCTTGCTAATCGAGTGAGTCACCGTTTCTGACGGTCTTCCGTAGTGTTGCTGCCCTCAAGTGTCGCCAGCGTAAGAAGCAATGGCTCGCGAATCTTCAGGCCAAGGTCGAAATCTTCACGACGGAGAATGATGCGCTCACGGCCACAGTCACTCAGCTCCGGGAAGAGATTGTCAATCTCAAGACCCTCCTCCTGGCTCACAAGGACTGCCCGGTGTCACAGGCTCAGGGACTTGGTCCGCTATTGATGAACGGCATGTCCGCTGGATTCGACCCGCATCCGTACAACATCGCCAGCAACATGGCCATGCAGCCCGGAGCTTCAATTCCTCAGGGTATTCGCAGATAAAGCCATCGATTCTCCCTACATGATGAACGGGAAACGTGTAATGATCGTCAACGTTTCGGGAACTTTGACTATACTAAAATTTGCTTCACGGGGCGAGGCGCCATCCTTTTTAGACAGGTCGACGGATAATCCCCGTTTACCTTACACTGTTTGAATCTCTTTCTTTCTATCCCTTGCGGCATCACTTGGGAGCTATGGCATGGCTGGGTCTTAACGATGTATACGGACTAAAAAGGATGGGGAATGTCACAAGCGGTGGGAGCATAGAACCCCTCTCACCCGGGGGGTGTGCACAATCGGCGGTTCGTACGAAGATTTAATGGGTTCTTTCTCTTTCGTCTGTGTCTTTTTTTTATCGGCGGCGATATTGTCTCGACCAGGTTGTGTCCGGTGTTCTCGGCTGTGCTTGCAGCTCTGTACTTTCTATTTTTTTTTTTTTCCTCACTCGTCTCTTGGGACCTTACATTCTCCTGTTTGATATTGTGCGGCACAGGAACTGCCTTTTCTCCGTTGAGACCAATGCTGGACGGCGTACCGGTGGCTCGACTATTCATTTTGATCTGATCGCTTGTGACCGCCCCAGCTTGCTATTGCAGTAGCTAAGCGACTCGAACTAGAAAAACAAACGTTCAACTTTGACATTTTTCCTATAGTCTCTTGATGTGTGCGTAGAGATGTAGATGCCTGGTGGTGCCTGAGGACGAAGGCCAGAGAAAGGACCAAACAGGACAAACAACAACATCTTGTCGCGTCCCACATGCGATACGAGACGGTTGAGCCCACAACGAAGATGCGCGATGCAAGAGATTCATTCTTAAGACCGTGAGACGAAATGTGCCATCTTGGCCAGGGTCTTCTGTGGCATCTAACATTGTTCTTACGCGTGCGACCGCGCTGAACGGTTCCTGATCTAATCGACTGCATCGTGTCGCGGTGTCGGAAACATCGAACACAGCTTCACAGACACGTCGAAACTACCGAATACAGCCAGAAAAGACCTGCTCAACCACGGGCGAGAAAGCCATTCGAGATTTCGGGAGGCAGAGACAGAACGCAACAATGTCCGCTCGCCACACCTCTGCTCGCCCGCGTCGCATAGACGACGCCCTCTCCCAACTCGTCGATTCCCTCGTACCGCCGCTGGATCCCTCCGCCCTTGGAGGAGACGACTACTCCGACGACGAAGATGCCCTCGCTGCGGCCGAAGAGCAGCGTCATCGCGATTACCTCGAGCACGCATGGCGCATTCTCGACCATCACAGTGCAGAATCTGGGAACGACCCAAACTCCCCCTCCGCGGCAGCGGGGTTCGGAACCGGCCGTCGAGGAAGTTTAATGGGAGAGAATATCAACAGCGCCTCTGATCTGATCAAGCGGAAACTTTTGCGCGAGAATCCCAGTCCGGATAAAGCGGTGCGGTTCTCTAATCTCTACTCGCGGTTGTTGACGCAGCCGGTCCTGGGTCAGAAATGGGCGATTCTATATCTGCTCTATCGGCTCTCGGAGTCTGGGACGGATGATGTGGAGGGGTTGGGAGCGGATCCCATGGATGTGGATGATGGCCAGAGGAGTCCGTTGATGGAGGATGGGAATCTGGAGAGTATGCTGTTCAAGGGACGAAGAGGGAGAAGTGGCACGATAACGAGGTTCAGGGAGGATCCTGAAGGTGAGGGTCCAGCGATCAGTTCGTCAGTCTCGCAGCGAGCGCCACAGGTCGAGAGAGCCGTGTCGGCTAGGAAGACAAAGGAGAAGAGACCGAGCGTGGCCGAAACGGACAAGGAGATGGGGCCCCGTGCTGCTCGAGCTCATGCCCAGAGCGTTTCGAGAGAGGCAGCACCGGAGGTGGAGCAGCTCTCCCCATTGACTGCTGAACCAGGCCAGAATGCGACGAAACCACCTGAATCGGCGCTTTTGCGAGATCTACCGTTCAACCTGCAAGGGTTATCTTCGACAAATCTGGAATTTTCGTCTCCTACTATCCTCAAACTTCCTCCGACACTCCCGATTCCCATTCTATCGCTTCTACACACGTTGGCAGAGCCATGTCTGCTATATAAAGGTCTCTCGACTTTCGCGGAAGGTTCCGAAGGTGGACTTGTGTTGCAGAGCCTGAGGGCTGCTATTGGAAATGAGCTTCGTTCCTACTTGGGATTAGTAGCCACGCTGGAAGGAGAAATTAGGAGAGCATTAACTGCTGTTACGGACACGAATGACCCAAAGGGTGTCGTTAAAGGCGGCGTGACGTTGAAGCGCTGTGTTGTGTGGACAAGGGATGCTACAATGGCCTTGAGACTGATGAGTTTGATCGTCGAAGAGACAAAAAGTAAGTTTGACCGATTCTGTCGTGATGGATGGCGCGCTTATTTGCCATAGATAAAAAGGGCGGCCAATTGATCTCTTTGATTCACGGCTTCTCGTCTTCGCATGGCGATCCCTTTGTTTGCGCTTTTGCGGAACGACTTCTAACACATATTACCCGCCCTTTCTATGATATGCTACGTCAGTGGATCTACGATGGCGAGTTATCGGACCCCTGGCTGGAATTCTTTGTCGTCGAGCCAGAGTTCAAACCCAGCGTGGACCCTCGACGAACCGCATCTAGCGTGTGGGAGGATAAATATAAATTGGACGATAATATGGTCCCGTCCATCATCACGCAGGAGTTTGCGAAGAAAGTCTTTTTGATTGGAAAGTCGCTGAACTTCATCCGGTATGGATGTGGGGAGTCGGCGTGGGTCGAGGAATACTCCAAGCAGGCATCTAAAGAGCTGCGGTATGGCGATACAGCCAGTTTGGAGAGTTCGATTGATGAAGCCTACAAGACTACGATGGCGCGTCTGATCCATCTGATGGATACGAAGTTTAAACTCTTCGATCACTTGAGGGCATTGAAGAAGTACCTTCTCCTCGGCCAGGGCGATTTCATTGCTCTGCTTATGGAATCGCTTGCTTCCAACCTCGACCGTCCAGCCAACTCACAATACCGACACACGCTCACTGCTCAACTGGAACATGCCATCCGCGCATCCAATGCGCAATATGACTCCCCCGATGTTCTCCGTCGCCTGGATGCGCGAATGCTGGAACTCAGCCACGGCGAAATCGGCTGGGACTGTTTCACGCTGGAGTATAAGATTGACCCTCCTGTTGATGTGGTCGTCACACCATGGGGCTCGACACAGTACCTCAAGGTCTTTAATTTCTTATGGCGCGTGAAACGCGTCGAGTTTGCGCTGGGTAGTACCTGGCGACGATGCATGACCGGCGCCAGAGGTGTGTTGGGCGCTGTTGATGACAAGGTCGGCGCAGACTGGAATCGCGCCCGATGCGCCATCGCAGAAATGATCCATTTCGTCTGCCAGTTGCAATACTACATCCTCTTCGAAGTCATTGAAGCCAGTTGGGATCAGCTGGAGGCTGCTATCTCCAAGCCCGGCTGCACCCTCGACGATCTGATCGAAGCACATACGAAATACCTAAATTCCATCACCCATAAAGGTCTCTTGGGGTCGTCCTCGAGTTCCCGCAAGTACCAGGAGGAGAGTTTCCTGAGCCAGCTGCATCAGATTCTGAAAATCATGCTCGCTTACAAGGATGCCGTCGATGGTCTCTATTCCTTCTCCGTGGCCGAGTTCAGCCGGCGACAAGAGCTGAGTGCGAAGATCGAGGCGCGCACCGCGCAGGGCCGCTGGGGTGTTACGGAGAACGACGTATTTCCGTCTTCCAGACGGGGAAGCAGAGCGCATAAGAACTCCATTTCCGAATCTCCGTCGCTCGCAGCGACCCCCAATCTTTTGGCGGTAGCCGATGAGATCGACACTCCGGGTGGTCTCTCTGTCGATGACCATATGCTGCCATCTCTGCGGACGCGCCTTCGTGACCTCTCGGCGGACTTCAAATCCCGTCTCAACGTCCTGCTGGGCGATCTGGCGTATCAGCCTGATGTGGACATGCGGTTTCTGGGTGTCGTCATGAACTTCAACGATGTCTATCATCCCGTCAAGAGGAGACGGCCGACTACCTCGTCCCGGGACAAGGAACGGGCGCGACGGAAGGCTGCAGCGTCAGGAGGGAATGGTTCTGTTAGCAATGGGGATGGCAGCAGACCGAGAGATAAAGAAAAGGCAAGGGACTCGAGTGGAGGAGACGGGAATGCAAACGTCTGATAGAACATTCCTCCATGGTGTACATGTGAGGTGTAGTTATTATTATCCATAGTTAGAGAGTCTATGTCGAATCTCATGATAACCCAATGAATCTACCAATTTCACCAAATCCCACAGAATATACACAATGAATAACCTATCTGTTACCTTGAATACAGTAGATAACACATATAGTTCTAGATAAGAGTAACACTAACCCCGACAGAGTTTAAATCGCTCCAAGAACTGCGGGAACTTAGAAAACTCAAAAAAGCTCCCGCTCACGTGGGAATTTTTATTTTTCCTGAAGCTTTCTTTCTCGATAATAACCTTTTTTTTCTCTCTCCCCTCAATTAAATTACGAAATAATAGCTTCACCACAACCTCCGTCCGTCGAGAATCCGGGCAGAATGCCCAGCACTGGAACGCGGGTTCCCGCGTGGAAGAAGCTCGGTCTGAAGCTGAAGAAGACGAAGGATGAAGAGCCAGAACAGAATGTAGAGAGCAAGAGTGATGCGATGGAGATCGATGAAGAGGAGAATACGAAATCCGAGAAAAAGAAAAAACGAAAGGGGAAACGGACAGAAGATGATTCTGGCGATAACGATAAGGAAGGAGTTCCAGAATCGGGGTCTCGAAAGAAGAAGAGACGCTTGGATGATGAGGAGGTGGATAATGACGAGGGCGTGAAGAAGGTTAAGGTGCAGAAAGATGATGTGGAGAGGAAAAGCGTTGCTTTCACACCGGACACGAAGGAGGAGGATGGTAAGAAGGACAAAGAACTGCTGAACGACTCCACACGGTCCAACGAGAGTGGAAGCCAAGAAGGAGAGTCCAAG
Source organism: Paecilomyces fulvus (assembly GCA_029606305.1). Lineage (NCBI taxonomy): Eukaryota > Fungi > Ascomycota > Eurotiomycetes > Eurotiales > Thermoascaceae > Paecilomyces > Paecilomyces fulvus. Next base: position 440,697 of record JAPVCG010000067.1, on the reverse strand, counting down.
AAGAAGAAAAAGAAGAAAGAGAAGCGCGCGAAGAACGAGGACGCATCTATGTCTACATCTACGTCTACGTCTACGTCGACGACTTCGACTTCGGCTTCCAAATCCGATCACATCCACGAAACCCCCATCCTATCCTACCTGACGCGCTATCACGAGAACCGTGCGATTTGGAAGTTCCAGAAGAATCGCGAGACGCATCTCCTGAAACATCTTCTTTCGCTGGAGCATGTCCCGGCTCGGTATAACGCTGCGTTGCTGGCATATTTGAAGGGGTTGCGAGGCGAAGCTGCGAAGATGCGGATCCGCGTCGCGGCCGGAGAGGCGATCAAGAATGATGCTGAGGCTGAGAAAAAAACAGCCTCAGAGAAGGAAACTGGCGAAGAGGGCAACGAAGCGGAAGCTCAAGACGGACAGGAGCAGCAGCAGGCGGAGAACGACACGAACAAGGCTTACCGTAGCGTGGTCCAGGCATTCCGATCCCAGCTATCTTCCGGAAAGGAGGAATTCAACGACCCTACCGCCGTTGAGAGTTTAGATGCAGCGACGAGGCAACGACTCGAGCAGCGCAAACGAGCGGAGCTCGTCCTGTACGCGGTCAATGGTGCAGTTTGGACAGAAGAAAAGCCGAAACAACCTTCGAAATCGGGCAACACGGAGGATGCCGCTCAGAAGAAGAAGAAGAAGCGGAAGAATCGAACTGCAGTCGTTGAGATCTCGAGCAGTAGCGAAAGCGAGAGTGACAGCGACAGCGACAGCGACGACGGGTCTTCTTCCCCTGCTCCCTTGAAAAGCAGTGCTGCATCCGACTCGAGCAGCTCCGATAGCAATGACTCGGATACTCCCAGCTCATCTTCTGGCTCGGACTCTAACTCTGAGTCCGATTCGGACTCTGACGACTCGAGTTCGACAGCAGGACGCGCAACACCTCCCTCTAATTCGCGTCCCACGCCGTCATCGTCTTCTGATTCGGAGTCCTCATCTTCCACGTCTGGATCAGACTCCGACTCGGACTCCGATAGTTCAAGCTCATCCTCCTCTTCAACCACCAGATCTGCATCTGCGAAATCCTCATCCTCGTCTTCTTCTTCTTCTTCTTCTGATTCTGATTCTGAACCCGACTCCGACTCTAGCTCCAGCTCTGCTTCCGACTTTACGTCTTCTGACTCCGACTCCGATTCCAGTTCTGATTCCGAATGAAATGATTTCTATAATGGGTTTCTGAATCTACGGATAGATAAAACAAAATATTTATGTCTTTTTTAGCTATGAAGTATAAAGAATCAGGAGCAGGAAGTGACGTGTCATCTCATCCGACATATCGATAATAAGATATAAAATCCGAATTTTCATCTATCATTCCCATCTATCCATCTAGCTTAATACGCCGTGAAAAAAAGAAGCCAAGTCATCCAAGACACACAGACCAAAAAAGCAAAGAAAAAAAAGAAAAGAAAAGAAAAAACCAAGAGAGAGGAGACGAGACACCTATCCAGATCCACCGGGAACTTCCGAAACGCCTGTCCTTTTTTTGACCTTCCCATCATATCGGTATCCCATTGCTGGACGTGAAAAAAACAAGTCTATGTTTGAACCCGGGCCGAGAAAAAGCAATGCAATGTACACCGTGATGGAAATCTATCTTATATCGCAAGTTCCCTCAAATCGTTGGATCGGAAAAGGCATTAAATTAAAATCGAGAAGCAAGTTTTTTCGTAGATGACTGGTTCATTTTTTGTCGTCGGTAGGAAGTGATGTATGATCTTGGTTCTTTTCACCTTCTGAAGGAAAGTTAGCATGAGATGAGTAGATAAGTCGTATTGAATCTGTCTTTGATACATGATATGTATATGTCTAGAAGGCGATGGGATATATATATATATATATATATTTTTTCATGCAGTCATCTGTATACACACCTTTGATCTGCTGTATCTGTCGAATGGTCTTGTGATAGATCTCGTCCCAGCGCCGTTGGTAGCTGACGACGTCGAGATTGTTGAGCTCGTCTATCCCCATCTCGGTACGGTTGCTCTCGCTAGAGAATTTAGGGTCGCTGGAAGCAGGAGAAGACATCTTGGATGAAGTGGTTGGATGGCAAGTTTGCTGGTGTTCAAGCCTCAGATCTCTCTCTTCTGGTGATAGTTTCGTTCTCCGTGATGATGTAATAATGGCGGCAGTTAAGTTATCGGCCGAATATGTAGGTACAGAACTTAAATTATTAAGATAATATATATAGTTTGAGTGTAAAGCTCTTTTTTGATCTGAGAAATGGGAAACCAACAAACAACTAGCGCACGGAAAGGTTCCGCCCTCTTTAAATAAAAGACGAGGAAGAGAGTTGAGATGTCAATGGTGAAGAAAAGGAAATGAGAAAAAAAAGAAGAGAAAAAACCACACGTGTGGTATGATCCTTTCTCCAAGGCAAAACACCCTGAAGCCGCTGTATCAGGTTCCAATAAGCGGACTTCAGCCTTGCAGGCGGTGCGCTCCGTCCCGCCCATTTGGGCCGTTAACAGAGACCCTCTTAGAGTGCCGACGGGACGTTTCCCATTTGCAGCTTGACGCGCTTTCCGTCTCCCCTTCCGCTGCATAAATAATAACGGAATACTATATGTCGGCAGACGACTCCAGTTCCTTTGGAGGTAGATGAACGTATGTCGCTGCCCAGTTGATTTCAACTTGATCCAGACAGCTTACCACAACCACAGCTTTTCTCCCTGAACCATCACTCCTGAGTCCCTGCAGGGTCAGAGACAGGGATCACTCAAGGAACATCGAGAATAACTCACGCCAGCTACGTTGCAACACCCGTAGCTGAGGCCCAGTCTGAGACTCAAGTTTTAACTGATCCATCGTGCCCCATACGGACGCTCCTCCCCTTCCCCCGCCGGGGAAATCGAAACCGACTGAGCTGTCGTGTGTCCACTTTTCGATTTCCAAAAGACCTAACTAGTCCCACCGTGCTAGAGATCTCGACCAGCCTAAGTCTCGACTCCGTGTGCTTGGGACCCGTTGAGAAAAGGGCGGTCGACATTGTTCGGCCTCCTTCATTCCATCTGCAGTGCCGGCCCACAGCTTCTTTTCTCATTCTCTTCTCTTCTTCTGGTATTCTGTGGGGCCACGGATCTTCAACTCCGAAAGCCATATCCATGTCTTCGGGACGCTGCAGATCCTGGTGCTTCAGTTTCCTCCTGTCTTCCTGGCTTTCTTCTTCTTCCTTGACGATGTCGGGTGTGATCCGATTCGGTGGTCTTTCCATCCCGAATCCTCCTTTACAATTGCCGATTGTGCTGCAGATTTCCAGCCATCAGTTCGCGCCAAAGACACTATGCTTTCTAGCTCAACTGGAGGCTGAAGCATATTCCGGTAGTGCCTGATCTGTCTCCTGTATAATTCCGGCAACAAGATCGATCTAAAAACTGGGAGAAGCGATCTGCCGCTAGCTGCACTTTCATCACGTAAGTGTCAGCGAAGGATGGTATGACCTGGACTAGACTTGTCAGTAATAGAAAAACAGAGATTGGTGCAGAAAGGATGTGAGTTGGGTCTAATGGCCTCACTGCCATGAGGTCTACTCCGGATGTGGAGATAGTCACTTTTGCTGAATACGGAATAATAACAGGCCTAGACTGTCGATCCGGCCCCTTCTGCAACGTCGTCTAACCGCGATCGCCATTTAAGTAGCCGCTGTCTGACATGGCTTTAGATCTATCCACCGGGGTTATGGCTAGGCACCTCAGGAAAGCTTTGTCTCAAGCGTGACCACATTCCGAGTTTGAAGGCATCATCCGTATGAAACATTTCTGTGGATATAGACGGAAGCTTTTCCCTTCTGTACACCGCTGCATCCCTGGACTCAATGCCACCTGATCATGTCAATTTAATTTTCGGCATAATGGAATATTGTCGGAAGTGTCATTTGCTAGGAAAATATGATCCACAGCTTCGGCGGATCTCATATGGACTTGCGAAAGACATTCGGTGTCAGTCTGAATCGCAATGTGCCTGGTTCATAACAGACGAAACAATGGTAATGAACCTTCTAACCAGACGACCTCAACTGACAGATGCAATAGGAGAAACAGAAGCTTGTGTCGTCCAAGCTATCATCGGAGAATTGAGTGCCAAAATGGTCACGAGACCTCCTTCTGTTGTTAGTATGCTCCGAATGAGAATAAGCAGTTTCAGAAACGTCATCTCTTTGCGACCCGTGGAAACCATGTTCGGTCCGAGCTCTGGCTGAATGTCGTGTTCACCATGTCCTTGGGAAAGGTGACTTGGCAATCCAATCGACAGTGGAGTCTGGCGGTAATAGCCATGGTTCCGCTCTTTCAGAAGTGATACACACAGGTCCTTCATCTAAGCAGTATAGTTGTCTGAGGTGTGTCCACTTCTTGGCGGGAATCTATACCGTCCATTTCGAAGATGAACTTCGGTGTCACTTGCCCAAAAGCAAGGCGGAAGAGTTCTATGGGTCTTCTAGGCGGCCGCTTCATTTTTTCGTCTCTGCTGGGGAAGAGCTTCACCGTCACTCTGTCACCGAGTTGTCACCGAGTTTCTCCCTCTCCTGTGACAAGGACATCTCCACATGATCCAAGCGAGAGCAGCGCCTGCATTGTCCCCTGACACATCTTCCTAGCGGATATTACCAGGACTATTATGTGTTGTTCCTCCATCTAGCTCTTTTCGACATCATGTTCGGCCATCTCGGAAGCATACATCAAGGAAAACAGTTGACGACAATGTCCAGAAGCAAGCTTGACGGGTGTTGCTACAGTGCTCACACCGCTCTTTGACTTCGTTGAGACTGCACACATGGAATTTTCATCTTTCATTGCTCCGATATTATGAAGGGATCCAGTCTGGACGGAGCTGGTGCGTCAATCCCCTCCGTTTCTGCTATGTGGGCCCCGGTAATTCTCGCCTCCACGTACTAGTCATTCATTTAGTTATTCGTACTGTTTGTTTTCATGCTCATGATAATCACTGTGTTTCGAGCTTGCATTCACTGAGTCCAGAAAGCTGTAAAGAAAATACTGATATATTGTACTTGCACAGCAAGGTCCAACCTTGGCTTTCAGTCCTTCAGGAAATAAGAGTTAAGAAAGAGAACACATCTCAGAGGCGATTGGTCCATTGGCTACCCCAAGCGATTGCTTGTTGCAGTTCTGCAGATCTGACAAGTGTATGAACCATTAAGCTTTCGATGCTGGTGGATCATAAAAGTGCGCTTCTCACATAGTCCTTCTCTGATCAGGGTCATAGATATCTGGGGCCATCAGTAAACGGGCCCGCACACAAATATATGCTCATTGACATCAATTGTGATGCAAAGGTAGTAATTGATGAATGCTTCCTCAATGTAGCAATTCAAAATCCGGCGTAGAATAAAACATCCAGACAATTTGGACAAACTATCAAACCTGTCTCCCTTAATCCATCTGGGTCTTCAGTCGCGCTGCCATTTTATCGATGACAAACCCATATCTGAGATAGTGAAATGAGTCTCACTAGTAATTTATGTACACTTTCTGTTCGGGACATTCAATCCACAGGGTTCGTTGAGGTGGCCGCTCTTCCAAGGATGATTGCAGATCCAACACCACTCATGATGGCAACGTGAGCCTTCATGCAGGAATTAGCCGTTTCCTTTCACGATTATGCAAATGTGATAATGTCTTCAAGGATGAGGGAATCAACTTACAGGTCATGTGTTTGCAACCGTCAATCTTAGTTATCCGGTAGGAGCAATTCGATCCTGGACACGGTTTGCTCGACCTGGATACCTCCGCTTCTCCCTGGAGTTCTTCTTTGCGTCTTTCAGCTCTCTCCTTCAGCCGAGTTCTGTCGATATTTGCATCATCATCATCATCTTTCTTTCCATGCCTTCTCACTTCTGCTTCTTCGGTAAGTTGTCTCTGCTCCCATTCCTCCTGTTGTAGCTCTTCTTCTTCTTCTCCCATTTGTCGTCTTTGTTCTGCTGCAGCGTCATTAGCTATCAACGGCGAAGATTGTTGACGAGCATCCTCTTCTTGAAGCTCCCTCGCGAGACGATGATCTCTCTGAACCTGTTCACGAATTCGTTCATTTTCTTCTTGTTGAGCTCGTACAAGGGCTTCTGTCTCTGCAGCTTCCCATCTACGTCGCTCCTCAACAGCCTCCGGGTGGTCGAACTCGTAACAGGTAAAGCCCTCATGCCATATTGCGTTCGGGTGGTTGAAGCAAGTACGGGTTCCACAAACATGACATATGACTATTGGTGATGCAGCACCAGAAACGTGCAGCTGACCAGCACCACAAGTCGGGTTGCAGCACCATATGAAGTTTGGGTCAGAGGTAATAGCGGTTCGTGCCTGAAGAGAGTCGAAACGCGAAAATGTTTCTGGGGATGCCCAGTGCTTGATCTCGCTGTAGGTCAACGCAGCGAGGCATATAGGGCATGACAGGCGATCGGGTCCGGAGTTGGTTAATTGAGCATCCAGATGCTGTGCGAGACAGCTCTTACAGGCTCTTTGGTGACGCTTTTCTGCGTCTGTGTGATCGCAAATGGATGAAATCCGATGCTCTGGAAAAAGGGATGGAGGGAATGTCTCGAGACATATGATGCATTCTGCTAGTTCAGTAAGAGGCCTCTCATCTGGAGGAAGATCGGAAAGCGTCCGCTGAGCCAGTGATGAATCTAGAGCCCATGCAAGCTCTCTACGTCGGGTCTCCTGGCCTTGCTGGTCACCAGATGTTGGTACCGCGACATGCACGGTGAAATTGGCCTCCTCAGCATTTCGAAGGCGGTCGCTGTTCTTTTGCGCGTAGAAATGTGCAGCCTCATGAATCGTCTTGACTGAGCCAGATTTGGTATATGGCATGTATTCCTCTATATCCAAATCACTGGTGTTCGGTCAGTAGCGGGAAATCTCCAGACATGAAGAAGTGGGATGAGCTCTCACCTTCCTATTTCCTCCAGAACTGACAGGTTTAGACCCATTTAATCGTGCAAGCACAAATATCCTCGAGAATTTGTCTCCAGACTCTGCCTTAATAAAATAAAAGATATTGGCGCTCCTGGAGGCTTTTAAGTTCCCATTACCGCCGTGTAGCCCTGCGACTTGGGCTGCTGTGATTGGGTGTATAAGCATCACGCCTTATCAACAGCCAACGAAGCATTACCAAGCGTACCTGATTAGTTCGAGACTATCTGCCTCATCTCCATCGCTGTGGAATTTGTTCCTACCAACAAGCTCGAATAGAGGGGTTCACTTATCATGTCACGACACATCATACCTTTGGCAGGCGTATCAGCCTTGTCTATACTATTCCAATAGGATAAAGAAGAAAGGAGCCGCTACTTCGAGACCACGTCTCATACTGAAAGGTCTCATTCTTTCCCCTCTACCTGACATTAGATTTATATTTGTATCCTGTTTATAGCACTCTTATCTCTGAAACCATTACAACAATATATGTATAATCCACTTTAATAATGGAAAGATTACCTTTGCGTAGGCATCATACCCGAGGTTTTATGCACACTGGTCGGCTACTATCATGGGCAATATCGAAGACCTTGGTCCCGAACTTCCATACCTGCTCCACGACTAGCTTCACACCTCCAGCGCTATCTTCTTTGTTGAGTACAAGAAGGTCCGCATCGGCTCCGGGGATCAAATTTCCTTTCTTATCGGAAATTCCCAACATTGCGGCTGGGGTCGATGTTACAGCACGGATTGCTTCTGCCTCTGAGGCTCCAGTGAAGTTGATGAAATTATTGACACAGTCCATCAAAGTAACAGCGCTAAAAAGAATCAGCCTTGAACGGACATGAGATTTCACGAATACGCACCTTCCTGCAATAATATCCGTTCCCTCAAGAGTAACTTTAGCACCCCTCTTCTCTATCTTTCTTCCATTAGTCCACGTATGGACTCCATCTTCGCACCCCACGATCATATTCGCATCTGTAACCAAGACCAGGCCATTATGATGACATCTATATGCTAAATTGACGCTTGCAGGATGAAGATGAATCCCGTCGGCAATGATCCCAAAATACGGTCTCTTATTGGGTTCGATGTGCGCCGTCTTAGCTCTCACACTTGAGAAAGCAATAGTGCCGAACGGACCCGGCTCACGATGATGGAGAGGACTCATTGCGTTGAATAGGTGAGTGATGGAACTGGCCCCTGCTTGAATGGCAGCAACGCAGTTTTCATAATTAGCCTTCGTGTGACCAATACTAGCCACAATACCGGTTTTTGTGAGATGCCTAATAGTATCAAGAGCACCCGGTAACTCAGGAGCTATAGTAATCATCTTTATAGGTGTTCCGTGGGCCGTTTGGTGGTCTGCAAGTCCAAGGTTTGATGCTCCGTAGCAATTGATGAGGCGCTCAAGACTGCAGTCACCCCCGATCCCTTTAACTGCGTCACCATCGTGGCAGCCTCTTTTATCGATGTTGAGGAAAGGACCTTCACAATGTGCGCCAAGAGATTCAGAGCCCAGATTTGGATCTCTATTCGGATTGGTTGCCCCGATTATAGGGAGGATCTAGTCCAGATTAGAGTCCGTAACATACTTGCCAGTCATCACTCTGGCTTCATTTTACCTTCTGGTACACTTCAGGTCTTTGACTTGTCATTGTTGCCAGGTAACTTGTCACGCCTGTCCTAGCCAATCTCTGGTTCATGATACAAATATCATTCTTAAAGGAATTGATGTCACCATTGGACGGCAGACAAGATAGATCAACCTTGAAAGCACCATTGAATTGTGCATCGATGAACCCTGGGCATAGGATCCTCCCTTTTAGGTCAACCTCCTGATCCGGTACCACTCTTTCACCTTCAGGAAACTCGAAGCCGTCCAATATGCGTCCAGTAGTACCATCAACATGTAGCTCGTTTGCCACGACTTTGCCATTAGAGATAATTGGTCCATTTTTGAAAGCTGTTATTCTTCCTGGAGTCGGAGAAAACATTGAGAGCTCTGGTCAAGGAGAGATGGGTTTAAAGATAGGTAAACACTAGAGAAAGTTTTCCTTCAGTCAAACTGCGTTCTGGGAGGATGCGGTAGCAAATGGTACAAAAAAAAAACAGGTTAAGATAATCAGCGACAATATGAGTTCAGACCTAACTCGTAAGCTGCTTCATAAAGGACCCCGTTAGTGATGTCGGCATGAGGACATAGCATTTAGAGTATGCGGTAGTTAGTTACGTTGCCGGTATTGATGAGTCAGCGATAAAGAAGCACCCTTGATGAGTTGGCATATTACCAACAGAGTAACTCAGAAACAACTTGAATAGGGTGCAAGATTGATTCTGACGAGTATCCCGCCAGAAAATCAAGTGAGGTTCCGGGAGAATTGAGGAATATTGGATCGCTCGCGGTTTCCGCTACCATGACTGTTAGTTAGACCTTGGAGTAGAATCTCGACCTTGAGTATCTACAGCGACAAACGAGCCTGAAAAATTCCTGGATAGTTTGAAAGAATAAGGATCGTCTGAGTATAGCATCCGCAAAATGTTTTCGTCTGTGCTGTTATCGCTGGAATGACATCTCGCCTTAAGGCGGTGGGCAGAGAATCGAGCTTACTCAATCGGGAACACGAAGCTGTCGGGGAGCTTTAGGCCAGGCAGCTTCTGGCACGCGTCCGACACCTCAACTCATCACCGCAGCACCGAATCTCCGGACCACCTCTCTTTCACGATCTAACTTCATACCCAAAGAATATACATCCTGGTCTATCTTTATTTTCTTGAGTGGTCCAATTTGCTGTCGTCACCATGTCCGGTAAGCGCCCTGTTGGCGGTCCTATTGACCCATGACTTCATCGCTCACTGACGAATGCTCTCCAAACAGGAAGTGCAGGTTACGATAGGCATATTACAATCTTCTCCGACCAAGGTCGCCTGTACCAAGTTGGTCAGTAAACACCCGACATCTGTCCACCGGCACTATGTCGATGACACTATCCTGGGCCCGGAAGCGCTCACTGACCCGCGTATAGAATATGCTTTCAAGGCTATCACTGCTGCAAACATCACATCTGTCGGGGTGAGAGGGAAGAACTGCGCCGTGGTTCTGTCTCAGAAGAAGGTCCCTGTAAGTTGGCAACGTTAGTCGTCCCTCGTTCGGGCCCCTTCTGACAAAGATCGCAGGACAAGTTGATCGACCCTTCCTCCGTGTCTCATGTCTTCAAGATCTCTCCTTCAGTTGGATGTGTCATGACCGGATCTATAGCAGATGCCAGAGCACAGGTCAACCGAGCACGCGGGGAAGCCGCCGAGTTTCGATACAAATTCGGATATGAAATGCCTTGTGATGTTCTTGCCAAGAGACTTGCCAATATCAATCAAGTTTACACACAAAGAGTATGTCGCTTCCTTGGACAGTTATTATAATACTGGATGTTGGATGGCTAATGCAGACGCGTTCAGGCTTACATGCGCCCTCTGGGAGTTGCCATGACCCTCATTTCGGTGGATTCCGAACTCGGCCCGCAGCTGTACAAGTGCGACCCAGCAGGGTACTTCGTGGGCTACAAAGCAACTGCGTCAGGACCTAAGCAGCAAGAGGCCCTCAACTTCCTGGAGAAGAAGCTGAAGAACAAGGACTATGCGGAAGGCAGCTGGCAGGACGTGGTGGAGCTGGGCATCACGACATTGAGCAACGTCCTCAGCGTCGATTTCAAGAAAGGCGAGCTGGAGATCGGAATTGTTGGAGGGCCTCGAACTGATGGCCAAGAAGGGACGAGTACGGAGTTCCGGGCACTAACAGAGGAGGAGATTGATGAGCGGTTGCAAGCTATCAGCGAAAAGGATTAATTAGAGCGGCGTTGACGGAACTGAAGGAGATACGATATGGCTTGCACTCGTGGCCTAGTATGGGTTTCGGGTCCCTTGCAGATTTAATAAATGACAAGTGATTCAGTGACATGATTAGCCAGTTTACCTGTTCCTGTCTTCTCTTGGCCTCTGGCTTTCTCGTTATTACTAGTCAGTCGCCTGATGACCCTGTGCAACCGCCATGATGATGTGCTGCATTGAACATCAGGTGCGCCAGTCTATCAGTGGCAATTTTTTCTGTGGTACGAGAGGCGGGGCAGTGCGTCTTAGCTGTTCTGGTCTGGATTAAGGTAGAGAGAGACACATATTCCCAAAGTGGCAATGTACCATTTGCTCTCGTTTCGTCACCAGCGTTTCTTCACTGTCCGATTGTGGGGTTACTCGCGAGGACTCTTGGACTCTTCAATATCGTTGCCATCTGAGAACCCCCTAGATCATTGAGACCCGCCAATGCTTTATAATCTCTGTGGAGCGACGTTCAGCTTGGTTGCTGTCAACTTGTCAAGGCTGTGGCTACCCGCAAGGCTGTGGCTTTCACTGCCTTTCATTGACGCCTTTTGCCTTTTGCCTGTTGCGTATTCAGACTAAATTTGCACCATTTGCTAGAATTTGCGTCGGGCGGAGCAGCTGGCGCACAGTTGGGGCCGCCCTAAACGGTAGATCGCAGAGTCAAGTGAACGCCGAAAGAGCCCGTAAGCCTGTGGCGTCTCTTATTTGCAATGGCCATTGAAGCTCGCCTGCATGCATTGGAAGATCGATCCATGACGAGCTCGCCAGTCGCTTGTCAACATTGCCTAGCTTGCCATTAGCGATCCCTGGCGTTGAGACACTATACCTTCGTCGACGTTGCGGATACACAGCTCTTTGAGGAGATCTCTTCTATCTAGATCCACCATTGCTGAGATCTCTTCTTTCGAAAATTTTTACGTGCAGCCAGCCACTTTTCTCGCGATGGCCCAATTGACCCTTTTCGCAATGGGCAAAGTTGCCATCGACATAATTTTAAAAGGAATATCTTGTCCTCTAGAATGTAGACGACAATGACCAGATCAGGCAATTTTTGGTTGTTTTTGTTGCTGTCTCGTACATTTTTGTTCCTTTTGATCGCACTTAGAGCATAGAGTCTTTTACACGCCAATCCAAACATATGGCTGACGGACGTAAGTATTACTTACTTCTTCAATTGGAAGATAGTAAAAGCTTTACGGCATACGAAACGCAATAGCTAAACATATCTGACCGTGAAATATCATAGTGAACGATGCGCGGGCCGTAAGGGTTGCGGAACTGATAAACGATTATCGCACCCTTCAATTGCACATTTCCCAGCAGAGGATGGAAGTACCGGTCGAAGAGCAGCAAGAGGAGGGTTTTATTGTTATGAGGAAGTGTCTCGAAGAGGCCCAGCGATTATTATCGTCCCAGTACAATCTGGCATCCATCCAGAATCGAAGCGGCGATGAAGAGACACAGAAGGCACAACTACAGAGGTGTGTCAATGATTGTCTCCGATATTGAGAGATCCGGCTCCTGATTTTTGATAGGGTCATCCTTGATGGAAGTGTCCGCCGCTTCCAGGCACACAAAATCTACCTTCGGATTGCCGCAGCCAGGCGCTGGGCGATCAATAGAGCCAACGTGCTTCGTGGGCAGAGGCCTAATGAGCGCCATGCAGCTCAACTACGGACTATTAATGACATTCTACGGCAGGTTGGTGCTGCCCGCAAATTGCATACCAGTGAAAGGATTCCGTGGCTGACTGGATCTGCGCGCAGGAGCTTGCCGGCATTACGGATCAGCTTGTCGTTTCTGATCTCCGTGCTGCCGATGTTCGAGCAGGACACTGGCTGGACGATGACCCCTCTCTAGCAACCATGCTTGCTTATATACGGTCGCGTTCCTGAATTTGCCATTCTTCTCTGTTTCTCTTACTATAATGCGCATTCGATACGGAACTGGCAGGCTTTAACGGATCACATCATGCCCTCGATGATTTCTCTGCATGACGGAGCACAAACCGTCATAATTGCAAACTTGCATATGGTTTACTGTCAAAAAAAAAGCACACAGTCCAGTTTGTTTAGGTGCAGGCCACCTTTTGTTTTTGCTAATATTTTACATGTATGGTGCTGTGAAATGTACGCAGTGTTACTTATTCTTGTTGGCATATCTATTACACCTGTTACTATTTAGTTATACCCCCCTGTTACTAATCTGGTGTTGAGCCGCTGGCTGCTCCTATAGATTGTTTTGGAAAAAATTGAAACAATAGAAAATATGAACTGCACAGGACACCCTATCTTATCTTTTTCCATAGTTCCGTGCAGGTATACTCCTGATATGTGCTCTTACTCTATTAACGTACCGACGCTCTGGAGATTTGTAAGACCTCATCTCCCAATTCCAAATAAGCGTACCATTGGATATTCCGCTTATACTAAGATCGAATTCGGGAATCT